>JAJAGP010000094.1:531110-856543 GCA_025084515.1 Ancistrus triradiatus
CCTTAACACTTTCTCATAGTTGGATTCACTTGTGTATGTAGATCAAGGGTCAATGAGCTTACAAAACAAATTTTGTGTTCCAATAATTAGTGCTAAAGGTATTCAAATGACAAGGGTGCCCAAATTTATGCACCTGCCTAATTTTGTTTGAATAATTACTGTACACTTTCTGTAAAACCTATAAACTTAATTTCACTTCCCAAATATCACGGTGTTCATCTGCTATATGATATATTTACCTGAAATTGCTGAGCTGGACAACCAATGATTTATAAAGGAAAATCATGAAAATTGTCAGGGGTGCCCAAACTTTTTCATACGACTGTATTTAAGTGATGTCCTGATTGAGAACAGGTGTGGCAATAATCAGGCCTGGGTGTGATAAACCATAGTTAAGTTATGTTTTAACAGGGGGGCTATTACTTTGTCACACAGGGCCATGTAGGTTTGGATTTTTTTCTCCCTTTATAATAAACACCTACATTTAAAAACTTCATTTTGTATTTACTTGTATTGTCTTTGACTAATATTTAAATTGATTTGATGTTCCGAAACACTTAAGTGTGACAAACATGCAAAAAAATAGGAAATCAGGAAGGGGGCAAACACTTTTATATACAAATAAATGTGGAACTGTGGACTGTGTATCAGTTACAGTACAGGAATGTGGACCAAAAAGTCCAGGATTCAAGCACTGCCACAGTTGGGCCATTGGGCAAGGCTCTTAACCCCCAATTTCTTTGTTTGTACATGGTATCCATTGTAAGTCTCTCTGAATAAGATCAATTGCTAAATGACTAAGAGTAAATGTTTATTGTGGCATATGACAAACAGCAGTAGGTCGTGTATAAAGAGATCTAAAGCTTACTGTATCACAGTGAAGTATTCCATGAAATGGTGACCTGTTTGAAGCATGTTGCCATTGCTTAAATGTGTCTACAAATACAATGTAATAGAACAGTTTGTTTGTAATGCTAGAATCGACCAATCACTGGTCCAATCACTTATCCAAACACATTGTAAACCTCTTTTAGATTGTGTGACTTGTTTATTACTAGCTCATTCTGAATCCATGACCTGGTATTGGGATTCACTAAATGGCAAATTGCATAAAGGGGAAAAGCTATTTCTAATCCTCTTACTGAATCATAAAGAGAAGATTGGATTTTTCAATAAGCGTCCAGTGATACAATTTATTTGGGATGTTGAGCTGCTGCTTTTGGACTCGCAGCACCCTCTGTTGTCCACTGAGTTTACTAACACTCCTTAAATGTTAATCACCAGTGCTGCACCAAGATGCACTGAAAGGATGCTGAGAATAAATTACATTACACACTCATAGACAGACTCAGCTTCATATTTGCTTCCCTCTCGTGAAGATAAGAAATTTATGTTTTGCACAGTTTCTGTGGTTTCATGTGTCTTGTGCAGTGAAAAGGTATCAGAGTGATCTTTTGCTTTTTTTCTCTCTTTTCCATATCCGTGTCTAATTAAAGCACAGACGGGCTTAATACCAACGACCTAAATTACATTTGACACCTAATTTTCCTAATGTCATTTTTTTACTTCAGTAGACCATTTTTTTCCTCCCTTTTAAAGTTTAGCTTCCGCTTGCAGTGAAACAGACCAGTCAGTTTGGATCATTGTGGCTCGCCTCATTTTCTGTACTTCGAAAGTTATTAATCAAAACTTATCATAATCTTTAATGAACCTGCAAATGAATGCAGACTCAGATAAGGGACCCGGAGGTGCAGGCTGAGGTCTTAGGATAGGTTCTCAGAGTCCTCGGCCTCTTATCTCCTGATGTGTGCTGTCACATTGAAACCTATATGCAGATGCCAGCTTGTCTCAAGATCCTACACAGCCAATGAATAAAAAATAATCCCAATTTTAGTTTCCCCCAGTGACCCAAATTTAATTAAAAGAGCTCATCAGAGGTAGGCAATTTGAGACAGGAGCCTAGAGGAGATGGCATCCTTTATTTCTCTCTGAGTGGCCAGAAGAATTGATGGACACTTCACTCTGACCTAGTCATTTACAAAGTGCAGCACCTAGGGGCCTGCCATTTAGGTTTCTTTTCTTGGCTCTGAAAAGTTAGGTAACCCTGACAGAGGACAGGTTGAAGAAACAGTAGTTTGAGGTGTTAGCTTTTCACTCAAAGGACCCATAAACCAAGGTAATTGTTTTCTTTTTTATTATTAGGAAGGCTTGCACGAGCAATATTGTATTCCCTAATTGGCTATTGAGCTCTGAAATTGCTTGCATATTTGACAAACTCAGCAAAGAAAGCTGGTGTTCTGAATTTTTGTCATGACTTAAAATGAAGAAAGGAGAGATCACATAGTGGGTTTGTTTCCTTTTACAAAAAAGTGTTCCAGTAAAGTGTTGAAGCTTCACATTTGCTGTTGCACAGCATATCATGAAACAGGCTATGTCTTGGGCAGTTACTGCAGTTATTGATCTGCTGTCTGTGGGCCTTTCACAGAAACTAGCTTTAAGATGCCTTGCTTTAGCTTCATTTGTCTTAATTAATTGCTGGCATTGCAACAGCACCCTCTAGCATCCCTGTGATGTGCCTGTGCCTATTGTAAATGTGTGGTTAAAGTAACATTTTTTTTAAGAACGTATTTCTACATAACTTCTTCATAACTGATTAAACAAAGGCAGATGTTATTTACCTGGTGTAATTAGCAAAGCAGAATGTATGCTATTTGCACCCTTGTTGAACAGCAGTTTATACTTTTGTGTTGCTTGAAAGTTTGTGAACCCTTCAGAGTTTTCTATATTTCTGCATAAATCTGACCTAAAACATCATCAGATTTTCACACAAGTCCCAAAAGTAGATAAAGAGAACCCAGTTAAACAAATGAGACAAAAATATTATACTTGGTAATTTATTTATTGAGGAAAATTATCCAATATTACATGTTAGTGAGTGGCAGAAGTATGTGAACCTCTAAGATTAGCAGTTAATTTGAAGGTGAAATTAGAATCAGGTGTTTCAATCAGTGGGATGACAATCAGGTGTGAGTGGGCACCCTGTTTTATTTAAAGAACAGGGATCTATCAATGTCTGCTCTTCACAACACATGTTTGTGGAGGTGTATCATGGCATGAACAAAGGAGATTTCTGAGGACCTCAGAAAAAGAGTTGTTGATGCTCAATCAGGCTGTAAAAGGTTACAAAACCATCTCTAAAGAGTTTGGACTCCACCAATCCACACTCAGACAGATTGTATACAATTGGAGGAAATTCAAGACCATTGTTACCCTCCCCAGGAGTGGTCGACCAAGAAAGATCACTCCAAGAGCAAGGCGTGTAATAGTTGGCGAGGTCACAAAGGACCCCAGGGTAACTTCTAAGCAACTGAAGGCCTCTCTCACATTCGCTAATGTTAATGTTCAAGACTCCACCTTCAGAAGAACACTGAACAACAATGGTGTGCATGGCAAGGTTGCAAGGAGAAAGCCACTGCTTTCCAAAAAGAACATTGCTGCTCGTTTGCAGTTTGCTAAAGATCACGTGGACAAGCCAGAAGGCTATTGGAAGAATGTTTTGTGGACGGATGAGACCAAAATAGAACTTCTTGGTTTAAAAGGAAAAGTGTTATGTTTGGAGAAAGGAAAACAATGCATTCCCGCATAAGAACCTTATACCATCTGTGAAACGGTGGTGGTAGTATCATGGTTTGGGACTGTTTTGCTGCATCTGGGCCAGGACGGCTTGCCATCATTGATGGAACAATGAATTCTGAATTATATCACAGAATTCTAAAGCAAAATGTCAGGACATCTGTCCATGAACTGAATCTCAAGAGAAGGTTTGTCATGCAGCAAGACAACGACCCTAAGCACACAAGTCGTTCTACCAAAGAATGGTTAAAGAAGAACAAAGTTAATGTTTTGGAATGGCCAAGTCAGAGTTCTGACCTTAATCCTATTGAAATGTTGTGGAAGGACCTGAAGCGAGCAGTTAATGCGAGGACACCCACCAACATCCCAGAGTTGAAGCTGTTTTGTATAGAGGAATGGGCTAAAATTCCTCCAAGCCGGTGTGCAGGACTGATCAACAGTTACAGGAAACGTTTAGTTACAGTTATTGCTGCACAGGGGGGTCACACCAGATACTGAAAGCACATACTTTTGCCACTCACTAATATGTAGTATTGGAATATTTTCGTCAATAAATAAATGACAAAGTATTATATTTTTCTCTCATTTGTTTAACTTGGTTCTCTTTATCTACTTTTTGGAGTTGTGTGAAAATCTGATGATGTTTTAGGTCATATTTATGCAGAAATATAGAAAATTCTAAAGGGTTTACAAACTTTTAAGCACCCCTGAATTTACATTCAGCTGTGAGAATAGTAGTTAAGTTGGCCATCCAACCAGCTAGTTGAGGTTATTATTATTATTTTATTTTATTTTTCGAAATAGATAGATGGATATTAGCAGAAGCATTAAGGAGTTTGGTATTAGTTGGCATACTTATAACAGCTCTTAGCTAACAATATTATAGTATTGTAAATGTGACATAGTTGTCAAAAATTATTTTTTAATGTGTGGACTGTTGTAGCCTAACGGTTAAGGTACTGGACTATAGACCAAAACATCCAGGGTTTAAATACCACCTCTGCCAAGCTGCCACTTGAGCCAGGCCGTTAACCCACAGATGCTTGGATTGTAAGATTGTATCAATTGTAAGTCACTCTGGATAAGGGTGTCTGCTAAATTCTGTAAATACAATGCACTTCTGTATGCTTCAGACATTTTTTCAAACTTCCAAAATTATGAGGCAAATTCTACTCAAACTTCTCCAAAAGCGTTTTTAGAAGTTCAGAAATGGCACCTTTTCTGCAACTCCTCCCTTCACCAGAACATCCATTGGTAGAGTTTAGAGTTTAATTTAGCTCAGTAGTGTTTATTTACACTCTTTCTTGTTGGAGTACAATTATCTGATGCAAATACATACTCCATTAAATAAACAAAAGTGTTCTAAAACCATTCCTCTGTTGCAGGTAACTCTCCATCAGATGAGTCTGAGGAGCGGGACAAGGAAGCACGTGCTCTCACCTATCCAGCGTACATTGCTAGCCTGTTGGACTCAGGGTCCAAGCGCTTGGCAGCAGGTGTGCGCATGGACTGCAGCAGCCAGGGCCAATGCCCACACTCTTGCCACCTCTGCCATATGAGCCCTGGCCCACCACGGCCTGCAGAACCTGTACTACTTCAGGTCACAAAGGCGGCACCAATCTATGAGCTTATCAACAACAACGAAACCTACGAGGTGCGTGTCATATTGTATTCAAGATTTAAATGTGTTGTGTCCTGCAGATTGTTTTAAATTGGTCTGTGTGTCAGTGCCTGTCATTGCATATTAATCTCTCAGAGGTGATCAAACCCATTGCTATACTATTCTTAAGGACTGCTACAAACCCCTCTCAATACCAGCCTTTGGTAAGACTGATCATGCCTTCATTCTGCTGTTGCCTGAATATATATGTAAAGCAGTCTTATCTTTGAAGTGAGGATGCCACCACTACACTGTAGAGCTACTTTGAACAGACTGGCAGATGTTCTTCAAATCAGCAGGGAATGACATTAACAAGTACACAGACTCTGTAACATATTGCATCAACAGGTGTACAGGTATATTCCTTTTAATGCCAACGTTAGATTCTATGAAACTGGACATTGACCAGACATTGCTTTCATAAGAAAACTGCAGGCAAATGATATATAAATACATCAGAGATATTGCTGAAAACACACTGCAACTTTACCATCTGTCCGAAGCCTAAACTGTTATACACATACTAATTTTTTTTTTTTTCATTTATGGAAAATCACAAAAAATAGAGAAAATAAAGTAATGCACTTTTACAACCCTGTGTACCACAGGGGAAGGCTGGGAAGGCCACATCACTTAAGATGATGATATGAGCCTGATACTGACCTGATACATTTGTTTGATGGAAGCCAAAATTGCATTGACAGACAGAATTATGAAAAACACAGAAGATAAGCCAGATTAAACAGATATGGTCCTGATACTGACCTGATACTTTTGTTTAACGGAAGCCAAATTTGCATTGACAGACAGAATTATGAACAACACGGAAGATAAGTCAGGTAAAACAGAGTCTCAAGGAGTGAATGTAAACCAGTATATTTAAAACTACAGGTTAAAGACAATATATAGGTTGTGGGGACACACATAGAGCAGTATTATTTACAATAGGTCAACCACATACATTTACAGCTTGTTACAAATAAGTAGCAGAAAGTCATACAAACAAATACGAGTAACTTACACAAAAAAGTCTCTCAACATATCAACCATGTTAGAACAGTCTCTAGACCAAACATGAGCTAACAAGCAAAGCAGCACCTGACCGGTTAGGTTGTAAGCTTTCGAGTGAATGCCAGACTTTGGATCTTTAACTCCTGCCTCTGCTCATGTGTCCGCAGTGTTGATTGGCATGTGTGACCAGCTGGGGAGAAGAAGCAAAACACACTGCATTAGAGTACAACAAAACAACAATAGTACACTGCCAGTACAGACATAAGCAATTAATTAAGGAATCTGTAATAATTGGTAAAATATATGTAAAATATGGCAATTAGAGTTCAGTACAGTACTGCATACTCTAATATTGTGCGTCAGGCAGTTCTTTGCCATTTTGAGCCTGTTTGTGACTGCAGTGTCTGGAGTTAAAGGCAGATTTTTTATTTCCTATTATAATATTTAAGAACTAGGCCATTAAATAGTTTAATGGTGCACACCTGTATTGAAAATGTACCCAAAATAAACTGTCCGGTCTTTTTCTAATCAGAAACTGTAGAGTCAGTAGCAAAGTCCATGCTATATGTAAAGCGCCCAGAGAAGCCTATAACTCTGGGAACCTGTCAGCCTATAGGAAGGCCAGGTATGACGTACAGAGGACCACCAATTTTGCCAATGAATTACATGAAAAAGTGGAGTCTCAATACTACAGCTCAAACACCAAACATGTGGGATGACCAACAATCCATTACAGATCACAAAGCCAGTAAATGCAGTGACATGACAGTGTCAGCCTCTCTATTAAATGAACACTTACTACGCTCGGTCTGTGGGAAGCCACACTTTTCCTGCCACAACATTCCCTTTCGACTTCAGTACCTGTTTAACATCAATATGTAATTTTGATGTGATTAAATCCTTTAATACAATAAACGAAATAAAGACTTACGGTATCCATTGTCACGTTCTTAGAACATGTGCATTTAAGTTAACAAGGGTTTTCACTGAAAGTTTCAATCTGTCCCTAAGCCTCTTATTTATATCCACATTATTTAAAAGAACCCCCATTGTTCCAGTTCCCAGGAAACCTATGCTTAACGGTCTGAATGAATACTGACCAGCTGCACTGATCTCCAGTATTATGAAGTGCTTTCAGTGGTTGGTCAAAACATACATCTGCTCATCTCTTCCTGCTACTCTGGACTCTCTCCAATTTGCCTCCTGCTCAAATAGATAAACAGATGATGCCACTGCACTGACATTGCATACTGCTCTCTCACTTCTGGAAATGAAAATCTCATATGTGAGAATGCTTTTTATAGACTACAGTTCAGCATGTAACACCACAATTTCTACTAAGCTCATAATACGTTAGAGACCTGGGCCTTGACATTCATATGCACAACTGGATCCTGAACTTTTTGACTGGCAGTGTTAAGAGTTGGTGACTAGAAACTGGAGGTAGCTGCAAAAACCCCATGCAGAGCTGCTTTTTTAAAGACAAAAACAAGCTGAAGTACCACGAGGCAGAAACAGGCTTATATAAAAGGTTGCAAACTCCCATTGCTCTTCAGGTTGATGAACCCATAAGAGTGGGTGTTTGAGACATACAGTAGTCACATATGGCATTAGTCTGTGTTGGGGAAAGAGGGTAGATGTGGGTCTGAGTAGGCTTTCTCTCCAGGGATCGTACAGTCTATGATCTGTAAGGAGAACTGTACTTCCATAGCCTTTTGTTCACTAAATAACTTGGCTAGGTCAGAATAGTCAGAAGGTATGTTGCTGGGCAGGACTAAGTTAGTACTAGAGGACGGGATGGCTCGAAGCTGAAGACAGGGCTAAGCAAGTGGGCAAGACAGGAGGGTAATTACGAGACAATTTCATTAGGTGACGAAGAGATGACCGGTTTATGGTGGAGGACCAAGGAAGTTCTAGGATGAGGGGAGCGACTTGCATTGGGAGCAGGAAGATGTGAAGAGGTGAGGGTAGTGGCTCTAAGGGGAGATTCCACCTTTTGGCCAGGTCGATGCTGAGGACATTCCCCTGGGCACCAGAATAGAGAAGGGCTGTAACACCGATAGTCTCATCAGCAGCATGATGTAACATGAAGGAATGCTTAGAGACAGAAAATGAGAACAGCCTTGTGATGTCCGCAAGGTGGGACACACACTGGGAGTGTGCTGGTGTGTGCTGGGCCAGACTGGGCAGGCAGAGAGCTGGTGTTCAGCTGGCTGCAGCATCACTCAGCCTCCTGCGCCCAAGTGGCATTGACCTGCATGGGGACTTCCCCAGGAGGCCAATATGGTACTGAAACAGGAATGAGGGTGTTGGCATAGTAGCTTGGTAGGCACAGATAGTGGTGTAAAGAGAGAGGCTGGTGCAGCCATATAGCCATATCATCAGGTTAATAAGCCCATCAAGGGTGGACCCAACATCTCAGCATTCCAATTCCTGCTGAAGGTTCTCTCATAGACTATGTCGGAACAGGGAGGTGAGGGCTGTCTCATTCCAACCACACTTCATGGCCATGGTCCGGAATTCCAAGGCATATTCTGTGGTTTCTGAGTGAGGCAATGCAAGATCTCTCCACTGCTCTGACGAACATGGGGGTGATTGAAAACAGCACAAAAACTGTACATAAAATGTCTGAAATCATGTGTCTGCTCACCTTGACCCCTCCAGTTGAGCAGAGAGATTAGGAGCGTAATGCAGGCTGAGTCATTACTAGCTGGGTGACAAACGAAGTAGCAGGAAGTCTACTTTACATTTTATAGATTCTGATTCTGATGCTGATTCTGCTTACTGATTCCGGTTCTTATTGATTTCTTGTATCCATAAGAAGTTCTGATTCCAAAAGGGTGAAAACGTGCCAAATGTTTAGGTAAAAAGAATATTTTTATTTTTATATTTTAGCTTCAATATATTTTTACATTAAGCCTATTTCTTCACATTTAAACCTATTATAAGTAAAATGCTTAATTTGGTTCTGTTGTAAAATAAAAAGGTTGCACCTCCAACATGGCAAAACATCTAAGGCATCAGCACGATATTTCAGCAGAACTGTGTTCAACTGACTGCGCTCTCTAATGCTGTGTTAGCTGGGAAAGTCTAAAACGCTTAACGTGAACAAAGGTTAACATAGTTTAATGTCCTAAAGCAACGCCCAGGAACACCAAACTTCTCTCAATTACTACTTTTGATAAGTATTCTCTACTACTGAAATGATGAATATGTGGTCCGAAGGTAATCATTTCATGTTTAGAGTTTAAAATGGGAAGAAAAAAGCTTCATGTAGAAATGATTACAGTGATACCTCGGTTCTTGTCATTAATTAGTTCTAGAAGGCTTGTAGAAAACTGAAAATGATGAGTACCGAGCAATTTTTTTCCAATAAGTAATAATGTAAATTGAATAATCCATTACAGACCCCCAGAAAATCCACACTGTATAAGCATTATATGCATTAATGGAGTCGAATTGTACAGGTGCTCCCTGATTTGCAAAGGGGATACATTCCGACAAATCCATCATAGGACAAATGTAACAAGAACTGAGGAGGTTAAAGGGTGTTGGGTAGATCAGTCTATAGTGTATAATAGCAGAGCCTATGATAAGTAATGATAAGCAAGTTAATGTTTAAAACACTCACATTAACCAGCAGTTGGCCAAATCATATACGCAATGCTTATTTTAAAATAAAGTGTTGAAAAATCTAATGTAACTTAGTGAATAATGGAGTGAAATTTAATGCACTTATTCTATTGATGAACTCATTGGATCTAGCATAGCTGCTAATGCTAACTGCAGCCTGTATTTTGGAGAATCAGGATTTGAATTTCGTTTGGCCATCAATACTATCCTTTTTGTGGAGACTTATTTGCATTAAGAATACAGTACTGTAGATGTAAAAATAAATATAGAAATGTGATAAACACATTGCAGGTCTTCACTGGGAAAGAGCTATTGTGAGACTGAAACACTGTGTAATGAATCGAGAATCATGAATCATATAATGATTCACGTGGCTCGACTCATAGAAGTTTAAGCAAGGGTGCCAAGTATCGAGCAAACGACGGGAACCAGGAAACATTTTTCTGGTAAAAATGCGAACCAAATTCAGCGACTTCCAAGGTGGTTGAGAACTGAGGTACTTTAGGATATTAAATCATGTTAAGCTTTGTTCACATTAAGCATTTTAGACTTTCCTAGCAAACGCAGTATTTGAGACCGCAGTTGGGTGAACACAGTACACTGCTGAAGTTCAATATGCTGGTGCCTTAGATGTATTGCCATGTTGGAGGTGCAACCTTTATTATTATTTTTTTTTACAACAGATCAACTTTCCACACGCATTGTATTTAGCCTTTTGTTTTCTCTTGAAGTGGAGCCAAGCTTTTGAACTTCATGGCGACATACATAATAACACAATGCACCAGTTCTGGCCTTCTTAATACAGACACATTTTTTGCAATTTGAATTTTGGAACAGGTTCCGAACAGGAATCGGGTTTTGATACCCATCCCTACTTGGCAGCGATCTGGGTAGCTGTTGTACTGTTCAGGCAGATCGATAGGAAAGGAGGACCTCTGGGTACTGGTATGGCTGCCTACCTGAAGTGCAGGAGGAGCTAGTATAAGTCCATGTGGGGAAGCAGGAAGCTGGGAGGCGGATGAGGTGAGGCTATGGTCTGGTACTGAGCCTGGAGACTGCAGAATCATCATTATCTGCTGCTGCTCCTCCTGCCAGCTCAGCAGCTGACCATGCAGCGATTGTGTAAAGGATCAGCTCGTCTTTGGGGGACAAAGTTTTCTGTCATGACTAGCAAAAACTAGAGGCGGATGCAAGGAGCCAATGCAAAGATGTTTTATTAACAACAACAACAACAACAACAACAAAAAAGAGAGGTACACCAGGGTAATGACGCAGCATTCATACACACTAACAGCAGACAGAAATAGGATCAACATGCTTGATGACAATGTACAGCAACAAGGCAGCTTTGCATCAAAACAGTGAAAGTGCAGCATTTAAATAGCCATGATTATAACGACACAAATTAAAGATTGGTGTGCATAATCAGTGATGGAATGACAAAGACTTCGCTTTCAGAAGGGGATGACATGGCAGAAGTGAAGAGGTCTGGGAGCAGCAGTACAAAACAGACGTAGTGGTTTCTTGAATTTTGATTCTGAAATGTATTTTACCATAGGCGTCAACGCAAGCATTTCAATGTACGACTGTTTCTAAAGTGCTCTGCCCATAATAAATAAAAGACTTTGACTTTCACATACTCCTGAATTTCTGAAGTGGTCTACAAGCCTTAAGCCTTTGCTCTGTTTTCTTTAATCAAAGGCTAACTAAATGCCATGAACTGGTTCCTTTACATACAATATAATAAGTTTTACTTAATTAAGCATTTATGTTAAGTATTACTTTTAAGATTATTAATAAAATAAAAAAATGCTTTAATGCTTTAAATAAATAAAATGCTTTTTTAAGGCAAGAATTCATTCAGACATATGTAAGCCTATGATTGATTTACAAGGAAACGTGTTTGCCATGCATGCATTGCGTGTCATGTGACTGGAATTTGAAAAATGTCTAAATTGGGAGAAAAAGGAGAAAATCAAATAAATCAGAGTTTCACCACCTCTGGTCAGAGTTGCTTGTTTTGGTTTTCTTGACAAGTTTCACACTGCATAGTGATAAATATGCAAAATTAATTATTTTATTGATTTGATTTAGTAGGAAATCACCAACATTCATCACAAAGGGCTGATCCCACTGCAACTGCTTATCCAAGTGTTATTGTATCACCTATAAATTTAGAATATTTTCATACCAAAGAAAAACAGAATACAAGCCAATGTTTCCCACCTTTCTCACATGTTGTCTTTCGCCTCTGCAGGCTCTTCGGGAGGCTATGATGAGCATGTTGTGGTGTTCAGGAAAAGGCGATGTCATTGATGACTGGTGTCGCTGTGACTCCAGTGCTTTTGGTTCTGATGGACTGCCAACCTGTGCCCCACTTCCTCAGCCCGTGTAACGCAGTTTGCTATAATACTACATTAGCTGTTCATTTTATTATTCCTGCTGTGCAGAAAATGGAAGATCTTATGTGCTTTATGTTCAGGCTCAAGCTTTCTCACTTATATGAGCCCAGCAGCTCACTGGTCATTGTGGAATGGAATCACACCGAACCACCAATTGGAGTGCGCATTGTTGATTACCTCATCAGCCAGGAGAAAATAACAGAGAGGATTGACCACACCAAAATTGAAACAGGTAAGGAGTGTGAAATTCATCATAAATGTTCCATTCTACTGAATACGTTACTTGTGACATTTGTATGTGTCTGTATATGCCTGACATTGAATGCTGATGGAATTGAAGACAATTAACAGAAACAGCAGATTACACTATGGAAATATGGGGATGAAAATACCTTCTTAGTTTGTGCTCCTGAATTTGTTTGCTGTGACCACTAGATTGTGCTCAACATCAGTGAACGATCCATGCATAACTCAGAAGTTTAGGGCCAGAACCTGGATTTGTGATCTTTTATGGCTTTACACTCTCAGGGGAGTATCTGCAGAAGTTGTTCCTATCAAGCTGTTTTAAATGTAATAATTTTGTAACACGTCTTTGAATTATCCACTACGAGTCGAAACATTCTCATATAATCTTTAAAAAAGTCTCAATGTAACCTTGTTTATCAGCTTAACCATATGTGTCTGTCATTAAAATAGACATCAGTGCTGACAGAAACGTTAAATAAATACAAATAAACAAACAATCACATACGGTCATTATACCATTGGTGAAACAACAAATCTTAAGGACTTCCTAAAACTTTTTCATAGTACTGTACATATACACAGACACACATATGCACAAATTTTAGTAGTTCTAATTACCTTATAGATGTAGTTCTACAATTACAGACAGTAGTCCATCTGTTTCTTTACAATATTTTGTAGAGAAACTAAAAACTTTGTTTGACATTTATGTGGTGGTGGTGTATTAGTGTGTGTTGTGCTGGTATGAGTGATATGAGTGCTCACTGGAGTGAACACTGGAAGTGCCTAAGAGCAAAATTACTGTGAGAAGGCTATTGGAAGACAAGTTATACAACAGCAGGGACTGCAAGGACCATGGGTACAGGCTCAGGAAAAGTAGCTGTAGATAACGCCTTCTGTGAAGCACAAGCTGCAGACAGGACCTCTGGCATGACATAAGGTACAGGTGAGTGCCATTGGAGAGGCAGGAGCTGCTTATTGGGCTTCCAACATGGAAGGAGCTGGATACAGGGCCTCCAGTGAGGCCTGAGCTTCATACAGGGCCTCCATTGTGGCAAAATCTGCAGATAAGGTCTCAAGTGAAGCAGAGGCTGCAAACAGGGCTTCCATGAGGGGGATCCAGAGTGGTAGCCGTTGCAGACAAGGCATCCAGTGAAGCAGGAGCTGCAGGCAGGGCACCCAGCATGGCAGGAGATGCTGGTGGTGCCTCCAGTGTGGTACTCTAGGGCTATAGGGAGCTGCAGGGCCAGTCTTCTTTCTCATCTTGCTGGCATAGCATGAAGTAGATGGGGACATTTGAGAAAATAGGAATTACCTTGACATCACCCAATCTAGGATGAAGGGCTCTGGGACCTCACTCTCTGAAAGTCACAGCCACTCAGTCAAATGAACAAGTCCAGCAGGACAGGAGATACAGGTGGGACCTCTAACATGAGAGGAGATGCAGGCAGGGCATCTAGTATGACAGGAGATGCGGATGGGGCCTTTAGCATGGCAAGAGCTACAGGTGTCACCGCCAGTGAGGTGTCTTGACTTCAGGAGCTACAGAGCTGGTTAAGAGAAGTTGGCTGTGATGACATCAGAAGCTGCATGGCAGCCAGAGTAATCCTCCTCCTCCTGGCACTGGATTAAGTAGACGGGGGAGTTCCTGAAGGCAGAAATCTCACAATGGCCGGTTTGGGATGATAGGCTGTAGGTCTTTACTGTTTGAAAGGGGTCAGAGAACCAACTAATCAGAGGAACTCTCTCTCTCAGCCTCATGTATTCTCTTTAATGTCTCTTGTCTCCATGTGAAAAATGGCGAGGTAAGGACTAGTCAGAATCAGATTTATAGCCAAGTAAGTTTTCATAAACAAGGAATTTGTCTTGGTATACTGGTGCATGACATAAAAAGAAATAGGAATAAGAGAGAAAAAGAAAAGAAAATACAAAAGGTATACATTGTCTGAAGAAGAATGACAAATTATATTAAATATGTCATATAGGGAATGTGCAATGTAGAGAAAGTACAGATATTCACAGTATGAGTTAACTGCTTCATTGTAACATAGCATGTGAAATGGAATGCTATTATGCATAGGTGCAAACTAGGATGTTAAATACATACAAGTCTGATGTGTAGTGTCTATGAGGGAGATTGAGGCTGTCAGTGGGAAATCCGGGTGTTGTTGATGAGGCCGACTGCAGTCGGCAAGAAACTGTTTTTATGGTGTGAGGTTCTGGTCAAGGTAGACCTTAGTCTATTGGCCGAAGGTAGGCTAAAAAAATTATGTCCAGGGTGAGAGGGATCAGCCATGATTTTTCCTGCTTCTTTCAATGTCTGGGAGACATGTAGGTACTGGAGGGCCGGACACGGGCTGGAGATGGCAGGTCGCAGCAAATCACCTTCTTGGCAGAGTGAATGATGCGCTGAATTCTGCCTTTGTCCTTGACAGTTGCAGCAGTGTACCAAATGGTGATGGAGGGGGTGAGAACAGACTCGGTGATGGCAGCGTAGAAGTGTACCATCAGCACCTTTGGCAGATTGAATTTCTTCATCTGCCGCAGGGAGTACATCCTCTGCTGTGGCTTCTTGGTCAGGCAGCTAATATTCTACTCCCACTTGAGGTCCTGGGTGATGATGGTGCCTAGGAACCTGAAGGATCCCACAGTGTTGGCTGGGGAGCCACACATGGTGATGGTGACTGGAGGTGTAGCTGTTTATCTAGACTGAGAAGAGTAGTGGTGAGAGGACGCAGCACTGAGGGGTACCGGTGTTGGTGGTTCGGGGGTCAGAGATGTGTTTTCCCAGCTTCACAAGCTGCTTCCAGTAGACAGGAAGTCACTGATCCACCTGAGGGTGGAGTCGGGCACATGCAGCTGGGAGAGCTTTTCATGCAGTACAGCCAGGAAAATAGTATTAAATGCAGAGCTGAAGTCCACAAACAGGATCCTGGCATAGATTCCCACAGAGTCCAGATGCTAGAGGATGAAGTGGAGAGCTGTTTATTGCATCATCCACAGATCTGTTGGATCTGTAGGCAAACTGCGGGGGGTCAAGGAGAGGATCTGTAATGGATTTGAGGTGAGACAGTACCAGGTGTTCAAAGCACTTAATGACCACAGACATCAAGGTAATGGGCATGTAGTCCTTGTGATCAATGGGCCTTGGTTTTTTATTCATGGTGATGATAGTCCCAGCATCAATCATGATCTGGATATTTATTTCTGACCACATGTCTTCCACTTGCTACATCCATTTTTTGGTCAGTTCTACTGTCATGCTTGGTCAAGAAAATTAGCAAAGACAGACATGGATGTAAACAAAAGTAAGTAGGTTTATTTAAAAGCAAGTGAACAATGTGGACAGCCACATGGAAACACCAACTATAGGTTAAAATGCTAGTGCTCACTGAAAGACACAGAGTACAAACCTAATGGAGGAGCACAAAGCTATAGACAGAATCTAAACACAAAACTCCAATGCTATGTTAAACCTTAGAGTGAAAACACACAGGAGCAAGGTAAAACATTAAACTAAGAACAAACACAGAAGAGACACATGCACAAACCAGGTGGGAAGCCACAAGGCAACACAACCAGCACATAGATTAAGCCAGACAACAAAAGGAAACAGAGGAGTATAAATACACAGTGAAGCCAGCTGCAATTAGACAGCCAGCGGTGAGGGGTGAAAAGACTTACATGTATAAATGACTGATTGGTTATGCAGGGTGAAACAGACCAAAAGTGCACAGAGAAAGTGCTTCAAACCTACACAGATAAGCAGCAGATGCATTATGGTTATTTTCCTTTCAAGACTCTTGTTTCTTCAAATTTTTTGACCGCTGTGTGAACTCCACTAAGTTGTCGGATGCTTAGCTGCCGAAAAGCAGCCACTCCATAAGCCCCAATAATTAAATATTGATTTGCAGTAGTTGTCTCTTTGCACTTGGTGGTTTATGTTTATCTTCCCATCCTTTCTATCTACTTGCCAGCTGATGTATAAATGTGCTGACTGGTGACCAAAGAGTTTTTTGACTGAATGTATAAACACCTCATTTATGTATGATTATAAACAGAAAAAGCAGGCAGGAATGGAACCCACTTCATCTAAAAGCAACAGCAAGATGCAGCTCAGCTCAGCTGCCACACCTGTTGGTAACAATTTCCCCATATTTTATTTTTTAATAAAGTAAGCAGGTCTACATTATAGTCTTTTTGAAGTGAAAATGCCTTTTGCCTTTTATCTGATCTGGAAGCCTCCTCTACATTGGGTCTATCTGTCTTGTTGACTTTAAAGGCATGTTCATTGCTTCCCACTCCTCAGATTTTGGAGTTGCCCATCCAACTTGGACCTCAGACATGGGGGCTGTTAAAAAGAAAAGAACATCGTGTTATATCAAGCCCAAATGTGGGATTGTGAAATGTGATGAATGAAGAGGTGCAATTTTATGAGCTCAGCTGCATTGGGAGCCAGGAGTTTGTGTGTGTGTTTATGCTTCAATTGAAGACATAAGCCTCATTTCTTTTTACAACCTCTATTGTGTTCTAACACAAAGTCCTCGGATAGTACAATAAACGTGGTTATTTTTCTTGTTTATTACTGCATCCTAAAAGATGAAAATGAATACAGAGTACAGAACCAACTTTACATATATAATGGGCTGTATCCAAATAATCCTTGCTTTTGATCTTGGGGTCAATCAGGTATATCAGGTATATGCTAAAATAAACAGTTTTTTGACTAGGGGCAACATGGTGGAACAGTGCCTAGGACTGTCACCTCACAGCTCCAGAGACCCGGTTTCAGGTCCTGGCCAAACTCCTGCCTGTGTGGAATTTGAATGTTCTCCATGTCTGTGAGAGTTTCCTCTTTGTACTCCAGATTCCTCTCACATTCCATTAGGACAGCTGCCATTACCTTTGTTATGAGGTTTCCTACCATGGAATAAACCTTAGTATTACTGTTACAGAGCAGTTATGTCTGTTGCTGTTGCCACAATGCAATAAACAATCTCCATTTCTAAGAATTCATAAAAATACTCCCATGTACTGCCATGTAATGTAGAAGACTGAACAGCAAGGCAAACCATGATGCACTAGGATATTGAAGGGTCTCAAAATATAGGTGATGGCTGCCTCGAACAACTGTAATGTCGAAAAAGTTGTAGAGGCATATCACTGTAGCTCTTTGAACGGAGTGTTGATGATATAGTCATCCTTCAAAAATCTTATATGTTGATAATGACTGGAAGGTGTGAGAACTCAGTGGTTTGGCATCCCCATTTTATGAACTTCTGGTAGATGCCTTTATTGAAACAGAATTCATTGGGACAAATGATGAGATGTCACATTGCCCTGGTGATGTGGTGAACAACGGGTGTTATTTGTCGTCCAAACTGTGATTATCCTTCAACATTGGTAAAAATGTCTGATTGTTTGTAAAATAGCCCAGGATCTCTCCCCAATCCATGTTGCTACCAGCCTAGTATCAGTCTTTAGTGTTTTCTAATTCAACCCCTTTATTAGAAAAGCATATGCTTATTCATGACCTTAGATTTGCAAAGATTTGCAGCAGCAGAGTACAGCCCCAATATTTCTTAATTTGTTGTTTTTATTTCCATGTTTTAACCCTGCATTTTCCTAGTCAGGGTCATGGGAATCACTGTTGTAGCACGATCAGATGATCACCCAAACTACCTAGCCTGTATATGCGTGTGATATCCAACATGGGTCGCACATGCGTCACGGAGGTGGTAGACATTCACCATGATTGAAAAGGGCTCTGGGATAGACTTGTGAAAAGGCACACATCAGGAAAAGATTCAGAGATATTTCAGATGCCTTTGAGTTAGTGTTGTGCGATATTTTATTGTATTTGTATATTTGTGAATTGGATGTGCATTGTGGGCGGCATGGTGGCTCGGTGGGACACACCGTTGTCTCACAGTGAGAAGATCCCCAGGTGGGGTGGTCTGGTCCTTTCTGTGTGGAGTCTGCATGTTCTCTCTGTGTCCACTTGGGTTTACACAGAGTACTCAGATTTTCTCCCACAGTCCAAAGACATGCGTGGTTAATTTATATTTCTAAAGTGCCTCTAGTATGTGAGTGAGTGCATGAGTGTTTGAGTGTATGTGCCCTACAATGGATTGGCACCCTGTCTAGGGTTGTTTCTGCCTTGTGCCCTATGCCACCTGCCACAACCCTGTCCAGGATTAAGTGGATACGAAATTAATGAATGATGAATGAGTTGTATTCTTCTACTTGAAATTGCATCTCTTTGCATATCGCATCATAATTGCACTGTAGATTTTTGCTCTGTGTATGTTTACTGTATGTTGTTTATTGAATTGAGTGCCTGCATTTTATGGGCTTCTTTTGTAATATGGGCTGTATGGCAGGATGGCAAGAAAGAATACCCTTCTGAAAAAGTACAACATTGTTTCTTTTTTTATTTCTGATGTTATGTGGCATAAGAGTTTATGGTCAGACCACACCAAGATTTTTAGACTGAATTCCAATTTTCAAGACCTCCAACGACAGGCAGGTGATCTACTTTCAAGCACTAAAACTAACCAAACTAAACAAACTGGCAAAAAATGGCTTATGAATAGGAAGGTAAATGTCCTAGTGACCAGGTCAGAGCCCTGAGCTAAATCTGAGAGAAAATCTCTGGATGAACATGAAAAGAACAGTCCATCATACAGTACCTCACCACAAAAGTTGACTGAACTCAAACACATTCTAGGTGTGCAAAGCCAGTAGCAACATAACCATATAGACTGATAGCTGTAATTAAAGCAAAAGGTGGTTCTATTAAGTGTGAAATCAGGATGCTGATCACTTTGCCAAATCTTTTATTCTAGGTTTTTATTTTATATTAAACTTCAAAACTATTAATTTTTCTCATGAACTCAGTGTTGTAAGGTAATAAGTCTTTGAGGGTGTACTGACTCTACAGGCAATCTGCACAATGCTCGAGCATGTTTGACCCCAAAAGTGCAGTTCTTTTGAGTAATGTGATTGCTCTGTACCATGTCTGGACAGACTGCACTGAACCATGCTCAGGCCTGCTTGAAGAGGTGGGCTTGGGCACGGTTCAGTTGGACTCATAGTACGCAATTACTGACCTTGCCCAAGCAAAGGTCACAATGTCAGATGCTTTTGTAAAAATCTTCTTATATGTGCAGTATGAGTAGCTGAAAACCATTGTGTTGCATTATCAATACATCTATAAGGTATATGAGAGAGCTGTGTGTCGGCACCCCCAAAATAAGTGGAAAAAAAAAATCCAAGCATAAATTCCATTGTGCTGCACAAGCATGTTCTGGCACAGTATAAGGCAACGCGGCAAAATGTTAGTACGCCCTAAAAGACCCTAATATGGCATGCATTTAATTAGAATAACTGCATTGACCTCCATTTGCTGACTGCCTGATGTAAAGGATTGAGAAGAACGTATTTGATGCAAACAAGGCCTATGCCAATCTAAGTAATGCCCTAACTTAGGCCAATGACAAGTGTATTATATGCTTTAGCATAATCTTTGAGTCATATGTCCTTACTGTATCCACGTGGGTTTCCTCCCACAGTCCAAAGACATGTGTTGTAGGATAATTAGGGTCTCTAAAGTGGCCCTAGTTTGTGAGTGAGTGTATGTGCCCTATGATGGATTGGCACCCTGTGTAAGGTTGTTCCTGCTAGGCACTGACTCTCTCACGGCCCTGTCCAGGATTAAGTGGATAAGAAAGTGAATGAATGAATAATCTTTGAGTCATCCTGGCATGGCATGATCCTCTGATCTGTAATGTAAAGAGAAGGGGATATTGAAATACGCATCCATAAACCAATCTCCACACGTAATGTGGATTACATCCTGAGACTGTATACTCTGAAATGGAAGTAAAAAAAAAACTGTTGGATCTAATCTCTGATATTTCTTATTCATGGGGAAAATATCTAAATCTATTGAGTATTAACCACTGAATGTGGTCTGCCAGGCCCCAGAAATTATTGGTGTTTAAAATTTTAAAGCAGGTAACCTTTTGAACCATGGATAATGTTGTTGTGTAAGCCTTCACAATTTGCCAGATTGCTTTTTCTTAATATTGGCTCTGTCTTTTCATGCATGCTTGTATTGTTTTCCCTTAATTTACTTTTACAGGCTTACGTGGAGCAGTGTGGGTGTACTGGGCTTATACTGGAGTAGAGGCTGAGTGGCCATCCTAGTTTGAGAGTATGACCATGAAATAGTGGAGAGGTCCAGTGTGACAGTGATTAGTGATGTGAACACAGTTCTTGCATCCTGAATTTATAAGCCTCATTAAATCTCTCCAGTAAATAATTGCCCTAATAATGATTTTTCCAGTGGCAGCTGATAAATCCATGATTCTTCTTTGCCTTGTCTATCAGTGGCACTGCCCCAACCTGACATGTAAGAGTTAAGCAAGGCATCAGTCGATCAGGTTTTCATGATAGTGCTTCATGGCTCTAGACTGTGCATTAGGGTACCAATCTTGCTGCGTGTCACACATATACTGAGGGACAAACAGGGAAGACATGGAGGCAGGCATAACAGCAAGCGTGGACGTGCAGACGTGAACATGGAGAGATGTAGTGTAACGCAGAACACTAATGATAGATACACCAATCAGCCATAAAATTAAAACTACTTTCTTGCACTCATTATCCATTTTATTTGATGTAGAAGCACGTTGCAGTTCTACAATTATCAAAAACATTTGCTCTTTATCTTTTGTTAGCCCCCTTTCACCCTGTTCCTCTAATCCTTCATCAGTTCTCGCAGGATGCTGCCTACAGAATGTTTGTGGCTTGATATGTTTAGTTTTAGGAATATTTTCAGTTCAGCAGTGATGCTGGGATGTTTAAAACTCAGCAGTCAAGCAGCACAGCTGTGTCTGATCCACTCATACCAACACAACACACAGTAACATATCATCACCATGTCAACAGGTTAACAAAGTCTGGCACATGATTTGTAGAACTACAAAGATAAAGTGGGGAAAGGTTGTAGAAACAAGGAAGTGGTTTTAATGAATTGTATATACTGAGTACACACACACACACACACACACACACACACACACACACTCTCTCTCTTTCTCTCACAACCAGTAGCAAACACAGACTACAGGTAACACCAAGCATGATGTGCAAATGTGAAAGAGCTAGGACAGAGGAGTGGGAACGGGCATACAGGGAAGTGATGAGGTTGGAAACCAAATGGAAGATGGAGGGTGTATAAATGGAGATAGTGACTAATGCCACTTGCTACGGAAGCTGTGTAAGACAACCACGGAGTGAGACCATGCAGAGCGCACTGTCCCCTGCTGGACACCACTGTCACACTGCTTCTTTTAGTAACAGTGTTATAGAAGGCTGTGCTGCTGACAATAGGTCAAGCCCAAAATCAACAGCCCCTGACATCGCTGGCAGATTTGTCCTCCCATGCTGTCATCTTTTGCAGTCAGGAAAGAAATCAGATTACTGCCTTCTGTAGCAAACCAGCTCTCAGACACACTTTTGCACATTGAATAATATTTGTGTTACTTAGGGATTAGTTTAACAAGCAATGGGGTTATCAGACCTCTTGGCAGTGTCGATGCATGTGCGTGTTTGGCAGACCCTCAAACTGTGGTTTGGAGTCTCAAAACAAAACAAAGCTGAGGCGTTCCTGCTGCTTAGAAGCTGAAGAATGTTGAAAATTGAAAAGATGGAAGCAATATCACATATGAGGAGCGGAGGTTGAATGCCTTTGACAGCTGCTATTTGTGCACTAATCTGCACTTAATGGGATTCAGGCACACAATGTGACATCATAGAACTCTCCCTCAAATTCTTTCTGTTTTCCATTTTTTCTTTTCTTATCTTTGTACAGAGGTGGGGGTTACAAGGGGAGTCTGGTTTTGGTCTCACATGCTGTATATACAAACAGCTTTCACCCTGCCAACCCGGTGTTAGATCTTTGATAACACAGTAACAGAGTTTACCCAGGAGTCACTGAGTCACGTATAAACTGAAAGCAAATTACTCAAGCATTCTGATTCTGCCTGAATTTCCCTGCGGCCCAGCTGCATGAACAGGACTCACTTGCTCACGTGAATTATCTCATTTGTTCATGTGTTGTAGCTTGAGCAGGTGCAGCCCCGAAGTTGGCACGGCTCTCTTATGTACATTCATGTGTGTCTGCTTCTCAGTGTCGTCATTCACTGACCATATGCGAGTAAAGCAAAAACAGACCTATTATCCAGGAAGGAGAAAAGACAAAACAAAGATATTGTACACACACGGCAGCTTCCAACACATGGTCATGGCCCAGCAATGGGGTGATTACTTGAACGCCGTAAAAACAAATGTCTCCGATGTCAGTGGAAGCGGAGAGTGCCAGGGTCTTTATTGAGGCAGACAGTGTTATGATCTTTAAATTTAATGGGTGAAAATGAAGTGTGTCTGGCTGTAGAGCAGAGGCCACGATATGGGAACTGACTTTCTCTTACTTTCACATTAGGTGCCCATTTGGTCAGACACGCCATCAGATAGCAGTTCAGTTATGGTCATGGTGACTTTAGGATAGTGAAGAGATGTCGCTTGTTTAGGTGACTGCCACACTTCCTTGAGGAAAACTAACAGCATAAGTAGTGAGACTGAAAGAAGAAGGCATGATTCCTCAAATGATTCCACATTATGAAAAGTCAGCAGGGACCATGAAACAATAATACCTGCATTCGTTCATTTACATACATGCGTGGTGCACAAGGTGCGAACCAATCCTAGATAGGGCACCAGCACACTGTAGTGCATAGACAAACACACACACACACACACACACAAATATTAGTCTTATTATACTTGTGAGGACATTCGATTGATGTAATAATACTGTAGCTAATTAATGCTACACCTACACCTACCCCTAACCTTAGCCACAGTTACCTAAAGCAAATATTTTGACTCTTTTGGTTTTTCAAATAAAAGACGCCTTTTTGTAAAAAAGGAGTCAAAGAAGTGAGGACTGGCACAGTAGTCCTCATAAGTCAAAACTATAGCAAGACAAGGTACACACACACACACACACACACACACACACACACACACACACACACACACACACACACACACACAGACGTTTGTCTCGCTATTGTAAGGACTATCAGTTGGCATAATTATTACTATAGCTACACCTACATCTACATGTACCCTAACCATAAGCTCAGGAATCTAAAGCAAATCAAAATAAAAGTTGTTGTTTTGTTAAAAAGCAATTAGAGAAGTGAGGACAGGCAAAACAGACCTCACAAGTCAAACTACCAGGTCCTCACAAGTATAAGAACACAATACACACACACACTTTAAAAACACCAGTTGACCATGTTTGACTAATATGTTTTTCCACTACCATTCTAAAAACCTTTACTTAGCATTTCCAGGATTGTATTGCTAACTGTGTCATTTTAGCGAATTTATATCCTTTTTGCTCAAGAACAAAAAAGCTATTCATTCATATAGGATATTAAATCTGTTTATCATTCTATTTCTAAGGTAGGTCAAAACGACATTACAAACTGTTTTTATTCATCTCCTTGCTATTTGCTCATCTAACCAGACAAGGAAAGCCAGATGTTATTTGTTGAGTCTCAGTAATGCTGCCAAGTCTGCTGGTACCACAAAGTTGCTGCTTTAATGGAACAGGTAAAACTGCCAGTACTTTGGACAGGGAGGCGCTCCTGTGATGTGTGTGGAATTTGGCATTTGTGATGAAATGTGTACTTGTTTAAGAAGAACAAAAGAACTTCTATGTGTGTGTCCAGGCAAGGGTTCTCCTCTACTTCTCTCTCTCTCTCTCTCTCTCTCTCTCTCTCTCTTCTCGTTGTTGACTGTTATTCCTCAATAACAGCCTAATGTAGAAAGGCACATGCACAAAAGTTGAAAATATCCAGGACAAAGCAATGATGATTAACATGGTCATAACATAGTCACAGTGTTTATTTAAACCCTCTGTCACATCTACTCCGATTATATTTCTTATTTGAGACAATTTGTACCCTTGCTGTGTTTCACGTTGCATATATGGTCACACCTTCCTGTTATCCCTTACCACATGATTTTATTAAAAATATAATTTGAAGGGTATTTTTTGTAGTTCCTGTTATCTCAGTTACATGTTTATAGAGAGTCTGCATTTTAAACATTGCTGTTTTGTTAATCAGAGTTTATCTGTACCCATATTTTGATCACATATTTACTACATATTTCTTCCACATCATTACTCTTACATTGTGTATTTACATTTATTTATTTAGCAGATGCTCTACTAAAGAGCAACTTACACAATGTGCAATCAGTACAAGGAGCCACAAGTATCTGATAATAAGTCATCATTATCAGGTACAATAGAATCTAATGCTACTCAGAGTATAAATTCTATTAATACATTAGCCAGCCACTTAATTAGATACAGTTGTTCAACTGCTTGTTATTGCAGTGGCAGAAGACCACACTGGGTGCCACTTCTATCAGCTAAGAACAGGCAGCTTAGGCTACAATTTGCATGGACAATAGCAGGTTGGAAAAACATTGTCTGGCCTGAGGAGTTTCGATTTATGCTGTGACATTTGTAGTGCGGTTTCAGAATTTTACATCATGAAAGCATGGATCCATCCTGCCTTGTATCAACAGTTCCGGCTGCTGCTGGTGGTGTAATGGCGTGGGGGATACTTTCTTGGTACACTTCACATTGGGCCCCTCTATTCCAACTGAGCATTTAAATGTCATATTGTTGCTGACTATGTCCATCCCTTTATGACCACACTGTAGCATATTCTGAAGGTGGAAGTAGGATCTACTTCCAACAGGATAAAGCATCAAAGCTAAAATCATATGAAATTGCTTTCTTGAACATGATAATGAGTTATGACAATGACAATTGTCAATGAGTACTCAAACG
This sequence comes from Ancistrus triradiatus, assembly GCA_025084515.1. Classification (NCBI taxonomy): domain Eukaryota; kingdom Metazoa; phylum Chordata; class Actinopteri; order Siluriformes; family Loricariidae; genus Ancistrus; species Ancistrus triradiatus. The sequence goes on from JAJAGP010000094.1 coordinate 556,642, forward strand.
GCCTCCACAGTCACCAGATCTCAATTCAATGGAGCACCTTTGAGATGGAGTGAAACAGGAGATTTGCCCTATTTGATGTGCAGCAACTATGTGATGCTATCAACATCTACGTAGAACCAACATGGACCAACATCTATTTAGGAATGTCTGAAGCACCTTGATGAATCTATGCCAAGAAGAACTAAGGCACCAATTCTGATAAAGATTAAGCTGGTGTGAAAATGAATGAATAAATGATTATTGAGCAACACACTACGGTGAACTCTAAATGAATCCGCTGAGTAGGTTAAATCAAATCATTTCAACTTGACACATCATATGAGTAGTGTTTCATGTTAATGAAAACATTGGATATGCTACACAAGGTCTGTCAAAAAATTTATACTTAAAATTCCAAACATATTACATTGAAGCCAGCAATGTCTCACATTAGTACAGATAGCACGTTCAGTTTATCTCAGTTTTAAAAGTTTGAAAAGTGGAGCTATGTACTGCATTCCCTATGCGTCAGACACTTCACTCTATTAAATCAAAAGGATGCTGTGAACAGGATTTTTTTTTTGGGGGGGGGGGGGGTTGCTAAACTACACCTATGCTTTTGAGTATATGAAGTGGTTATGATTACAAATGTAATAAAATAATATAATAAAATATAATAATATATTTATTTTTTTATAATATAATAAAAATCTCAAACTAATATTGTTGGAATTTTAGCAAGTGCTTTCCATAAAGAATAATGTAAAGTGAATTAATCTGTTCTAGATCAGTTCCAGAAGGCATTATATGCATTATAGTAGCTGTATTGTACAGGCGCTCCCTGATTCATGATGGGGATACAGTCGTATGAAAAAGTTTGGGCACCCCTGATCATTTTCATGATTTTAGTTTATAAATCATTGGTTGTCCAGCTCAGCAATTTCACGTAAATATATCATATAGCAGATGAACACCGTGATATTTGAGAAGTGAAATTAAGTTTATAGGTTTTACAGAATGTGTGCAGTAATTATTCAAACAAAATTAGGCAGGTGCATAAATTTGGGCACCCTTGTCATTTGAATACCTTTAGCACTAATTATTGTAACACAAAATTTGTTTTGTAAGCTCATTGACCCTTGATCTACATACACAAGTAAATCCAACTATGAGAAAGTGTTAAGGTGGCCAATTGGAAGTTTTTCTCCTCTTTGCATCTTCTCTGAAGAGTGGCAACATGGGAGCCTCAAAACAACTCTCAAATGGCCTGAAAACAAAGGTTGTTCAACATCATGGTTCAGGGAAAGGGAAAAGCTCTCTCAGAGATTTTCAGCTGTCAGTTTCCACTGTGAGGAACATAGTGAGGCAATGGAAGACCACAGCACAGTTCTAGTTAAGGAACTCCCGAAGTGGCCCAGACCAAGAAAAATCTCAGAAAGGCAGAGGTGAAGGATGGTGAGAACAGTCATAGTCAAGCCACAGACCACCTCCAAAGACCTACAACCTCATCTTTGCTGCAGATGGGTTGTCACTGTTCATCGTTCAACTATACAGCGCACTTTGGCACAAGGAGGAGAGGCTTGTATGGGGAGGAGTAATGCAGAAGAAGCCTTTTCTGCAGACACGCCCACAAACAGAGTCACTTGAGGTGTGCTACAGCACATACATTTTGGACAATCCAGCTTCATTTTGGAATAAAAGTGCTGTATACTGATGAAACTAAAATTGAGTTATTTGGACATAAAACAAGGAGCGGAAAAAAAAAAAAAAAACACAGCATCCCAAGACAAACACTTGCTACCCACAAGTAAAATTTGGTTGGCGGTTCCATCAAGCTGTGGGGGACTGTTGTGGCCAGTGCAGGTACTAGGAATCTTGTTAAAGTTGAGGGTCGCAGGGATTCCAGTTTTATATCTCCAGATTCTTGAGAACAATGTTCAAGAATCAGTGACAAAAGTTGCACCGAGGGCCAACGACCCCAAAACCTGCTCAAAATCTACTAAGGCATTCATGCAGAGGAACCAGTACAACGTTCTGGGAAATGGCCATATCAGTCCCAGAGATGAATATATTACTGAAAATGTGGGCTGCTGTCCATGCTCGGAAACCATCAAAACCTGACTGAAACTGGAGATGTTCCTAAAGAAGAATGGTCCAAAGCACCTTCAACCAGAATCCAGACTGGAAGTTGTAGGAAGCGTTTAGCGGGCTGTTATTTCTACAAAAGGAGGATCTACTAAATATTGATTGTCATTTTACTGTTGGGGTGCCCAAATTTATGCACCTGCCTAATTTTTGTTGAATAATTACTGCACACTTTCTGTATAAATCCTATAAACTTCATTTCACTTCTCAAATATCACTGTGTTCATCTGCTATATGATATATTTAACTCAAGTTGCTGATCTGAACAACCAATGATTTATAAAGTAAAATCATGAAAATTATCAGGGGTGCCCAAACTTTTTCATACGACTGTATGTTCTGACAAATCCATCATACGTTAAATGTGTCATGAACTGAGGAGTTTAATGAGTGTTTGGTAGAGCGGTCTATTTTACGTACATATATACATACATACATAGTGGAGCCTATGATAAGTAGTGATAAGTAAGTTAATGTTTACAACATTTACATTAACCTACATTTGTCCAAAATCATTAACACAAAGCTCATTTTATAATAAATTGTTGAAAGCAACACTCTATTGATGAACTCTGGGAGCTATCATAGTTGCTAAGCTAACTACAGCCTGTGTTCTGGAGCATTAAGTTTTCACAAGCATGGGATGAACGGGAGAGACGCCTGCAGATTCTAGTTCACCATTAAGGTTTATTAAAGAAATAATTGAAATAACAAGAACCAAAACAACCCGAACAAACACGAGCAATGCAAACAAACAGAGACGTCTGGGGAGACGCGAAGACAAGAGAGCGTGAGGATGCTTGGGCGAACTGCAAAACTAACACCGCGGATGGGAAATAAACCAGGTAGATCCACAAGCGACGGAGAGCCAAAACGAGGTAACATCCGCATGAACGCGAGGAAACGGTACGCTCGGTAAGCTCAAGTGGGACCAAGACAATACTTTATGCCGAGCGTCTCTAATAACCAAGCTTATATACAGTGTCACACAGGTGTAGCCAATAACCAATCGCGATCATGCTGAGAGAAGTGGAGTGGCAGATTTAGTTCTGCGGACGTCATGTGGCTTAGCGGGGAATTGTGGATGACGTAGTCCAGCTCGATCTTTGTGGAAATGAGTAACAGAACAGACGTGACAGTTTCCCTTTTGTTTGGCAGTCAATAACACCCTTTTTAGGACCCATGGATACTTATTTGGACTAAAATTACAGTACTGTAGATGGAAAATAGAGAAAAACACTACAAAAATAACAGCTCTTGTGAATCTGAATCACTGAATCATTGCGTACTGAATCATGAATGGAGTTTCGGCTGAAATGACACAACACACACTAACATGCAACCTTCACTCCAGTGTCACTGCTGTGCTGTGAATGAGAACGATCCACCACCCAAATAGTACCTGATCTGTGGGGGTCCTGACCATTAGAGAACAGGGTAAAGGGGTTCAGTGAGTGTGTACATACAGTGGGGCAAAAAAAGTATTTAGTCAGCCACTGATTGTGCAAGTTCTCCTAAGATGAGAGGTCTGTAATTTTCATAATAGGTACACTTCAACTATGAGAGACAAAATTAGAAAAAAAAAAAATTCGGGAAATCACATTGTAGGATTTTTAAAGATTTAATTGTAAATCATGGTGGAAAATAAGTCTTTTGGTCACCCACAAATAATGTATATTTTTGACTCTCATAGACCTGTAACTTCTTCTGTAAGAAGCTCTTCTCTCCTCGACTCGTTACCTGTATTAATGGCACCTGTTTGACCTCGTAAAATAGACACCTGTCCACAGCCTTAAATGAATGTGCAATAGGCAAGCAGGTTGGTGTGAATAAATCAACTGTGGGAGCAATTGTAAAAACATGGAAGACATACAAGACCATTGATAATCTCCCTCAATCTGGGGCCCCACGCAAGATCTCATCCTGTGGGGTCAAAATGATCATCAGAACGGTGAGCAAAAATCCCAGAACTACACGGAGGGATCTGATGAATGACCTGCTGAGAGCTGGGACCAAAGTAACAGAGGCTACTTGGGAGAATATCATGTGGTCATGTGAAACCAAAATAGAACTTTTTGGTAAAACTCAACTCGTCGTGTTTGAAGGATGAATGCTGAGTTGCATCCCAAGAACACCATACCTACTGTGAAGCATGGGAGTGGAAACATCATGTTTTGATGCTGTCTTTTGGCAAAGGGGACAGGACGACTGATTCGTGTTAAGGGAAGAATGAACAGGGCCGTGTATCATGAGGTCTTAAGCCAAAACCTCCTTCCATCAGCGGGAGCATTGGAAACGTTTATATATATATATATATATATATATATATATATATATATATATATATATATATATATATATATATATATATATATTATATATATATATATATATATATATATATATATACACCTACAGAGAGAGTGAGAGAGGCGAGAGAGAGAGAGACGAGAGAGGATGGAGAGAGAGAGAGAGTTTATATATGACGATAAAGCAGTTACCCAAAGTATTGTTTGAAGAGGTGAGTCTTCATTATTTTGAGGAAGGAAGAGACATTGGGCAATTCTGACTGGGAAGCTTGTTCCCTTGTGGGAAGCTTGAGGGGTCAGCACACTGAAACATTTAGCTCTTGCCTTGAGGTAATGATTTGCTGTCAGAGGAGGATCTAATAGATGTATTAAAGCTTAAGACCTGAGTTGGCATGCAGGTGTGTAGTTCTGAATCAAAGAATGTAAATAACATGGAGCCTAACTATTTGAGGCCTGAAAAGCCAGAGCAAGAGTTTTAAATTTGATCTTGGCTGCAACAGTAAGCCAGTAGAGTGATCTCAGTACAGGCATGACATGAGAAGACCTTGGTAGGCTGTAAACCAGACAGGCCGTAGCATTCTCAGTGCTCTGTAGTGGACCAGTGGAACATGAGAGCAGAACAGCAAGCAAACACATTGCAGAAATTGAAATTATAAATAAAGAGATCGCAGAAGATTCTGTAGTAAGAAAAGGGCGTGTTCTTCCATGTTGTTCAGATGAAATATGTACTTAATATGATTGATACTTCAGGTGGAATATGTACCCTTTACTTAGTACTTAGCTGAAGCATCTTTGGTAGTGATTACAGTCTCCAGTCTTCTTGGGTAAGATGCCACAAGGTTTGCACACCTGAATTTGGGGATTTTCTGAAATTCTTCTCTGCAGATCCTCTCAAGCTCTGTCAGGCTGGATGGGGACCGTTGATGGACAGCCATTTTCAGGTCTCTTCAGAGATGTTAGATTCGGTTCAAGTCTGGGCTCTGGCTGAGACACTCAAGGACATTCACAGAGGTGTCCCTAAGCCACTCCTGTTTTGCCTTGGTTTGGTGCTTAGAGTCATTGTCTTGTTGGTAGGTTAATGCTCTGGATTTCATTAAGACTCTATACGTACTTTGCTCCATTCAGCTTTCCCTCAACCCTGACCAGTTCCTTTCCCATGCTGCTGAAAAACACCCCACAGCAGGATGCTGCCATCACCATGCTTCCCTGTAGGGATAGTATTGGGCAGGTGATAAGCAGTGCCTGGGTTCCTCCAGACATAATGCTTAGAATTGAGGCCGGAAAGCTCCATTGTGGTTTCGTCAGACCAGAGAATTTTGTATCGCATAGTCTGAGAGTCCTTTAGGTGCTTTTATTATTATGGAGGCCACTATGCTCTTGGGAACTTTCAGTACATCTGTGCCTCCACGCAATCCTATCTCTGAGCTCTACAGGCAGTTCTAATGGGGTATTGAGTGCAGAATGATCGGGGGTATATTTATTATTTTTATTTCATTGTTGTAGCCCATGGCCTCAACATAACAAAATGTGTCTACATGACAACAGATCAGTCACACTGAGAATCAGTATTTCAAATGTATTAGCCTCGTAATAAGATTTAGCAGTAGAACCAAACATTGAAGTCAAACATTGTGGCTACTCTTCCCCCACACCAAATTGTTTATTGGAAAAATGTTTCAATGACAAATTAGACCATAATAGATCTTTTAGTTAAAATTACAAGCATTGTGTCTGGAGCAAGGAAAACACTGGATTCCAGCATAAGAACCTTAACCATATCTGTGATAAATGGTGGTAGTGATATCACGGCTTGGGCCTAATTTGTTGCATTTTGGCCAAAATGGCTTGCCATCATTTATAGGATAATTAATTATGAATTATGCAAGACAATTCTGAAGGATAATGTCAGGACATATGTCCTTGAACTGATTCTCAAGAGAAAATGGGCCATGCAGCAAAACAGTGACCTTAAGCAGACAATCTACCACAGAATGGTTAAATACGAATAAAGTTCATGTTTTGAAATGGCCAAGTCTGTGTGCTGACCTTAATACAATAGAAATGTCATAGAGGGATCTGAAGGTCAGGTGAAGAAACCCAAAAGCATCCCAGAGTCGAAGCTATTCTGTATGTAAAAATGGATTGAAATTTCTCCCTGCCAATGTGCAGGACTGATCTGAAGGTTACCAGAAATGTTTATGTACAGTTATTGCTGCACACATCCTTTTTTGCCATACACAGATATGTAATCTTGGATAATTTCCTCAATAAAAATTACCACATATACTGTTTTTGTTTCATTTGTTTAATTGGGTTCTCTTTTTCTACTTTTAGGGCTTGCAGAAATATGGAAAATTCTAAAGGGTTTGCAAACTTTCGAGCAACACTGTACCTTATAAAATCTTTACAAATCTGCTGTTGCCACACTGTTTCATTTCTTTACTTTATTTTTATGTTAAACCCTTTGCACTGATAAAAGCCATAATGCTGAGTGATTACAAAAAAAAAACAACAACGGACAATACAGTGCCTCCATGTGAGAGTCACTACACACATTAACCACATGAATGGTTAATTTCAATCATAAGTGACTGAGCATTGTCTTTAAGACTCTCATGAACACAATACAAATTCAGACTTCCTTGATAGTAGCTGTTGAATCTAATAGGACTAATTTTAGAAAAAAACTTAATAAATCATCTTAACACCTCTATGAATCATAAAGTTAACATAATATAAAATATATAAAATAAAAAACTTAAATAATCAACATGGAGGACATAGAACCCCAAAAGGTTCTCTAGTCCACCCCAAACATGCATTATTAATTTACATCGTCAATAGTTTCTCTCTTTTCAACCATCCTATTTATCTCCATATCTGCAATATAATTAAATTTGACACACTAGGACCTGGAGGAGGCGCTGCTGCCTCATAACGTCCCTGAAATACTGCTCTGCACCACTTTAAATATACGCAAGTGAAAACATCTCAAATACAGTCAATACATCTAAGATTTCATTATATGATTATTGAAATATTATCATTATTTAACCGGATTATATTTTTTGTTGTAAAAAGTTAAGTTAGATAGATCTAGGAATAGTTTTCTCATAATGAAAGTTGTATTGGATTTAAGAAAAGCTTTAGTGTGCTAACAAAATTTGATTTTAGGCTGGTACTGCCACTTTCGGGTTATTTGTTTTTGTTGGGGTTTTACCAATAGTTCTTTTGTCCTTTGACTGGTAATGGACTTAGATATTTTTTATTCTCTTGTGTTAAAATAAATAAAAATCAAATTGAGAAACTAATATTCTGCTGTTAAGTGTCACGCTGTCCTAAAAACTCAGTCATCCAGGTTATTAAACATGAATGAAGCTACAGACCAGATGGATGTTTGATTGTACCAGTTTATATTGTCAGTATTTCGGTAATGTATTTAGAAGTTGATAGTGAAAGTAAACATTGCTTGTATCTTGTATTGCTTGATCTGTACCTTTTGTTAGTAGATAGTCGTTTAGTTATGTAAGATCTGTACCTAAAACAGACTTGAACGACGTGTCGCTTTATAGAAATTTGTTGCTATGAAGCTATTTCTCCAAATTGCATGTTTTAAATTTAATGGTAGGTTCATTATGCAGACTTTTTAAATTATCCTAGGAGACTAACCTCTAGACCACCCTGGTCAAAGCTTAGCTGCTCCCCATTAATAAATCTCTAGTGATGCCCTTAATAATCAGCCTACCACATTGTGTGAAAATATGAAACTGAGAGAACAACGTATTTTGGTAAATTCCAAAATGCATTAGTATTTGCTTCAATGTTCCACATTTTCCTGTAATAACAGCATGAACTTGAACTAGCATGGACTCCAAAAGTGTGTGTAAAATCTGATGATCCATATTATCCCAGCATGCTTTCACAACATTACAAAAAACATCTTGTGATGTCATTGAATGCTTATCTTTCTCTGCCTTCAAGTGTTTTCATAAATGCTCAGTGGTGTTTAGGGCAGTTTACTGTGGAGAAAAGTCCATGATCACAGCACTGTTGTTTTGTCTTCAAATAGTTGTTTTGGGTCATTATATTTATTATATTTGTGATCAAAATCACTACATTACAGTGTGGTTTCTGTCTATTTGTTTCTCACTGATATTTTTTTGTTTTGTGAAAATATTGTTTTGATTAACAGAAGACAACAACTAAAGCTACATGTCATGTGTTTTGTCTCTTTTACTGTGTTCTCATCCACACATGCACTAGTTTTTTTCTGTGAATTTGTCATTCTGTGTATTTTGCTCTGTAATTAGCTATGTGTATTTTGTCAGGAAGCAAAACTAGACAGTCACACTTGTTCCACTTCACAAATGGATTATTTAACATATGTGTAATGCTGGAGTAATTTTTAAATTCCTGTGTAATTCCTGTGAAGCATCAATGATTACAGTCCCTTTAGATCATCTGGTACATTTTTTTTCTCAGCTGATCTAAATATTTCTGTTTTATTTGTTCTGCTTGTCCCAGTTGCCTCAAATACAATCCATCTTGAATTCATGCTTTCTGTCTAAGTGAGGAGTGAATGTTTATGAATGATCCCATTCCAGAGTCCTCTCTCACACTGCCACTTTTCATTAACATCAAGACCCTTCCCTGGACTCCACACCGTGTAAATACACACTAGGGAACACGTATACACACTTGCACACATCTTTTCCTCTCACAGGTTTATTCTGGCGCGGGGGATGCTGTTTTCAGCATGCCTCAGACCCCTGAGGCTATTCTAAGCCAGAGGCCTTCAGGAGTCCTGGCTGCAAGACACCATCACCTTTTTTAAAGGTTTCCCTCGAGTCCACAGAAGGTTTTCCTCTTGCATGAAAGACACACCGGCGCTCCCGTCTCATATCCTATGACGCAAGCTGACCAGCTGAACAAACAGCCTCCTTCTAAGTTTTATATAAAGACCTGCAGGGCTGTGTAGACTCTTTATTTTGGGGTTTTCAGCAGCTTTGAGGCAATCACCTCACATGAAAACCAAAGGGAAAAAGTAAAAAGTCCGATTTTTTTTCCCTCTTTGTTCCTCACAGTACTGCATGGAACAGAGTGGGGGAAACCCTTGTTTGCACAGTGCAGACTTTAAAATTCTGATGGCGCTATAAGTCATATTTTTATTGGGGGTTAGGGAAACCCATACACTGTTATTTTAAGCGTTGGAAGGTCATAAAATGCTGGAAGGGTGAGTGTGTTTGTAAGTTGACCACTGGAAAAGGCACCTAAGCACATCCCGTTTATGGTCTGCTAACACAGAGAATCATGGAAGCAGTGTCACCTTATATTAGCATCATTAGTCATATTTGACAATCAGCAAACTGAAGCTGAAGTTATTGGTTTAAAGTTTTTGAAACTTGTAAGAAATTACTAAATACATTTTAGCAGTGTTTGTTTGTGTCTGCATGTGGCACATTTAAACACAGATTGCTCCCTTTATAGAGACCATGCTGAGTTTTGTGGATGACATCCTCTCTGGGGCCAAATCTCCATGTGTGATGTTGGGTGATATCCCTGAACCTCTCACCTCCATCTCCATGATCATACGCTGCCTGGAGCCTGATACAACCTATATGTAAGTGTTACTTTATCTCACGTTAAATGCAAGGTAAATGAATGTGTTAATTAGCTGGACTTCAGTTAATCCTTTCTCCTGGAAAAGGTCTACACTGACCAAAATCATTAGTTCACCTGTATTGTGTCCCATTCACACTGTAGCCCACCATTTTGTCCCTTAAATACTTGAAATAGCTTTAAAGGTGTTGGATCTGCCTTGTTTTGGTTTGATGAGGACATTGATTTTCCACAGATGCACAGTAGAGGTTATGCTGACTCCATAGGCAAGAATTTCAAATTAGTGAAGCAACAACTATTCTTCCATTTGCACACATACAGTGCCTATAGAAATTTTTTTTTTTCCTTTTGCAGCCTGAAATCAAAACTCATTAAAATATACACATACTGATCATTTTATTCGTTTCTACAATCATTGTCTATTTTATCAGTTCCACTTACCATATAGAAGGGGTGGCACGGTGGCTCAGTTTGCCGCCTCACAGCAAGAAGGTCCTGGGTTCAATCCCAGGGTGGAGTGGCCTGGGTCCTTTCTGTGTGGAGTCTGCATGTCCTCCCCGTGTCCATATTTTAATCAAAACTCATTAAAATTTACATTTACATTACATTTACAGCATTTAGCAGACGCCCTTATCCAGAGCGACTTACAATTGGTACAGTATTACAATCCAAGCAATTGTGGGTTAAGGGCCTTGCTCAAGGACCCAACAGTGGCAGCTTTGCAGAGGTGGGATTTGAACCCTGGTGGTGGTGTGTTAGTGTGTGTTGTGCTGGTATGAGTGCCAGTCCGACAGTTTTAAAACACCTCAGTGTCACTGCTGTCTTAGTAAAGTACTTCAGATTTAAAACATTTACTAGGCTCCAGCACCCTCTGCATCCCTGATTAGGATAAACGGGAGTGAGAGCGAGTGAGCAATTAGTGTGTGCAGCAGCACCTCCAATGTCCCATCCCCAAACTAAAATTGAGATTTTAATTAGTTATGCCACTTGGCCAGTTTAGGGGAGTTTTTCTTTTCCAAATATGACCAGATTAAACAGAACCATAAAAAGGTGGGGTATCCCCACTACTTAAAAAAGTGGTGGATCAAATGCCCCAAGAAACGAGAAAAATGAAATTGAAATAAAATTATTAAAAATCGACAAGTTAAACCGTTTTGTGATCCGTGATGTTTTTGTTGCCAGTCTTATTTTTATGAGCATTAAACATTATGACCACCTGGACTACAAATATGTTTAGGTAGGTGGCACAAATTGACTTCCACATGAATACCCAGGTCCAGGGCTTCCCAGCAAAACATTGCACAGAGAATCACACTCCCTCCACCAGCTTGTCTTTTTCTTCAGTACATCTTGGTCCTATCACTACCCCAGGTAAACAGTATAACTAAACATATAACATTTAGCTTAAAAGACACATACCTGATGATGTCGGCTGTCATGGTGGTTTTGTCACTGATTTTGCATATCACTGTTCTCTTACTAACTTCACTGACAACAATCTTTGAATCCAAACTTCACTATTTTTGGAATAGTCACTCCCATGTTAAAGGCGTCTTTGTACATTTGTCTCTACTGGTTTCCAGAGTTCTGATAGGTTGCCAGGTTTGCATGCGTTAAAACAGAAATCACCCAATCATGTTTCAAAAAACTAAACAAAAAATCCTTATAAATGCCTAACTTCTCAATACATAAAACTGCAAATATTTCATAAAAAATCAAGTATTTTGAGTCATGTCTTAATTCTAAGTCAAGTCAAAGTTGAGTTTTTTATCACTGTCAGTCAAGCAAGTCTCAAGTCCTTAAATTTGTGACTTGTATCTGACTCAAGTCATGTGACTCAAGTTTCACAACTCTGTTAAACGGTACACATGTATCCAACCATCCACATGATGAAAGAGAAAATAGGACTCATGTGACCTCCATCCATTGCTGAAAAGTCCAGTTCTGACACTGAGTTAAGGCACTTTGACAGTGGAGAGGGGTTAGCGTGGTTATCATTCTGGCCAGTCTAAGCAGCTTTAAAGTCAGCATGCTGCAAAGCATTGTGTTTTCACACATCTATCATATCCAGCACTGAAAATTTCTGTGACTTGTGCCAGATGAGCCTTCCTGTCACTTTGGAAGACACTCCTCAGAATCAGTCTACTGGCCAAAATCATTTGTATCATGTATTAATTATGTTCCCCATTCACCATTTCTCCCACACCCAGATTCACTATGAGAACAGAATGTTCTATTATAGATTTATATACTCCAGGCCCAGACATGAGCAGTTGTAACAAGTGAGTGGTCATAATATTTTGACTCATAGGTGTACGTAACTCACTCCCTGACTCATTTTCCACACCCACTTAGTCCAGTTCATGGTCATGGGGGACAGGGTATAACTGGCAGCACAGGGTACAAGGCAGGAACCACACCTAAGAAGGTCACACAGAGTCACTCACACTAGGACACTTTAGAGGTGTCCTTTGGCCTAAAACATGTCTATGGAATATGGCAAAAAAACAGAATAACTGGAGGAAACCCACGCTGACACAGGGGGAACATTCACACATCACACAGGCAGTGGCTGGGCCGGAACTCAAACCTGGGTGTCTGGAACAACAACATTGACTACTGGATTACCATGCCACCATAGTTGTATGTGTGGATTAAAATAGCCACATGCTTGCACTTTGCTTTCAAACACTGCCTCAGATCTACAAAGCAGAAGGTCATAATGAGCTATTATCATACAATTTGACCATATCTCCTATTTTGTTATGGGTATTTGGTAATTTTTCGAAGCAAATTTTATATCAACTTTAAATAGAAGTGAATGATATAGCACAAGTTTTGTTTACTCCATACAGCTTAGGCATCAGTCAGACTGAATCCAAAATAAATATGTAAGATCTCAATAATCTGCATCATTCTAGAGCAATAGTCCAGATAGCATGGACATTTGAAAATATGGAAATTATTTGTGCAGAGTGCCTAGATTACTTCCTTCAAGTTACTTATCTTCAGTAATTTGAGGTTGCACACTCTAAATGGTGCTTCACTTTAAAAAAAATCATTTCTTGGACTTAGCCAGTCATCCCACGGGAAATTTCATAAATTATTTGGTCTCGAATAGTGACAGCAAGACTAAAGAATGGAGCATAAAATAATGAACCTGCAGAATGCATCAACATGACAGACAAGGTGTATGTGAGCACATATGTAAAAAAAACTGCATGCATTTATGAGGAATGTTTATTTTGTGCATTCAGCCAACTGCTTTGAATTGGGGCTGCATTTAAAGCCCACAGCTGGGGAATGGTTTAGGCTTTGGAACAGCTTAAAAGCAGGAATGTTTAATGGTAATAGCAGAAACAGGAATCAAAAGTTCAGGTTTCTCCAGAAGGTCATAGCGAAGGGCACATGAAAGACTGTAAGCTTCTCTATATATTGTTTTTGAGTGGGGGGTGCAACACTACTTCCAAAGCACCAGAGTGACAAAATTGTGCATGTCATATATAGTAACACGGTATTGATGAAAGGCAGCCGATGAATAATACTGTCTGTCCACCCATCAGTTTTTGATAATGGAATAGTGAGGTAAGAGGTAAGACGTCTGTGCCTCAGTCAGAGCAGCTGCGATGACCACATGCAGTGGATGACTCGATTCCAGTAAAGGTTAGTTTGTAATGGGAGAGTTCAGCTCTGAGTTTATCCCTGTATCCTGTGCAGCAGTCGAGGTGCATACATGAGGCACATGCACACACGCCTACACAGTCTCATGCACTAAATGAAAGCAGATAAAAACGTGTAGATCCCTTTAATAAATTTGTAGTCTTCCTGACTGTAGAGTTTGCATGCCATACCCACAAACATGTTTTTGTATGCTAGTGCACACATCATACAGTGGGGCAAAAAAGTATTTAGTCAGCCACTGATTGTGCAAGTTCTCCTACTTTCCTCAATGCAGATCTCCTCTAGAGCAGTGATGCTTTGGGGCTGTCGCTGGGCAACACAGACTTTCATCTCCCTCCACAAATGTTCTATGGGGCTGAGGTCTGGAGACTGTCTAGGCCACTCCAGAACCTTGAAATGCTTTTAAGGAGCCACTCCTTCATTGCCCGAGCGGTGTGTTTGGGATCATTGTCATGCTGGAAGACCGAGCCACGTTCCATCTTCAATGCTCTCACTGATGGAAGGATGTTTTGGATTAAAATCTCACGATCCATGGCCTCGTTCATTCTTCTCTTAACACGGATCAGTCGTCCTGTCCCCTTTGCAGAAAAACAGCCCCAAAGCATGATGTTTCCATCTCCATGCTTCACAGTAGGTATGGTGTTCTTGGGATGCAACTCAGCATTCTTCTTCCTCCAAACACAACGAGTTTTTACCAAAAAGTTCTACTTTGATTTCATCTGATCACATGATATCCTCCCAATCCTCTTCTGGATCATCCATATGCTCTTTGGCAAACTTCAGACGGACCGGGACATGTACTGGCTTAAGCAGGGGGGCACGCCTGGCACTGTAGGATCTGAGTCCCTCTCGGTGTAGTGTGTTACTGATGGTAGCCTTTGTTACTTTAGTCCCAGCTCTCTGCAGGTCATTCATCAGGTCCCTTCATGTAGTTCTGGGATTTTTGCTCACCGTTCTCATGATCATTTTGACCCCACAGGATGAGATCTTGCGTGGAGCCCCAGATCGAGGGAGATTATCAATGGTCTTGTATGTCTTCCATTTTCTTACATTTGCTCCCACAGTTGATTTATTCACAACCAAACCTGCTTGCCTATTGTGGATTCACTCTTCCCAGCCTGGTGCAGGTCTACAATTTTCTTCCTGATGTCCTTCGACAGCTCTTTGGTCTTGGCCATGGTTGAGTTTGGAGTCTGACTGTTTGAGGCTTTGGACAGGTGTCTTTTATATTGATAACAAGGTCAAACCGCTGCCATTAATACAGGTAACGAGTGGAGGACAGAAGAGCTTCTTAAAGAAGAAGTTACAGGTCTGTGACAACCAGAAATCTTGCTTATTTGTAGGTGACCAAATACTTATTTTCCACCATGATTTACAATTAAGTTATTTAAAAATCCTACAATGTGATTTTCTGGATTTTTTTTTCAGTTGGCCTCTCATAGTTGAAGTGTACCTATGATGAAAATTACAGACCTATCTCATCTTTCTAAGCAGGGGAACTTGCACAATCAGTGGATGACTAAATACTTTTTTGTCCCACTGTATGTGCACTGCATACACTGTACAAGTACAATGAAAGAGAGAGAAATGTAAAGGAAAAAACAACTTGTCTCAGTAAGGTGGTGGGCCATCATTAAACACCAGAATAGCTATCTGTTTACAGATTCTACAAGTCTGGAACTGTACAAAAAGGGATGGATGTTCTTCCAAACACATAATCTGTCAATTAGTGTGTCTATCATGTCGGTCCAAAATCTTCCATGTGTTCAATTGGATTGAGATCTGGTGACTGTGAATGCCATAGCATGTGAATCAAATTATTTTTGTTCTTATAAAACCATTCAGAGACCCCCTCAAAATAAAGATCATTCAGAAAATATTTGTATTGATTTGCACTGACCCTTCAGTCTACGTTCACAAGTTGACCCAATCCATGAATGTGAAATGCCAACACGTTACACCAGAGCCATCAGGCCTTCTCACTCATTCAGGTTTTTCCATATTTCTCACTTGATCCCTGATATAAATATTATTTTTTTGCTATCATCTGGTGGCAAAAGGCCTGTTGGACCTCTCTCCTACTGCAATAAAAATCGGTTGATAGAAACTCACTTAAAGGTTCAGTACTTGTTACTGGAAAAATATAATGAGCTCATAATTCAAAAACATTTTCATGTTTAAGATGAATGTAAATGAATTGCAGATTTTCTGTCCAATACAAAACATATCCTCGCACCTCGCAGCTCCAGGTCGATACCGACCTCAGACTACGTCTGTGTGGTGTTTGCATGTTTCCTCCCACATTCCAAAGACATACATTAGGTTAACTGATTATACTAAACTGGAATGACGAGTAAGTATGACTAGTTTCAATATAACCTTGTGTCTGCTGTTAAATAGCCATTGATGCTGAGAACAACGTTAAATAAACAAACAAACCTTTTTCTTATTATCAGGCAATTTGCCATATTAAAACAATGTATCAAAGGGTAGGCATACTTTCTATGGAAGAAAATCCCTATAAGCAATCTCAATTAATCCCAAATTGATTATATTAAGGACAAGCCCACTATACAAAGTTTGGACCAGCTTACACTACAGTGAGTCCCACTGACATGGATCCTTTTCAAAGCTGGGCTAATGTTTATACCTCAGATTACAAGTAAAAAAGGGTGATCTGTATGTACATTCCTCTCTGAACCAGTCAGTGGTGTCATTGGTGGAAGTTATTTACGTTGCCTTCCACTAGATGGAGATATTATTCAACTTTGTGTTTAAAGCTTGAAAGCTAGACATCTGTCTCAACCATCTTTCATTCATCCTGGTCTTTCTGGCGTTACAGCCCACGTGATTTAGCCATTTAGATGTGCTCTGTATCTCGGATTATCAGAAGTACATTTCAGTACTACCAGAGAAGGCAGGATGATATATTTCCTAAATGACCTTTGACTGTGTGATGCAGTTATTTAATCACAATTACTCAAATTAAATAAAAGAAATATCATCAGCACATCAATTTTAGTTGATGTGGCAGAAGCAGAAATCCTGTCTGAAGCATCTTTGTGATGTTGCTGAATGCTTGCTGTTCTCTGTTTTTAAGTGCACCCTATAGATATAGATATAGGGTTTATATATAGTATATATATATATATATATATATATATATATATATATATATATATATATATATATATATATGTGTGTGTGTGTGTGTGTGTGATTGATGGGGTTTAGGTCAGGGAGACATATTAAGTACAGATAAATTCTGAAATGTAATTTTTCACTCAAATTGTTATGCTGATATATGATTTGTAGTGAATCATTGTGTTAAAATCAAGAAAAATGCAAACAGAAGCATTTTCACTAGTGGTCTTAGACTTTTGCCCCCACTATATATTAATTGCAGGAAGCATTATGGAAAATTCATGATATCATAATTATGTGTCCATGTATGAATCTTTCATATTAACATTTGCTCTCTCTACATGAAACAGGGTATTTAACTAGTATGGAAATGCTTGACCAGGAAAGAGCGATTACTAAAGTATTTACTATAATCCCAAAATGTTTATTTGTTCACACATGCACTATCACACAGAATCTGTCATCCATACCTTTGTGTAGATGTGTGTGCATTCAGTTCATTTCCAGTTCACAATTGTTCAGTTCATCATGTCTGGACTAGAACCTGGCCCACCCAAATACACACATGCTTCAGTAACCCTCTATACAGTTAAATGGTGGAGGCTAATCTGTTGTATATGGTATACTTTGGAACTTTTAGTCACCTGGGTGATGACGTAAGGTATGGATGAAATTTTAAAATCCCAGACCATTTGAAATTGGATGCCATTGTTTAAACTTAAAAAGAATGTATAAGCATTATTGTATGACTCAATACCCAATATGACTCAATCATTTTGTTCCTGATCTAGTTGAGTACAGATCAACTAGATCGTATATGTCTCTAGATATGTCAACTAGATTGTATATGATCGTATATTTTCAAGACTGTATATGTCTTGCAAACACATCTCAGATCTCATATCTCCCTACAGGTTCAGACTCTGGGCCGTGGACAACACAGGCAGGCGTTCCAGCCCCAGTGAGATCACCATCAAAACTCCCTGCCCTGCAGTGGACGACGTGAAAGCACAAGGTAACATCTAACAGTCGCTATGCACTTCCAGTGTTAAATGCACTGCAGTTCAACATAGTGCATTAAGATATTATCCTTTATGCATTCATGTGTGTTTATGTCTGAAAGCATGCAGACTTGATTACTCTTTAACATTTTACGACGTTTAAGGGTTTGGTTCAGTCATGCTTTTGAGTTGTGTGTGGCTACAAGAAATATATAGAGGCTGTGATTTCTGCCATGGCATAATTGTTGGTGCCAGGCGAGCTGGATTGAGTATTTCCCCTAGAGCCTGTTGATCTCCTGGGATTTTCACACACAAGAGGCTCTAGAGTTTAGTCACAATGGTGAAAGACAAAACATCTAGTTGGCAAAAACTTTGTGGATGGAACACCTTGTCGATGAGAGAGGACAACACAGAATGGCCAGACTGGTTGAAGCTGACAGAAAGTATACAGTAACTCAGATAACCCCTCTATACAACTGTGATAAGTAGGAAAGCATGTCAGAATGCTTATAACGCATCATACCTTGAGGCAAATGGGCTACAAGAGCAGAAGGCCATGTTGGGTTTCACTTTTTCAGCCAAGAACAGAAAGCCGAGACTGCAGTGGTCACAGGCTCACTAAAGCAGGACATGTGGTGACAGGAAAAATGTAGCCTGGTCTGATACACAGGTGGTCAAGGCACACAGATGGTGGAGTCAGAATTTGGCATCAACAGTATGAATCCATGGAGCCATGTTGATGGTGGTGGTGTAACGGTGTGGGGAAAACCCATCAATCACTGCTTAAATGCCACAGCCTATTTGAGTATCATTGCTGACCATGTGCCTCCCTTCGTGACCACAAGTTACCAAGTTTCTAATGCCTACTTCCTGTATAATAATGCATCATGCCACAAAGCAAAAGTCATCTCAAGCTGGTTTCATGACGATGTGTACAGTGTTCTTCAATGGCGATCCCAGCCACTGGATCTGAGTCTAATACAACACTTCTGAGATGTGATAGAATGGGATAGTCGCAGCATGAAAGTGCACTCAAACAATCAAGGAGTGTTCCTAATAAAGTGCTCAGTGAGTGTAGATGTAATCCTAAATATGCAGATCCTTTAGTAAGTCACCAGAAAATGTAAAGATTGCCCAGACATTTGTATTGTGAAAATGTGTAAAGGTTTTGTAAGACCCTATGACATATGTTCAATACAATCGTTCTTTCAGAAATTGCTGACAAAATCTACAACTTGTTCAATGGCTACACAAGTGGGAAGGAGCAGCAGACAGCCTACAACACACTGATGGATGTGGGCTCACCCACACTGCATCGTGTCCTCTACCATTACAACCAGCGCTACGAGAGCTTTGGAGAGTTTACCTGGCGCTGTGAGGATGAGCTGGGTCCCAGGTGTGACGTGCTCAATCTCATTCCTTTACTTTCTCTCTCATTTGTGAATCATGCCCTCTGTAGATTATGTTAACCTTAGATCTATAACAATATAAACTCAGATATTTGGGAGTCTCTTCCCTCTGTTTTAACATGAAACTCATTATTATTTTTAAACCATAGCCAATTGAAATACATTATAAACATGAGTAATTCTGCTAGAGTTAAAAAGGATGGAGCTGTATTTATTTTCAATCTAGCATCAATTAGCTTTTGGCTGACCATAGAGCTAGTCATGTGTTTGACGTATAACTCACATGTTTCCATGTCAATGTACAGTAAAGGCCCCATATTAATTAACTGTCTTTGCAAATGGGTTAACTTTGAGCACATTCTGCTTCACACTGCATGATAAATATGCTTATATTTTAGGATTTAAAAAAGGAGGATTTTACATTAAATCTCCAACAAAAGGTAGTTTATCAGTGATTAGTTTTTACTACAAATTACCCTAAAGGCCTCCTTAAAGAAGTACCACCAGCTGGAAACCCCTCCTAATCTGTGGACTTAATAAAGATGATCTCTGCAGACACCTTCCCCAAAGAAACCTTTTTTTGTTTTGAGTTTTCCAAGTCACCCGTGCCTATTACAAACAGAACGGACCATTAAATGTAATTTTCATCAGCTAATCATAACAGCAAATAATATTCACCCAGGCAGCTACACACCAAACACAAAACCATGGTTTAGAGTAATAAGGACAATTGATGAGTATCTTTAGACGACGTCATTACACTTTCTTTTTTCTGTCTCAGAATTTCAATTGTGGGACTTTCTGTCTCCTGCCACCCCTAACACCATGAAAATGAATGTCTTTCCATTAAATTGCACCTCTCCATCATTACTGTGGAACTGTTTTTCACAAATAGCCTGATTTGCTATAAACGTCCTGTTTTTATAGATCATTTTGCTTACCACAGGGAGATGAACTCTAATCCTCAAGATTCCAACTGGAATGATGAATGCTGGATGGTAGTGCTTTATGACACAGATTGGTGTCTCAAATATTCCTTAGTAGGATGACATGCTCCCAGTAGTGAGTCTGCCAACCTGAGAAAGACTAATAAAGTAGGATCATCACTGGTGTCATGTTTGGTATTCTTTTGCCACTGTGGGAATCAGTGGAATGCAGCTTATTGGTCAATCCCAGGCGAGTGGATATGAGGGAGGTAGAAACAGAGTGAGAAAGAAATAAAAAGAGGGAAATCCTGGCAGTGTGCAAGAGGTTAAGAAAGTACTTTGGAAATGACAGGCCATTTTCCCCTTCCATACATGCTGGGATTTATGGTGACAACCGTTGCTATTTGGAGAGAGAAATGTAAGTTCATGAAAAATTAAAGCATAACAAACCACAACGTTTCTGTCTTAAACAAATAAACATCAAAAGTCTGGCAACTACTGAAATGTGGCAAGATAGTAGAAACATATTCAAAAGAATGAAATAGATGAGAACATAGCTGTACCATATATGCTAGCTTTTCTGATATTGTTAAAATCCTATCTTAAAAAAAATTATGTCATGGTAGCCAGAGGAAATAGTGAGACTAGACACTCAATATGAACACTGACTATCACTAGGAACTGAAAAGTTCCTCTCTATACATCTAATGTGCTCGAACAGGGGCACCCAGTAGAAACAGTAAGACAAAATGTTAGTCTGATATGTTTGAAAAGCAAGAGTTGCTTTATAAAAGCAAAATCACTCAGTACATAAATATGTCCTTTTCCCTGAGCCTACCCAGAAGCTTTGTTGGTTGCTGGCACACTGGGTTTCAGTATTTATACTGTAGAATGTTAAGCTTCTGGTTTTAGCTGACAGATAAAATTAAACCATTTTCAGGAATGAGACACTCTTTCCATGCTCTTGCTATCACATATCAGTCACTTGTCTTTTTCAAGAAGGTCTAAACATCCTAATGTCCTGTGTAGACCAGTTTTTCCAGGATCCTGGAAATGTTTTGGATTCTAATCGGTGTTGATTCGCTTATGAAATTGTTTTGCATTTCAACTGAATGTCTGTATTTCAATATGTGATAACTATAAGCCACGAATGATTTAAACAGGACATAATCTTAAGAGTCCTGTAGGAAATAATCTACAGGTTTCTTTTTTTGTCTCCTTTCATGTATCTCATGTTCAGTGTATTAGGCCTCTGTGTTGTATTGTATTAATCTCCCTCCATTTATGATTTGGCAGCAGCCAGAGCTTCACTCTTTTACTATTTCTCAGTTCTGCTCTACTTTTGGTTCAAATAATGGTATAAAATTGAATAATGGTTCAAACCTGGGCCAGGAACATTGTGTGTCAAATTCTAATTATCTAATATTAACCTGAAATATATCACCTATGATAATGCCAACTTTTCCATCAGGATTTTAAGGGGGAGATGTAGTTGCCTTTGAGCAATTTACTGATGATCTAATATTGAATCTTTTGTGTGTGGGTTGACAGGAAAGCAGGCCTGATTCTGTCACAGCTTGATGACCTTAGTGGTTGGTGCCGAGGGCTGCTTCAGGAGCCCAAGATTGGTCTGCGTAGAGCGTCACTTAAGTTCCTGGCGTGCCGTTATTCAGACACCTTGGCATTCAGTTTCAGCTGGACGGAGCTTGGTCAAGACCTGCGCAAGTCCTGTGATGAACAAATGCTGCCTGTGATGTACAATGACTATGGAGAACCTAAAGAACTCTGAACATCTTCCAGGACTATAGCGTCCTGAGCAGGATTCTCCTCCTTCAGTCTGCTTCTTTGGGACTTTGGTTCAGGAATTGTCCTACAGCAACTAATTTAAATGTTCCTCCCGCATTAGTAGAATTAAACTTTGCTTGTTATTAGTTGATCAACCACTCAATCCTTCTGGTACTTACACAGTGGTGTGCTGGATCTACAAGATGAGAATTTTAATGGGATATAAAACACAAATCAACAATGCTCTATAGCAATATTTAACAAGTATTTTCATCATCCTCCCTTTGTAAATGTAGCATGAGTTATCTGTTAAGAATTTCATTGACAGATGAGAGGCTAGAACACAGGTATATACAATAAAACTGTGTTAAAATTACCCTTCTTGCAAAGTGCTAATGTTCCAGCCATATACACTACATGTAATGTCCACCAAAATTTCTAGTTTACCAAAAATGTTATTTGGAGTGCTGATTTTGATGATTAGGAGGTAATTAATTCTACAACAATTATAGGTCATTCATTTCTTGGTTAGCAGTGTTAACTTTGTAGAAGCAGTGCACACTATTCAATGTCCAATCTGAACTTTGCAGATGTCTTTGTTGATCCAGCATGCTTAAGGAACATAAACAAAGGATATTTTGACGCTATTTACACTTTGCATTAGCTTGCATTTTTGGTGATCAGATCACAGACAGATTTAAACAGTCTGTACATTGCAATCTCCCTATACTACACATAATGAATGTACTCAGAAATTATCTTCATGAACTCTACTAGTGCTCTTCTATTGCAATTGCTGCAAACATGGTTTGTCATAGTTTATGTTGTCTCCCAACAGGCCATTATCATAGACGACCCCTTTCTTAAAAGACGGTACATAAGCACAAATAAGCACTGATATACAAATGCATAGCATCACACATATATTCATGTACAGGACTAATGATATATTATCAGTGCTTAGATAAAATGCTGACCAGAGTGAACGTAAACATAAAAGGTCAAAATGAGATTGTTATGCACGAAGTTCAATACAGATGCAGACTACATGTTAATGCAAGGTGTAAATGTGCCCAACGATTCTGTTGGAACTGTTTTATTTCAGCTGAAGGAGAGAACAGCCAGTTGGTCCATTGTGTTGTGTCTGGGTTAAAAAACGCAGTTAATGACTTTTTTCCATTATATCTGCAACAGAGCAGCATTTGTACATTTTTGTGAATGTGAATTTTTGTACATTTAAAAGGCTAGTTGTTTCTATATACAGTGATATTTGAAAGTTTATAAACCCATTAGTATTTTAGATATTTCTGTATAAATATGGCCAAAACATTATCAGATGTCCTAAAAGTACATAAAGAGAACCAGATTGCACATACGAGACACACATATTATACTTGCCCATTGACTTATTGAGGAAAAGAATCTAATATTACCCATGAGTGCCAAAACCACTTGAACCTTTGTTTTCAGCATATGGTGTGTCCCTCTTGTGTGGCAATAACTGCAACTAAATGTTTCCAGTAATTGTTTCTCAGCAATATTTGGAAGTATTTTAGCCCATTCAACTAGAACAGTTTAAACTCTGGATTGTTTCCTTACATAAACTGTTTGCTTCAGGTCATTTAACAAATTGTTTTATTGGATTGGGATCAGAACTTTGACTTGGTCATTCCAAAACATTATATTATTCTTCTTTAACTTCTTTAACTGTTCTTTGGTAGAACGACTTGTGTACTTAGGGTCATTGTCTTGCTGCATGACCCCGAGATTTAGTTTACAGACAGATGTCCTGACATTATCCTTTAGAATTTGCCAGTATAATTCCATAAATCATTGTTGCACCAGTAATGGAAAGCTGTGCTTGCCCAGATACAGCAAAACAGGCCTAAACTATGATACTACCACTACCACTGATGGGATAATGTTCTTATGCTGGAATGCTGTGTTTTTACATTTACATATGGTCATTTACCAGATGCTCTTATCCAGAGTAACCTACAACTGTTACACTTGTATCATTCATGCAACTGTGGCTTATGGGCCTTACTCAAGGACTGAACAGCAGTAGCTGTATTTTTGTATCATCTGTCCACAAAAATGCAGATGAGCAGAAATGTTTTTTTTTGGATAACAGTGGCTTTCTCCTTGCAACCCTGCCATGCACACCCTTGTTATTCAGCGATGGTGGGTTGTTATCTTATTTCTTCGGCCAAATCATCATGAAATTCCTTCTGTTAAAAGTCTGCCTGAATGTGAATTGGTTGAGTCCAAACCGTTTAGAGATGGCTTGTAAGCTTCTGAGGTCTCAGCATTCCCCAGAAATGTCCTTTGTGCCATAATACATTTCCATACAGTATATAAGCTTGTAAGCTTGTATTGTAAAGAACAGACTTTTCTTTCAACAACAACAGCGCACCCATCCCCACCTGATCACATCAATGTAATATTGGATCATTTTCCTCAATAAGTAAATGGTCATGTATAATATTTTTGTCAGATTTATTTAATTGGGTTTTCTTTATCTGTTTTTGAGACCTTATGTGAAAATCTGATTGTTTAAGGTATGTCTATACTGATGCAGACATAGAAAAAATTCTGAAGGATTCACAAACTTTCAAGCACCACTGTATAGTAAATTGTGATTTGTGCAAATAAAGAATACAAACTGTATTGCAAATATTATTTTTCTTTTCCAAAAAATTAACCTTCTTGTTGTGCAAAAATCTATGTATGTAGTTTATATTGATATGGGAAACCTATCAATCATGTAACTCCTAAGAAATTGCAAATGTTTATGTTGATAAAGCAGACTGAATGTGTATTAAAACTAAAATGACTGGTGTATTTGAAATTATACATCTCCTAGAGTTTGGAGATCTGCTTCTGAACTGTTTATAGTAAACTGCAGTATCTCATTAATATTTCTGACTTTGTTTATCAAAGGTGCCCCATAACTAATATAATCTTGGCATTTGTCAGTTTCATATGTAAGAGCTTGAAAGTGCATGACGTCATAACATTTCTAAATATCAACATCAGAAATTAAACCAGTGAAATTATAATAAAACTTAATTCTGTATGATACCATGGTCATAGTACATACTTGTCTCTGAATATATATCTATATATATATATAATATTATATGTATATATATATATCTATATATATATATATATATATATATATATATATATATACATATATATATTTGTGTGTATGGGTGTGTGTGTGTGTGTGTGTGGTGGTGTTCTGTGTGTGTGTGTGTGTGTGTGTGGTGTGAAAACAACCTCATACATGTTTTTTTTTTTACAGAGGAGTCAATCATGTCTCCAAACATAATCTGACCTACTGGTTAGATTAAATGTGACATGTTATTTATTTTCTTTTAACAAAATGAATAAGTTGAAATACGGCACCCAGAGCTCTGAGTGTTACCAGTACTGGTATATACTAGACCTATATTTGCATTTTAATTGTGCTGCTGTTTAAAATAAGAATACATACATTATATTGATATTAACATGTCTTTTACTCCATTTGGAAAGTATAAACATTGAGAGGAAAGAGCAAAGTTTGAACTAATAGACAAAAAATCAGGATTTGAAAACAAATAAGTCATCACTAAACACAACTCTTGCTCAACTGTTCTCATTTAATTCATCTCAGTGTTGTCTGATGGAGATATAATCAGGCTTTTTTGCAAGCTAGCAAAGTTCTCCAACTAATTTAGCAAAGCAATTCATTATGGGGTTTGCTTTAAGAGGGCAGGCAGAAAATTAGTGAACTTTCTGTTTGTGACTTGAAAACATATAAAAGTGCCATACTGAGAATTACTGGGGTGATTAGGACAATCCATTCTACTTCTCCTTTAGCATGGGTGTACCCCAGGACTTCATCACATGACCGTAGACCCAGCCAACTTCCAAGGAGCACAAAGATTCTGCAACCGCCCCTGGCAACAACAATGTAATCTTTCGTGAATACACACTGTGATCAGAAACTGTTTGGGGTGGAATAACCTGACCGTATGGTGTCAGTAACCACTTCAGACTTTTGGTGCCAGGAAATCCCACAGGATTTTTGGAGTACATAACCCATAATGCAACTCCATAACAGACAGATCTCTTTTTGCCAGAGCTGGGGATTGAACTAGAGAGGCTCAGGCCACAATTAGATTATATATACCATTGTTATTGTTAGGGTTCGCCCTGGGGCTGCTCCGCTTTTTTCACCGTTTTGTTTTTTTCCGACACTCCCTTAGTTCCCTTTGTTTACGTTCGGCGAGCGCAGCGTGCTTGTGTTTCTGTTTCAGCTCCGGTTCTCCCGATGCTGTCAACCTATACTCTGGGTCCATTTTCCCCCCGCTGGCTGCAGCACTGGTCCAGGAAGCAAGCTCCACACAGCCGCGGTCTTGCCGCCTTGGTTTTTTTGCTCACTGCGTTTCTGTCGCCATCTTCCTGGTTTCGACACCCACGCATTGGCTATCCTGCTTCACCTCACTCACACTAGTTCTGCACACCGTTAGCTCTTACGTCGTTGTCTGCTGTCCTGCATTTTGGGTTCCACTGTGTATTACCTGTGGGATCTTAGATCCCACATAACAGATCAATCTGGCCAACATGGAACCCACGGATCAACAGACAGTGCAGTCCGTGCCGGTTGATATAGTGCTGGATCGCCAGCAGCCTTGGCTCCAACAGCATGACAAGCTGTTGGCGTCCCTGCTGGAATCCAACTGTCTGCTAAACCAACAAGTTTCATTATTAAATAATAGTCAGCCGCTTGCTTCTGTCTCCCCCACTGAACAGTCCTCCTGCAGCTGGGAGCCAGATGCCTGTTCTATCCAGCGGCACTTGGGATCCTCCTCCCCCTCCGAACCTGCCGGCTGGGCCACCAATGCCTGTCTCCTCCATGCTAGACTCCTCGGCATCCTCACGTCCGGAACCTCCTATCACACACCTGGAACCTTATGCCGGGGATCTCACCAAGTGTCGGGACTTCCTGCTGCAGTGTGACCTGGTCTTTCAGCAGCGTTCCTCGGCCTTCGTCACCGATGCTTATAAGGTCTCGTATGTCATTGGTCTCCTCCGTGGTAAGGCCTTGATTTAGGCTGAGGCCGTGCTCTCTCAAGGCGGTCTTGAGGCGCTCTCGTTCGACGACTTCGTTCTGTGGTTCAGGGCAGTGTTTGACCACCCTAGCCATGGCAAAGCGGTGTCGAGTCGACTCATCGGCCTCCGACGAGGCTCCCGCACTGTCTCTGACCAAGCGGTCATGTTCTGGTCGTTAGCCGTGGGCGCCGGTTGAAATGGCCCCGCATTGCGCGAGGCTTTCCAGTCGCGTCTATCCGAGCGCCTGAAAGATGAGCTTGCGTCCCGTGATGACCCTGAGAACCTCCAAGCGCTGGTCGACTTAGCCATCCGCCTGGACCGTCGCCAACATGCATGTAGGTTGGAAAGGGCCACGCGTCCGGTCCACGCAGTCCCCTCCGTTCACCCCAGGTCCAGTGTGCCGGAGCCACCCGTCATATGTCCCCATCCTTCGTTGACCTGGACAAGACCGAGCCTATGCAGGTGGTACACACCTGGCTCAGCAAACAGGAACGGTCCCGGCGTCGAGCTAACAGGCTTTGTCTCTACTGTGGGGAACCCAACCATAACATCATCTCCTGTCCATTCCACCCAAAAGTGGATACTCGCCAGTGAATCTGGGGGTCCTGGCGAGTCCTAACGACAAAACCTCCTGTCCCAACAAAACCTTCCTTACTCTGCCTGCCAGCCTGTATCTGCCGGGGTCCACATGCCAGGTCGACGTGCTCATCGAATCGTGCTCCGAAGAAAACCTCATCGACCAACAACTCGCAGTCCAGCTTGGCACACAGACGGAGTCCTTGGATCCTCCCATGCGGTCGTATGCCCTGGAAGGCCGGCTCCTTGCAGAGATCACTCACCGCACATTCCTGATTCCTCTCATTCTTTCGGGAAACCATCAGGAGGTCATCTCACTGGTGGTGATCTGCTCACCGAAGACGCCCCTGGTGCTTGGACACCCCTGGCTGGCCCTCCACAGCCCAACCGTCAGCTAGGGTAGGATCACCGGCTGGAGTGATTTCTGCCATCAGAAATGCCTTCTCTCGGCCGTCCCTGCCTCCAAGGAGCCCCCTTGCACTTCTCCGCCTGAAGAACATGCAAACTTCTCCCAGGTCCCTTGTCTACCATGACCTCGGCCGGGTGTTCAGCAAGGACAGCGCCCAGGATCTGCCTCCCCACAGGCCGTATGACTGTTCCATCGACCTGCTCACAGGTGCCCCGCTGCCCTCTGGCCGACTATACCAACTTTTGCGTGGAGAGCGCGAAGCTATGGAGGAGTATGTAGCTGACTGTCTCAAGGCCGGCCTCATCAGACCATCGTCATCGCCGCTGGGTGCCGGCTTCTTTGTTTCCAAGAAAGATGTTACTCTCCGCCCTTGTATTAACTACCGTGGCCTGAACGCTATCACAAAGAGGAACCGGTACCTGCTGCCTCTGCTCTCGTTGGCCTTTAATCTCCTCCAGGGCATGACTATTTTCACGAAGTTGGACCTGTGGAATGCCTACCATCTGGTCCGCATCAAGGAAGGAGATGAGTGGAAGACTGCGTTCAACACTCCACTGGGGCACGTTGAATACCTGGTCATGCCCTTCGGCCTCACCAACGCCCCTGCAGTCTTCCAAGCACTAGTCAACGACGTGCTCCAGGATTTCCTCAATCGGTTTGTCTTTGTGTACCTGGTCGACATCCTGACATTCTCACCGTCCAGGGAACAGCACACCCAGCACGTCCGACTGGTGCTTAGTCGTCTCCTGGAAAATCGACTCTTCGTCAAGGCGGAGAAATGTGAGTTTCACGTCGAACTCCAGCGATTCCTTAGATTTGCCAACTTCTACCGTCACTTTATCCGGGACTACTCTACGGTGGCGACCCCCCTCACACAGCTGACAACTGACAACTGACTGCACCCTTGTACCTTCTTCTGCTGTTGCCTCACACCGGCTGAACGGAATTATGATGTCAGCAACACGGAGCTGCTGGCGGTCAAGCTAGCCCTCGAAGAATGGAGGCACTGGCTCGAGGGAACGGAACAGCCCTTCGTCGTCTGGACCGACCACCGTAACCTGTCATACATCTAGATGGCAAAGCGGCTTAACTCCAGGCAGGCTAGGTGGGCCCTCTTCTTTGGGAGGTTCAACTTCACCCTCACCTACCGGCCTGGATCCCGGAACATCAAGCCCGATGCCCTCTCTTGCCAGTTCTCACCCGATAGATCCAACGCACCATCAGGGAGGCGCAGGGGACGGATCCCTTGGGGTGGACCTCCCGGCTGACTCTACATGCCCGCCTCGGCTCGGACTGTGGCTCTTCAATGGGGCCACGAATCCCGGTTTGCCGGCTATCACCGAACCCTGGCCCTGGAGTTCTGGAGTCACATCGTGGCTGACTTCATCACGGAGCTCCCGGTGTCAGAAGGTAAGACCGTGGTCGATCGCTTCTCCAAGGTGGTGGGCCTCATCGTGCTCCCCAAGCTACCCACAGCTTTGGAGATGACCAACATCCTCTTCGACCACGTGTTTAAGATTCACGGCATCCCCATTGACATCGTCTTAGATCGGGGGCCCCAGTTTAGCCATAGCTTAACCATAGCATTAGCCTAGCCTGTGCTACCTCAAGTGCTATACTATGTTTATTCTCATTTCTGGTACTAGTTTCATGACGGTTTCGGCTCTCACACCGCTTTACTTTTTCCGTGTTGCTTAACCAGTGTTTCTGTTTCAGCTCCGGTTCTCCCGATGCTGTCAACCTGTACTCTGGGTCCATTTCCCCCCCACTGGCTGCAGTACTGGTACAGGAAGCAAGCTCCACACAGCCGCCATCTTGCCGCCTTGGTTTTTTCGTTCACTGCATTCCTGTCTCCATCCTCCTGGTCTCGACACCCATGCATTGGCTATCCTGCTTCACCTCACTCATACTAGTTCTGGCTATTTAATAAACACATCGTTACCTCTTACGTCGTTGTCTGTGCTGTCTGTTGATCTGCACTGACCTGCAGGTTCCACTGTGTATCACCTGTGGGATCTTCGATCCCACATAACAGTTATAGCAATGGCATAATGAACATATATAACAATTTATCTGTTTTTAGAATACGACAAATGGTCATTAAGCCATTGCTAAAACAACAAAGCTAATGGTGGCCTAAGACTTTTGCACAGTATTGTGGTTGGGGCAGCAGCTGGCCAAATTCATTTAATTTGTTAATATACATCAGTTTATGCAATACATTACAAAAAAGGTTTACCAAGTTGTAATGTTGCCATTCCTTCTCACAACACTTAAAAGACAGTTTGGCACTGAGGATATGTAATTTTGTTCCATTCTTCCTGCAAACAAGTCTTAAGGTGTACAATAGTACGAGGTTGCTGTTGTTGCATTTTGTGTTTCAAAATTCTTCTCACACTTCCTATTGGGGACAAGTCAGTACTACTAAGCTTTTGGACTTGTTGCTGATATCAGCAAGCCTTTGGACTTGTTGCTGATATCAGTGTGGTGGTCCTTTTCGTTTTTGGTCCAGTGCAAAACATTTATTCCAAAACAAGATCTGGAATACTAAACACATATAACCGAAATACACATTTCCACCGAGTGATGGTCCATCCCAGATGCCTTTGAGATCAGAGGAGTCGACGCCACTTCTGGACATGGTTAACATGAGGATTCTTTTTTGGACACTAAAGTTTTAAGTGCCATTTGTGAATGTAACTTCGTATTGTAGTGCTTTCATAAAGTAATCCCTTGCCCATGTGGTTCATGTCCATGTGGAATCAGCTATTGATGAATGATGGTTCTTGATGCAGTGCTGTCTGAGGTATCAGAGATTATGGGTCTTCAGTTTAAGCTTGTGCCCTTGCCCTTTGTGTATTAAAATTCCTCCAGATTCCTTGAATCGTTTAATAATATCATTAACTATAGAGGAAGACATATGCAATTCCCTTCAAATCTTTTATTGGAATGTGTTGCAGGTCTGAAATGCAGGAATGGATGTTTATCAACATTTTTTTTTTTGAAAAGTTGACCAGACAAAACCATGAAATAAAAGTCAAAGTAATGTAAGACATACTACATTTTGCCTTTCTGTCCCAACTTTTTCTGATTTTAGGTCGTATTTGGGGTCATTGTCATCCTGGAGAATGTAAAATCTGCCTGTACTAGTCAGCAGTGAGGGAGACATTAATTTTGACCAAATTACCAATTCTATTTGCAGAAATACAGTCCTAAACCTGCAGGTAACCTCCATGATGCTTCACTGCTGAATGCAGATACTGATCCATTTATCTTGTTGCTGAACTCACTCTTGTCGTAGCATTTTAAGAATCTAACAGTCAGTTTAGATCAATCTGCACATGTCATTGATCAGTAGCACCAGGTTGTTAGATTTGGTTAATCATGTACTGTGCAATATCCACACAAAGTCCTGAAGTTTTTGAATTTGGAACCTTATGTTACTTTATTTAACAATAAAGAAAAACACACTGTGGAATTTATTTTTTATTTGAAAAATAAATATTTATCTAAATTATTTTGTTTAGCACTGAAACACTCTAATGCAGAAGACTTAACCACAAATTCTGTGAAACTGTTTTGTACCTAAACCTTTTGCACACAGTGTACATTAGAAAACATCAGAAATTGCTGAATGTGCATTATATGTAAAAAATGTCTAAGAAAAACAAGCAGAGTAATCATATAATAATATCAGAAGAATAAGTATTGGCATGCTCATGTGGGATCTACACTTTTAGTAAACCTGCTTTGTGACAATGTCTATTGTAAAAAGCACTATATAAATAAATTGCAGTTGAACTTAAAATTTGTTTTTGTATTTCAGATATTTTCAAATGTGAGACTTGTGCAGTGCTGCTGCATTCCTATAACTATATCTGTACTGTGGAGGTAGGCTGAGTGTTCTTCAGTGGCATACTTTATTTATTAATTAAATCAATCATTTTTATGTTACAGAGAGTGTATCCTACAAG
Source organism: Ancistrus triradiatus (assembly GCA_025084515.1). Taxonomy (NCBI): domain Eukaryota; kingdom Metazoa; phylum Chordata; class Actinopteri; order Siluriformes; family Loricariidae; genus Ancistrus; species Ancistrus triradiatus. Next base: position 588,708 of record JAJAGP010000094.1, read on the forward strand.
ATTAAAAGCAAGAGCCAGTTGGCCTGGGACTGTAGTACTGTGGCTGTTAGTGATGAAAAGAGTTACCTTTCTAATATTGGGGCTAAAAAACTATATTCATCAGTTTGGAAACAAAACATATATACACAATACCTTTCAAACTCTGCCTAGTGGCCATGGCATAAGCAGAATAACATCCACTGAATTATCCAGTTACCAAAAAATAATAGTTTGATGGAGAAAATCTGCTCTCTACCTCAGCCTAAACCATTATTTTCTTTCAACTGTACTGTTCACTGGGCATTACTGCTCACTTGTTATTCTCAAAAGTGCACGAGGTCTCTATATGCCTAACAAAATTAAAACTATATAAACTACTAATTATTATTTAAACAAAAGAGAATGCAGTGGGTTTTTTTTCAATTTATTGATACATCAGTGAAACTATATTTTGCCAGAATTACTTACTGTTATACAATGTTGTTGTACATTTTTTTGCCCTAAGTATACACCTTTAAGGGCAATACCACTGATACTTGCTGGTTTATCATCAACAGATTATGTGACAGAAAACAAGCTAGTGCTATACATAGAATATTTGTATTCAGGTTTTTAATCAGCTAGTGAGATACAAACTTATCATATTTGCTATATATATATATATATATATATATATATATATATATGCTTATTGATTGAAATGTTATAATAGGTTGTATCTAAACACCTATGCTAGATATTCTGCAAATCCTGTAAATGGGTGTGTTTTTAATAGATCAGTATACAATATGTATCAGTTTTATAGACTTCTACACATTGGTATATGTGCTGGTTTCGGTTGTGGTTTCCTCACTTTCCACTTCTTGTCTTCCTTAGAGTTCCTATGGCTCAGTGACTGCCTTCTTTTCCTTGTTTTCTTCCGCCTCAGGGTCACGGCATGTGCATTCATCAAGGTCACAGTCCACTCCAAACTGAATGACCTGTCCATCATTGGGATACACACCAAGAGTTGGCTACATAAATTAACTTACAGATTGTTATGCTTTATGTGGTTCTGGCTTAAGAGTTAAACACACACACACACACACACACACACACACACACACACACACACACTTAATACTAGCATGACTGACATTTCTTGGTTCTGAGCACGTGGCCCCATCTCCTTGCAAACTATCAGAGGGCTATCAGACAACTTTTGTTATGCAAATGTGTAAATGAGAGAACTTTCACAATTTGCACATGGTGAATCCTGGCATTGTCATCTTGGAATATGCCCATGCCATCAGCGAAGAAAAAATCCATTGATGAAATAACCTAGTCATTCAGTATATTCAGGTAGTCAGCAGACCTCATTCTTTGGACCTATAACGTAGCTGAACCTAGACCTGACCAACTGCAGCAACCCCAGATCACAGCACTGCCCCCACAGGCTTGTATGATAGGCACTAGGCATGATGGGTGCATCACTTCAGCCGCCTTTCTTTTTACCCTGATGCGCCCATCACTCTGGAATAAGGTAAATCTGGACTCATCAGACCACATGACCTTCTTTCATTGCACCAGAGTAAAATCTTTATGCTCCCTAGCAAATTGAAGCTGTTTTTGACGGTTGACAAGTGGTTTCCTTAAGGCTACACGCGTTGTTCGCATTGTTTTGGTGGAAATGCTCTTACTTTCATTATTAAACATATCCCTGAGTTCTACTGTTGTTTTTCTAGAATTTGAATTCACCAAACGTTTAAATGATCGGAGATCATGATCATTCAAGATGTTTTCTCTGCTTGATGCATGGCAATAATTTGACCCTTCTGAAACAGATTAACATCTTTTCTCATCTATTCCTTCCTCCTCATGGCTTAGTTTTTATAAATCAGCTCTCTCTCTCTCTCTCTCTCTCTCTCTGTATGTATATATACATATATATCTATTGTAAACCTATTGTAAACCCTTTAGAATTTTTGGATTTTTGAATGCTTGGTCATTTATTTATTGAGGAAAATGATGCAATATTACATATTAGTGGGTGGCAAACGTATGTGAACCTCTAAGATAAGAAGTTAATTGGAAAATGAAATTAGAGTCAAGTGTTTTCAATCAATGGGATGACAATCAGGTGCGAGTGGGCAATCTATTTTATTTAAAGAACAAAGATCTATCAAAGTCTGCTCTTCACAACACATGTTTGTGGAAGTGTATCATGGTATGAACACAGGTGATTTCTGAAGACCTCAGGAGAAGAGTTGTTGATGCTCATCAGGCAGGGAAAGATTACAAAACCATCTCTAAAGAGTTTGGACTCCACGAGTCCACATTCAGACAAACTGTGTATACATGGGGGAAATTCAAGACCATTGTTACCCTCCCCGGGAGTGGTTGACCAACAAAGTTCACTCCAAGTGCAAAATGTGTAATAGTTGGCGAGGTCACAAAGGACCCCAGGGTAACTTCTAAGCAACTGAAGGTCTCTCTCACATTGGCTAATGTTAATGTTCATGAGTCCATCATCAGAAGGACACTGAACAACAATGCTGTGAATGGCAGGGTTGCAAGGAGAAAGCCACTGCTCTCCAAAAAGAACATTGCTGCTCATCTGCAGTTTGCTAAAGATCACGTGGACAAGCCAGAAGTCTATTGGAAGAAAGTTTTGTGGACGAATGAAACCAAAATAGAACATTTTGGTTTACAAGAAAAACATTATGTTTGGAGAAAGGAAATCACTGCATTCCAGCATAAGAACCTTATCGCATCTGTGAAACATGGTGGTGGTAGTATCATGGTTTGGGCCTCTTTTGCTGCATCTGGGCAAGGACAGCTTGCCACCATTGATGGAACAATGAATTCTGAATTATATCAGAGAATTCTAAAGGAAAATGTCAGGACATCTGTCCATGAACTGAATCTCAAGAGAAGGTGGGTCATGCAGCAAGACAACGACCCTAAGCATACAAGTCATTCTACCAAAGAATGGCTAAAGAAGAATAAAGTTCATGTTTTGGAATGGCCAAGTCAAAGTCCTGACCATAATCCAATCGAAATGTTGTGGAAGGACCTGATGCAAGCAGTTAATGTAAGGAAACCCACCAACATCCCAGAGTTGAAGCTGTTCTGTACGGAGGAATGGGCTAAAGTTCTCCAAGCCGGTGTGCAGGACTGATCAACAGTTACAGGAAACTTTTAATTGCAGTTTTTGCTGCATAGGGGGGTCACAGCAGATACTGAAAGCAAAGGTTAACATACTTTTGCCTCTCACTAATATGTAATATTGGATCATTTTCCAAAATAAATAAATGACCAAGTATGATATTTTTGTCTCATTTGTTTAACTGGGTTCTCTTTATCTACATTTAGGATTTGTATGAAAATCTGATGATGTTTTAGGTCATATTTATGCAGAAATATTGAAATTTCGAAAGGCTTCACAAACTTTCAAGCACCACTGTATATATAGGGAGACAGAAAAAGAGAGCGAGAGAGACAGGCAGACATGCAGTTTATATATATATATATATATATATATATATATATATATATATATATATACACACACACACATTCATATATAAATGCAGTTATTTAAGATAATCTCAACTGATTCAAATTATCGCAATTATGTAGGACTACAGTAATTGTCCACAGTTGGTAGATTTTTATAACAAGTAGAATGTTAGATGTTGGATGTACTGGGTTAAGGCAACTTAATTTGAATAAACGAAAACAGTAAATGCATTCATTGAAACTCAGTGGGCTTAACGAAAACAAAAAATTTAAACTTCTGACTTTGTGCTGTAACATGTTTAGAGGGCAGCGCTGAGTAATATTGGTGTATTTGTTAGAAGTGTAGTTACTATACATTTTTGGCACGTATGTTTTTTGCTGACATTTCCAATTTTTTGTCATTTATTTTTGTATATGTGTTAGTTTTTGGGTGGATGCACATGCAGAATTAGCTGCTAATCAAACATGACTAGTAAACAAGATAGTTGTTCAGTCACTTTAGGCTTGTACATCATTAGTTGTATTCAGTGAACAGGCAATGAACTGGGGCAAAGACGTACTGAAACAGAAAATGGCCCTCCCCAAATGTTCAAGTTTGAAGCATACAATTGTACAAAATTTCTTAATATGCTGAATAATTAAGAGTTCCCCTTCATTGGAACTATTGCATATTGTCCTGCTGCAGAAGCCAAGTTCGTTTCAGCTTTAGGTCACGAACAGATGGCCGGACATTCGCCTTCAGGATTTTTTGGTAGATGGCAGAATTCATAGTTCCATTTATCACAGCAAGTCTTCCAGGTCCTGAAGCAGCAAAACAGCCCCAAGCCATCACACTACCACCATATTTTAGTGTTGGTATAATGTTCTTTTTCTGAAATGCTGTGTCACATTTACACCAGATGTAATGGGACACACACCTTCCAAAGAGTTCAACTTTTCTCTCGTCAGTCCACAGAACATTTTCCCAAAAGTCTTGGGGATCATCAAGATGTCTTCTGGAAAAATTGAGACGAGCTTTAAGGGTCTTTTTGCTCAGCAGTGGTTTTCGTCTTGGAACATTTTTGTCCAGTCTGTTTCTTATGGTGGATGCATGAACACTGACATTAACTGAGGCAAGTGAGGCTTGCAGTTCTTTGGATGTTGTTGTGGGGTCTTTTGTGACTTCTTGGATGAGTCGTTGCTGCGCTCCTGGGGTAATTTTGGTCGGCCGGCCACTCCTGGGAAGGTTCACCACTGTTCCATGATTTGTGGATAATGGCTCTAACTGTGGTTCGCTAGAGTCCCAAAAGTTTAGAAATGGCTTTATAACCCTTTTGTGACTGATAGATCTCAATGACTTTCTTTCTCAATTGTTCCTGAATCTTTGGATCTCAGCATGACATATAGCTTTTAAGGATCGTTTGGTGTACTTCACTTTGTCAGGCAGGTCTTATTTAGGTGATGTCCTGATTGAGAACAGGTGTGGCTAGAGACAGTGAACTCAGGTGTGATAAACCATAGTTAGGTTATGTTTTAACAAGGGGGCAATCACTTTTTCACACAGGGTCATGTAGGTTTGGATCCCCCCCCCCCTTAATAATAAACACCTTCATTTAAAAACTGCATTTTGTGTTTACTTGTGTTGTCTTTGACTAATATTTAAATTGGTTTGATATTCCAAACAAACTTGCAAACAAATTGGAAATCAGGCTACCCTGTTTATACTTTTAGTTATGCACCTGGAAAGCAGTCTGCACTTTTACATGGTTTATTTTAAATAATGAAAACAAACATTTAGAGTAAAGCAGAGGAATGGGTAAGACCATTACCACAGGTTGTATGTTCAGTGCCACTGCGGAATCTAAATCTGATTTAACTTGTTCTTTAAAAAGTGAGAAATTAAGGACAAGGTTTCACTCATATAAGTTGTAAGTTGTTCTGGATAAGGGCTTCTGCGAAATGCTGAAAATATAAATGTAAGATCTTCTACTGTCCTCCACTTTTAGCCCCCAGTTCTGGCACTAATCCTAGACACTCTTAAACCAGAGTGCAGTCATTAACATGCCTGATGCTTTTCCCCTGCTTGTGTAAACATACAAGCAGCAGTTCTCGCTGGACCCACGGTGGCAGGATACTTCCACTCGCTATTTATTTCATGTTCTCTGCATTTGCTCATTAAAATTCCTGCTTTTTGGTCTCCTGTGGCCACTAACACCTGACCTTTGCTTAATAAAAGCCACTTAAGATGGTATTTTTGCCAGTATTTGTGCCAGTTGCTCTTTACGCCTGATCTCACTGATCTCTATGGAAGAAACTGATGTCCTGCTAAGCAGGTATGAAAAATAAACCATTAGCTACAATTCTGTCCTGTAGGATGAAAAAAAGAGTAGCCACAAGCCACCTAGGTTACAGGATGGCATTCAGCAAACAGACGAGAAAGTTTACAGACAGACATGAAGGTACGTTTTTCTCCAAAGTGTTTCCAGTGAGTTTAAAAAAAATACTGTATTTAAAAGTTTAATTTTACCTTTCCTGTAGAGAGGGTGGATGGACAGCAGTCACCTCCATCATACTGGCAGTAGGCTCGGTTATTGATTGTGTCACACCAACCATCTCCTCCAAATGGCTTAGAGAAAACGGAAATAGCTTTAGATTCCATTGCCTTTTAAACACATTTAATAACTTAATTTTAATAACAAATTTTAATCACATACATGGCCTTGGTAAAAGAAAACTTACTAGTTTTATCCAAAGTCCAGCTCAGTTCATGAATTGGTGTAATATAAAAACATCAATGCAGCAGTATGGCAACCTTAATCTCTTGTTAATCTACCATAATATTGGATACTTGTTTAAGAAAAAAAAAATTAGTGTAGCTTTCCAAGGATGCTTTGGCTTTCCACCATGTGAAATCATTTCAAAGTGTCTAGGCTGTACTTGAATCTACAGGTGAGCACAAAAACATCTGCTAAGGAAAATGTGTCCTTCTGTAGTACACCATATGAAGTTACTTATAGTGACATACAACCATAAATAAAAATGTGTTTATGTTCAACATTTTTGTGATTACTGGCCAAATTCACCTGAGTACAGGTATGACATATTACCCTTGTTGGGGGATTACATTCATGACGGTGTATATTTCAAAATGAAATTAAATGAGATAAGCACAACGATAAAGAGGTTTGGACTGAGATAACCATAATACAAGCGGCCATACAAGACCATAAATCTTAGCATCTCCACAACTGGCCAGTGCATGCATTCACGTCTCTGTTCTTTAAGATTCCTTGCCAAAATACTATCAGCAATTTGGAAGTGAAGCTGCACTTTTTACCTCCCACCACTCTCCTGCTTCACACATTTTTTTCAACAAATTAACGTCATCTCTTTCCTTCACACATAGTGTTTATTCTAACGTATTTAAATGCGTCATTCCTCAAAGGTGTGCATTTAAAAGATTAATGTGTGTATTTCCTGTAACTACAGGCTTCCAGACCACATGGATAAAGATCTCAAGAGGGGGTATTTTCTAAACTACTCCCTAATCTCGTACCAATGCCTTCTTTGCATGTAGATAGAAACTCAGAAAGGTTGGTTTATGTGTGTGGGTCTATTTCTCTAAATTCTGTAGGCAGCAGTGCTGCAGAGTATATGCTACTGGTGTTATCAAGTGACATTACCCCTTCCAAAAAGCAACCTCACAAATCTGATGTTGTCCTCCAGGACATACTAAGGAAATACCTATTAAATTACTTTACATAGTTTAATATTCATTAAACTATTGAATTTTTAAATTGTGTAATATGGGAATACCAAATCTTTGAACAGAATACAGAATGCCCTCTTATGCAATAATTTGGGAAGGCCAGGTTAAATAACAGGTTGTATTGCTGTTCTAAATGTTGTCACAACTTCACCAAGAAACACACTTAAATAGGTCATATTTCTTCAAATTACTGCAAAACATCATTTAATATATCGGAAAAAATGAAACAAACTTTGTTGGTTAGTTTCCCACAGCCCGTAAAGAGACTGAAGAATATGCTGGACATAACAACAAGACAATGATCCAAAACAAACCTTAAAATGAGCTTTGACATACTTCAAGAAACAAAATTTTAAGGTTTTGAATTGGCTCTCTCTGTTCCCATGCTTGAACATTATTGGCAGTCTTTGGGTAAATCCCAAACATGATGACCTAAGAATATTTTAATGCTAGAATGTTTGCAAGAACGAGTGATGAAAATCCTAAAACAAGAACACAATACCTGTAAGCTGCTACAAGAAAATTGATTCTGTGATTTCTGTCTTGTTTTTGCCAATATTTGGGAACAGCATCCTGGATTTGTCTTAAAACTTATCCAATATGGACTACCCTTCCCTGTATTCTCTCCATAAGGACTTTTACATTTTATATATCAAAATATACAGACACCTGTCTCAGAACTGGGTGTTCTTAGTCTCATACCACAGGTTGTGAAAAAAAAAATTAATATATCAAACTGTGTTTACAGAGGAAGTGCTCTAATCAAAGCTTATCTTCTAAGCCTGAAGCAATCAAGGGGTCTCTTCAAAGTGTACTGTGTTGTGGGAAATTAAATATCTGAGGCGTGGAAAGAGGACACACTCAGCGGGCTGACTGACCAACCGTGTCTAATGCTAGGTGCAAAACACAATAAACAAAAATAAATGCTATGACAACAGGCGCTGATGTTATGAGATTCATTGTTAATGTTGGCATCTTTTTCCAGTGAAGTATGTGTCTTTGATTGGGACTCCCCAGAGATCATGAACAGCTGCTAATTATGTTCCCCTCCATTTCACTTCCGATGAAAAGAGCTTAAATATATAAATAATTCTGTGCCAAAACACTTGGGTAACACTTATGAGGTGGTGAAGCCAGCTGAGCTGTTTTTCTATACACTAAGCCTGATGTTAGTGTGCTGATGTGCCATATTAGTGTGCCGACATAGGTCATATTTAAGGTGATCTTGGTCATTTAAGGTGATCTAGATAACTCGGTGACAGTTTTGGCTGTGAAGCTTGATTTATCGTCCTAATCTTGCCAAGTTATCTGTAAGTCATTAGCACATTTCATCAAGTCAGGAGCCATAGGAAATGATTTTATGCCGAAATGATAATGATAAAGATTAATGACATTTCTGCCAGTCACTGTGAGCCAAATAATTCCAATAGGGAAAAAAAAACGTTTTGAATTAATTGCATGGATGACAAATGAGGAATGGATGCTTATAATTTACAACAAGTGCTCTTGAATCCTTTACCTACAGATTCAACAGTACCAATGACCCCTTAACTTAGTATAGTTCATTACATGAATCATAATCTGGATAAGTTTCAGTGTCATTCTGTAATGGTATAATAAGTAATTCACAAGTTTATTTTTGTTTTTCAACATTTAAAACAGAAGAAATTGGGGAAGGGGATATAAAACTGTCTGCTTTAATCTGAAACAGTACTCTCTTTTTTACATCATTTAATATCAGAAATTTGACTTGACAGTGGCTTAGTTCATGGGGTTCTTTTAGGTCAGGTGTTAGTTAAATTGGCAGTGTTTTGTTTCATGGTGTTCTTTCAGACCAGACAACTGATGAAAATTGATTTATGATGGGAAAAACTGAGAAAAATGTTCCTTATATTATGTTTTTCACCTTTTACAATGAATTTTCAAGCCTTTGAATATGTTTAAAGACGTTTTAAGCAAAAATTGTTATGGGCTCAGCCTAGATGCATAAACACATCCAGACTTCCAGATTTAGATCTGTAAACTACAGACCATATTGTTCTGAGGAGACAATCGGGTATTTAACCTTTAACATCTTTAACAACAATATTAGTATTAAACTTGACCAAGATAGATTTTGTATTTTCCTGATTTATAACCTGTACTTCAGTATAGATAAATGATTAAAGTTTTTGAACCCAGGCAATTATCTAACACAGCCATATTTCGATAGAATAACCCCCACCTTATATAACTTCAGTTTCTCTGAAAATATGCGACAGCGTGCCTTCTAACCGAAAAAATTAATAAATAAATAAATAAATAAATTCCTCTTCATGATTTATTTTAAAATGTGATCTTTTAAAAAGCTTTTGCTTGCAATTGCCTTAGCAAACCTTATTCTTTAGCAGCAGACCAGGTCTTCACTTTGTACATACTTTATGTCCTTCCATCACTAAGGAAAACTGCATGAACTTTTGTTTTGATGGGATTGGGATAGGTAATTGGGATAGGTAATTTGGTACAGTAAATTATTACTAAGGATGCTACAGGGCTATTTAAGCGAACTAACAGCAACAAGTGGGCTGGCCCTACTGTTTTAACTCTTCTTCTTAAACTGTAGGCAGCCTGGGTTAGGGGTTTCAAAGGCCATTTATCCAACAATTATGCAAAATTTCCTTTATCCAAGTTATGATGAAAAAGTCCCACAGGTGCATAGTAATTATAGAATACTTTCTCCAGGGCCTGTTCTATAGAATGTCTTGAAAAGATCATGGAACATCAATGGGAATCATACTACAAATTACGCAGTATTTACGACTGCAACATCTTGAATGCCCTAGGCTAGATTACAAGTTGAAGATTTTGGATCAGAAATTAACACTTCTACTTAATAACTTCAGATGTCAATCAAGCAGTTCATTCATTTTTCCAAGTAGGAGCCAACACGTCAGTGAGAACCAAATTCTGTGGAGGGTCAAGGAGAGCAGTACAGGTGTCCCTTATCTATGTCAAAGTTCTTCTATTCTCATCTAAACAAATGACTTTATAAGAAATTAGTGACATATTGCTATTGTGGAAGACAATAATAACACAGTCAAAGACTCACAAGCACACAAGCAATGACTCACTTAAAATCAGAATGATATTTCTACATCTAGGCATTTAGCAGACACTATTATCATGAGCAACTTACAACTTATACAATCTTAGCAGTTACAGTTGTCACAATCCAATCAACTGGTCTTGCTCAAGGACCCAACAGATTAAGCTTAGATGTAGTAGGATTTGAACCCTGGACCTTCTGGTCCCTAGTCCAGTACCTTAACCACTAGGCCACCAGAGCAGTCCCATGGAAATGTAGGTTGAGGGGCTCAAACAAAGATATGGGAGACATCATGTAAAAACTCTGAGTGGTATCATGATAATCATAATCATGGTACATGTGTAAATGCATTGTACACACTATAATTTATTTTAATTGACTGTGTTAAAAAGTGTAAATGTCACTTTTTATTCATTAACATTTGATGAATAAAAACATGTTTGTTCATTTTTTTTATGCTGTTTGATGAGTAATATAGGATTGGTACATCTCAACTGTTTCATTGCATGTGAAGATTCTCTATGTAGGATGTCTTTCAAGTGGACGTATTTACTGTGTTATTAGATCTTTAGTGATATGTTCTATGTTGTAATATCTTTAGACATTACCAGTTTTTACATGAGTTAATATGGTTTTTTAATATGGTTTCATCAGTTTCACTGACATTGCAGGCAATTTTAGATACACATTGTGTTATTTTATCTCGGTAAATTGTAAATATTGTAATGCTCCATTTTAAAAAGCGCTGTATACATAAATCTGACTTGACTTAAATATTGTAAATAAATGATAAAACTCATAATGTCTTACTGATTAATGATTTAATGATTTACTGAATTTTGTCAGGCACATTGTGATTTCTGATTCCCTGATTGACAGCTTATGAAATTATGCCCCTTGGAAAGGTCGTCCACTCATCTTAAAGAGAAGCCGTGCATAAAGGTAGAGCAAACAAAAAGTGCACAGTCCAGTACTAATCTGTTATCTTACTAAAACAGCAAGTATATAATCATGCAAGAGAAACCTAGAGATGCAAAGGCTTTAGTGAGAGCCTAGTAGCTCTGTGTTGAGGGCTTCAAAGCTGATTTTGCATGTTGCACTTCACTGTTCACTGGAACGAGTTTGAGTTTAATAAACAAGAAGTGTGATGTTACTGTTATTTGATCATTTGATGAACTAAAATACTGAATTACACCAAGATTAACAAATAATATAGACACTTTGGTAAACATTTCATTGCTGCATTTTAATGAAATTGTGTGGAAAGCCAGGCTCAGAATCACCTGAGACTATAATACCATTTCATGTTTCATTGCAATATACTGTATAACAATCGATTTTTCATATGTTTGTCTGAGTAAGTAGCAAATAATCAAACCAGATAGCTCTGCTATACAAGTTTCTATCAAAGCTTCATTGCTACCTCTACCTACACACGTGACTTTGCAAGCATCATTATGCCAAACTTAATCTAGAACCACACCTCTTAATCATTATACATGTTACACTCACTAATATTTTAGAGCATGGCAAGTTATAATAATGCCTTAATGTGTTACAATCGTTTGCTTAGGTGATTTTCTGTCACTAAACTAGGTCCGATAGATCCACACTTACAGTGGTGCTTGAAAGTTTGTGAAACTTTTAGAATTTTCTACATTCTGCATAAATATGACTTAAAACATCATCAGATTTTCACACAAGTCCTAAAAGTAGATAAAGTGAACCCAGTTAAACAAATGAGACAAACATATACTTGGTCATTTATTTATTGAGGAAAATTATCCATTATTACATATTAGTGAGTGGCAAAGGTATGTGAACCTCTAGGTTCAGAGTCAGGTGTTTTCAATCAATGGGATGGCAATCAGGTGTGAGTGGGCACCCTGTTTTATTTAAAAAACAGGGATCTATAAAAGTCTGCTCTTCACAACACATGTTTGTAGAAGTGTATCATGGTATGAACAAAGGAGATTTCTGAGGACCTCAGAAAAAGAGTTGTTCATGCTCATCAAGCTGGAAAAGGTTACAAAACCATCTCTAAAGAGTTTGGATTCCAACAATCCATAGTCAGACAGATTGTGTACAAATGGAGGAAATTCAAGACCATTGTTACCCTCCCCAGGAGTGGTCGACCAACAAAGATCACTCCAAGAGCAAGGTGTGTAATAGTTGGGGAGGTCACAAAGGACCCCAGTGTAACTTCTAAGCAACTGAAGGCCTCTCTCACATTGGCTAATGTTAATGTTCATGAGTCCACCATCAGAAGAACACTGAACAACAGTGGTGTGCATGGCAGGGTTGCAAGGAGAAAGCCACTGCTCTCCAAAAAGAACATTGCTGCTTGTCTGCAATTCACTAAAGATTACGTGGACAAGCCAGAAGGCTAATGGAAGAATGTTTTGTAGATGGATGAGACCAAAATAGAGCTCTTTGGTTTAAAAGAAAAGCGTTGTGTTTGGCGAAAGGATTCACATACTTTTGCCACTCACTAATATGTAAGATTGGATCATTGTCCTCAATAAATAAATGTATAAAAGTATAATATGTATGTCTCATTTGCTTAACTGGGTTCCCTTTATCTACTTTTCTAATCTGATGATGTTTTAGGTCATATTTATGCAGAAATGTAGAAAATTCTAAAGGGTTCACAAACGTTCAAGCACCACTGTACAAGCTCAAACTATGCACAGGGGTTAATTCTCTTCCTCTTGATTAGCTGACGAGCTCTGTTGGCCCCGTTATTGGCTCTGGAGAGTAAAACAATCAAATCCAAACTTATCACTCAAAGTTGATGAAGGAGTTCTGCAGAAATCCACTTTGGGCTGGTAGAACTCAAATCAAAATTGCTTGTTCATTTTTCAATTGAAAATGAGCAGATGTGAACTCTACCACTTCATCAAACTCTTCATGGCAAACTTGACATATCATGCCAGTAAACATGGAGAGAAGATCAAACTAAAAAAACTAAACATCATGAAAACATGAAACTCTGATGCAGGCCTTTTGCGACTCCGGTACCAGTCATTTTACAATCAGCGACTTTTCTGGCATTACATGAAGCTTGGACATTTTCTGGTTTGATAATTTACAATCTATCTCTAAACCACACTCACCTCACAAGACTGAATGCAGTGGATCTGTTCTGGGTTTGGATGCCATTTCATTGTGCCTGTACACACAATGGTCTAAAAACACAGGCACACATTCACACAGAGAAAGGGAAGGCGCCTGCGTCAGTATCAATTCTTACTATTGTTACTTTTTTATAAATAAGTATAAACAGATTGAAAGTAGGCAGCACATCAACAGTGTTTGAACCATCTGCGTCATCTGAGTTGTTTAGAAGTCTGGTAATGCCAAAGTTTAAACAAAGTGTATTAACTGTAAATGGCAATGCTAAAAAAAAATACAATTGTGAAACATGCGGGAACAACCACTTTATCCATTGTTTCGTCTTCTTTTAATAGGCTATTCTGTACTTCATTATAGCAAATGTATAAAAGTGCTGAAATATGAATATAAACTGTAAGAAAATATATTCCTGATACCTTGAGAAATTGTTTCCTGCATAAAAAAAATCCACTGAAATCGTGACAGTTACAAGTTGGTATGAATATGAGGTGATAACCCTTGTACATCGAACGAGCAGTTAGGAAGTAATTTCAGTGGAAGAAAAAGGCAAACAGGGCCTACCTATCAGTTGGATTTGTCAGTATTACAACTCCAGGTAACAATTTCGTTCCAAACAACTCAGTTTCTAATGCAAGATCAAATATCTGATTTTCTTTACGACCAATTTTAAACCAGACACACACATTCAGTTTGATTGTATGCGGTATTTGGCATAAAGCGCAAAGAAAAGGTCATGTAGTTATTATAATAGTGCCAAAAGTACTACAAGGCTGTTGTTTACAGAAATAGTGTATGACTTCATGGGAATCAATGAATGGTATCAAATAGCAAACTACTCTACCTGAACCCTTGTGGGGAGCATCCAGTGTTTGAGAGTGTCAGTGGTTGAATTATCAGCCAGTACCACAGGGTCACTCAAGGCCACAATACATATTGGGTAGCAAACTGCACCTGTTGAGACACAAAGGAATCCCTCATTTTATAATGTTAACAATCACAAACAAATAAGTGGTTATGTTATCTATGTTTAGGTGTCATGCTTGTAATGGGTATATTGTTCTTAAATTGACTTTTACTGGTGGTTAATAGTTAATAATATCCAAATTTCTAACAACTAATGGCAATATTTTGTTTTACTGTCAATAAAGACAAAATTCACTACTCAAAATCCTAGTGCTGGAAGTGACCATTCATCAAACTCAGCAGTCTCCACACTCCACACATACAGTCTCATGCATTAGTCAATCCCCCCTGGTCATATTCTTTGCATATTGTTGCTTTTCTACAAGTAATAGCTAATGACATAATATAATGAAGCACCATGAGATTATGGTAATAGAAATTTAAGCCTAAATATTAAACCACGAGAGGCAATGTGCTGGGTTGTTTGTACTCACCTACACCATGACCCTCATCACAGATATACTCCACCATGTTGAGCTCTGTAGGGGAATGACACGATCCTTCCATTGTCTTACACTTGGGGAAATTTTCAGACCATCGTCCATCTTTTGTGCAGCGGACTGTATGCTATAGGATTAAAGGAGGAGATGATTTAAGATTTAACATGCTCAATCAATAAGGAGTCTTTTTACTTGCAGGTATAAAACATAACTAAAGAATTTAGGGGAACATAGTGAGAAGTCCACGTTACCCTTTCGTTAGGGTCTGGGCAGTGTAGAGTGCACACACTGTTAAAATGTTGGTGGTTGGTGCATGTGTACATGCCCTCAAACATGGCAGGCAAAGCAGGGCATGAGACAGGGGAACAACCACCCGTTTGCCACCTGCCTTGCTCTAAACACTCGAGCTTCAAAAACCTAATGAAACACACACACTTCAATCATTATAGAGATTTCTGCATGCCTACATCTAATCAAAAACTGAATTATGCATTTTAAGATTGTTGTTCCAGGGGCTAACATCTTGATTCAACATGAGCATATTTCGGTCTAAATGACTAATGTAAAGTCCAGCAAAAGGTACAATATGAGAGATGAGAAGATAGATTAATATCAAATGTATGATTCAAACCATCTAGTATGACTGAATCACTATCTCCGTATTTCTTCAGCACTGTTTGTGGAGAAACACACAGAAGCAAAAATGGTACCTGCCTTGACTATTGCATAACATTTCTCTAGAGAAAGCCATAAACACTATCCTATACTCCTAATGGAATGCCTTATTGAGCAAATGTGCATACAGTAATAATAAACGAGGGCATTTAAAAGCATTTATTAGACCTTCAAGCCACGACTTGTAACATAAATGGCTAATTAAAAGGGCTTAAGTGGTGTTCACATATTTTAACAGCTTGTTTAATAACCCATAAAGTAATAGCAGGTGTAACTGCTGGCCACCTCTGACCTTGTTAGTGATATGTCTAATCTAATTAGATAGATCAGCTTAACCATACTATATGTGAGAAGTTACTGATACTCTTTAACATATTTTTAGAAACATGTACAGTGACAGTTTAATTTTATTACAAACAAATGAACCACAAATGGAAAATGACAGTTAAGTGTAAATGTGTCACAAAACAGTACTCACTTTTTGCTTAGGGTACCACTGGCATAGTAGCCAGGGTTGCACTTGTAGCGGCAAGCTGTGCCCACATCATGCCTGCCACGTTTGCAGTGGGGCATTACGAGTTTGGCATTGGGCACAGCCGGGGGATCCAGACACTCAATCTTACAATATGCCTCAGGAAATGACCACAGTCCATCCTCAAGACAGGTCAGTGAATCACTCTCACCTTTGCAAAATTAAACATCACATCTGAAAACAGGGGAATTAAAAGGCTATACCAGAGATCCTAGAATACTAAAACTGACTTGTCAGTTTCAAACAAAACCCAAATCTGTTTTCTTTAAAAACTAATGAATGCTGACAGATCCTCATGGTAACCTCTACCTTATGTGGGATACTTGCCTGAAACATTCCTGAAGTCATATAATACTGGTAAGGTAAAACAGATCTAATTAGAGTTTATGAAAAAATCTTAAGCAATTTTATTGCTCAATAAAAATATAATGAATCCCCTTCACAAAGCTTACAAAAAATTTATAAGGTGTACAAAGCTACAGCGCACTTTGTAGCCCTGGTCGTATTTAGCAACACCTAAAATGGCTGCTGATGTTTCATTGTGTTTTTGCAACATATGCATCAGCTAGTACTACTCAAAAGTATTCACCTATTAACTGCTCAAAGCAATTAACCTTAATATCGTAAACAGGTTTCAAAGCCTGCAAGTAACTGAGAGAGCTCATGCTGGATGTGCGAAAGAAAAAGTTAGTTTGCTAATGAGTGGAAGTAATGACATAAAAGAACACAGGTTTTACAAACATTAGACAACTTTAGCTGTGGAATGAGAAGTCGTGTCAGACCTTAATTGGAAAGCACTGACAGCTTAGAAGGGGATTGCCTTACAAAGCAGCTTTTAACATGATCAGTTTAATTATATTCTGGTTTATTTGTACACTGTGGCACATTTAACAACAGGTTAACTGTGTACCTAAGCTGCCACACCATGCTGTTCTGCCATGAAATAGAAAATCCACAGTTACAGTGGCACTTAAAAGTTTTTGATTCCATTTAAAGGGTCTATATTTATGCAAACATGTGTTTTCTGAGCACATTCCTCTGCAAAGAACAGCTTCAACTTTGGGATATTGGTTTGCTAACATGAACGGTTCACAACTTCCTTCCATAACATTTATTTGGCCTAAGGTCATAGTGTTGACTTGGCCATTCCTAAACATTAATTTCATTCACCTTTAACAATTCTTTGGTAGAACAACTTGTGTGCTTTGGGTCATTGTCTTGCCACGTTCTCTTGAGATTCACATCACAAACAGATGTCCTGACATTTTCTTTCAGAATTTTCTGGTATAATTTAGTAATAGGGATAAGGTTACTATGCTGGAATGAAGTGCTTTCCTTTCTCCAGACATAAAACTTATCATTTAAACAAACAAACAAAAAAGTCAATTTGGTCTCATCTATCCACAAAATCTAAGTCTAATTTCCAATAGCATTCTGAGTTGTCTATATGATCTTTAGCAAACTGCAGATGGAGAGAATTTTTCTTTTTGGAAAGCAGTAGCTTTCTGTCTTGCAACTTTGATATGCACATGTTCAGTGTTCTCCTACTAGTGGACTAATGAACATTAACTTTAATCAGTGTGAAAGAGGTCTTTTGTTGATGTTTAGTGATCAACCACTCCTGAGTAGGGTAACTATGGTCTTGAATTTCCTCCATTTGTACACAATATGCCTGACTGTATTAATGGATAAAATCTAGATGATTTTATAACATTTTCCAGCCTCACGAGCATCACCAACTCTTGAGATCCTCAGAGATCTGCTTTCTTTGTACCATCATATGTTTCCATAAACGTGCTGTAAAGATCAGACTTTGATAAATCTCTGTTCTTTAAATACAGCACTCACACCTGGTTTTCATCCTACTGACTATAACACCAGGTTGTAATTTCGCCTTCAAATTAACTGCTATTCCTAGTTGTTCACAAACTTTTGCTACTCACATATACATAACATTGTATCATTTTTGTCAATAATTAAATGGATCTCTTTATTTGTTTTTAGGACTTGTTTGAGAATACAATGATGCTTTAGCTCATATTTATGCAGACATATAAAAAATTATAAAGGGTTCACAAACTTTCAAGCACCACTGTAGATCAAACTCATTTTAAAGTGGATGTGCAATAAAATCTGCTTTATGAGATAGACCCAGGAATTGTAAGGTTATTGTGGTTTGAACATGTGTTTCTATATGTTTAACAGTCAAAATAACAAAACCTATAGTATAGAATAGGAGCTCATATGACTGATCAAATATCTGGAATGTCTATTCAGTTATTATGGTAACATGTACATAGTGTGTATACATCTCAACCATAAATAAAATACCAGGAACTGTGAATATTCTGAGCATTTTACTCTGTGGAAATATCCTCCTTACTAGCCAATAATAGCACTAATAATAACAACATTACTACTGAGAAGAACTGGCATCCCATCCAAGGTGCACTTCCTCCTATGCTCTGTGAATTCCAGGATAGGCCCAGACACCCCCATGACTCTGACCAGGATAACAGGGACAAAATGAGTGTGTGGGGGGGTGGACATGCCACACTACAATTTACAAGTAGGACAAGACTTAAATCAGTACATTAAAAGCAATTCACTTAACAGTCACCAAATGTATCATGATACCCATATTATTGTTCCTATCCTAACACCCAACAGGCTGTCTTGTTTTTCATCCCAAGTACTTTGTAGGTCACTGTTTTCACTGGAAAAATGTGACATTAACATTGTGATGACTAATTTGAGCCAAAAACCACCTTGTATATTCACAGTCAGTCATAGAAGAAATTGTAACCTATTTTTTATATTCAGGAGCACTTCAAGCTAATTTATGTGGTTGTAGTAGTACAAAATTGTATATCTTGGGAATAAAAGGCATAATGTGTTCCATCACGAGGACAGAGAATATTATGAGAAAAATAAACTCAAAGAGGTTGGAATAGCAAGCAGTGGTCTGTCATCTTGTGTCCAAATAAAAAATGTGAGTGAACTGCCTCTCTGTACTACTCCAACCTTCAGTTCTATTTAATGAAACTCTACTCTCATAACATTTTGAATTCTAAGACTCTCTTCCCTGTGTGTGTATATATATATATATATATATATATATATATATATATATATATATATATATATATATATATATCAGTTTTATCAGTGGCCCTTAAATGCAGTATGGAAAAGATGATGGAAGGAAGGCATTTGAAAAGAAACGGAAAAGACCTAAAAATGTACAAGCAGCAAACAAACAAAAACAATCTCGGTGCATTTGGGCAACCCTGGGCAAATTTGATTTTTTGTTTATTTTCTGAATGATAAATGAATGTTAACACAACTATCACAGGGATATATGTACCAACTGAATTTAACAAATTGAAAAAGGTTCAAATACATTTGACATGTGCACAAGGACATATTGTATTTATCTGCATAATATTTCCAATGGCACTGGCTGTCACACAACCCCAAATAGAATCAGCCCATGCTCAACTGCTGTCAAGGTCTACTTTCTAAAATGCTCTCTTTTTTCACTAACATATATTTACATAACATATTTTTATATTGTGGCCATAGAGTTCAAGAGGTCTTTGTTTCATCAAACCACAGAACTTATGTCAGAAAGTCTCGGTCTTATTTAAATATTGTGTTGAATATTTCAGACTTTGTGATAGGTTTGTGTTAGGTTTTCTAATAATGACTGTTGGACGCAGATCATGTGCAAGCACAAACTTTCCCATAGGTTCTTGGCAGTGATGTGGGGGAATTACTTTGAATACCTGACCAGTCTATAACTGATTCTATCACAGAGTTCTCCTGAAATTCCAAATCTCATCTTAACCTGAACAGACCCATTAACGTCCATTTAGTAGTGACATTTCAGACATTGGAAAGTGCAAGCAGAAAACATATTTATATACTTTTTCACCTTTGTAAGAGTCAATTGAAAGAATCAAACTGAGAGGCTCTACAACTGACTTGGAGTAACCTCTAACAAGTCAGTTAAGTTCTAAGAAACTAGTGGATGCAGTCAAAAAGGTGCCAAACACTTCAAGGTTTCAAGTATACTATATAGACAAAGGTTTGAGGACACCCCTTCAGATTAGTGAACTCCGCTGTTTCAGCAATAGTCCCATTTAACACATTCATAATATAGTATAAAGCATACATTTCTGGATTTTCCATAGACAAATACTCCAGTGTCTCTCAATATAACACATTCATAGGTTTCTGCTTCCAACAAGTCAGTTCATCAACTTTTTGACCTGCTGTCCATAAAAAAGTCCATAGAAAAGTGATTTGCCAACTTTGATTGAGAACTTGACTGGCTTGCACAAAACCTTGACCGCAACTCCATCAGACACCTTGGAAATGCACTGGAATGCCAAAAGTGAGCTTACTGTCTAACATCAGAAGTCAATCTCATAGTCATGTTCCAAAATTTAGTGGAAAGCTCACTTAGAAAAGCAGTCATTGCAGCAACTCCACATTAATGCCCATGTTTTAGATGTAATTTCTGTGTGTCCACATACTTCTGACCATGTAGTGTATGTTAATTTTAGTCAACACTTAGGACTGGTACTGGTACATTACATTTTAAAAATATTTAATATTAACATTTTTACAATATTTCATATTTGAGTATGTTTCCTGCATATGTTGTGTTACCTTCATTCTATAAAATCAACAATAAATGGAATTTGATCTGTGTTGCCCAAAGTTTAGGCTATAATGTGCCAAAATTACGAAATTGTACAGTCAGTAAGAGTGACATTTGGACCACCTTGACATTTGTGCCACACTGAACTGGGTAGTAAGTGGAGCCATGACTCTGTGGCAGGCTCTTGGCATTCTCTTTAGTGTACCTGAAGTGTGCCCTTGTTCATGCCCTGTTCCCTGTTTCCCCTGAGTGCTGTTTTCCTTTCCTGTTTACACAGAGGGAGGCAGGGGGCCTCCTGAAGAAGACCTGTGGCAGGTGCCATGTACACACACATGCACTCATACACAACTAAATCCCCACCTGAATGAAATCATACTCTGGGTTTATATAAAATCATATTGAAGACACATAAAATATGTAGAGGCTCTCTCTCTCTACACACACACACACACACACACACACACACACACACACAATATATATATATATATATATATATATATATATATATATGATGTTACCTTGTAGTGTGGATGGCACATTGCAGGAGAAAGTGCATTGCTTGCCAAAAGTTGTGCCCCATGGGCAGGTGAATGAGGCAAAGTACACATAGGAGTCATCAGGCACACCGCAATCCACAGGCACACAGCTCACCGTGCGGTCCCAAATGCCATTCAAACATCTCAGCTCAGTTTCTCTCTGAGAGCAGGAGAGAGAAAACAAATGGAAACACAGGGAGAAATGGAGGTTCATGAAACCAGTTCTTCACTCAACACTATAATCTTTGTATAAGTCATTAGCAGTCTGCTTTGTGTATTTGCCCTTATGTTACTTTTGTGATTATAATAGCTTTAGCTGCAGCTTTTTCTCCTTGTTCTTTATTCATTCACCCCATGTGCAATTGTCCCTCATAATTTGTGTCATTGGCTTGTGTACATAAACCTCGCTGTTTGTCTAGCATGTTCCTTCTTTTCTCAGTTTTCATAGTGATCATACTCTTCCAGTCACAACTGTGCTATTTGTGTTGGCCTTGAAAAGTACTGTACAGACCAAAGCATAACTCGTGCAGACATGAAACTTGGAAAATTGTTAGATACTCCCTTCTGCTACTCAGACACACAGTATGGACCCAATTCACCTACAGCTCTTGGACTAGCGCAGTGCTTTACATCTTGAACAATCAAAATTGTTTTCATCTTTTTAAATTGCTGAATTTATTGATATATTAAAGCCCACTTAATTCTTCCACGATGGATGTTTTGTTAATTTAAAGAATATATAAATTGTACTCTCAGGGGAAAATTGTAGTGCTCAGTGGTCGCTTTTTCATATCCCAGGAGACTTAATTAGTCAGTATAATTTATGTTTCATTTACAAATCAGCTTTTTTCAGGTGTTGCTATTAAATTTCACCTTTGAGATTAAAGAAGACAAAACTGATTTTGTCTTGAGAAGTTCATTTTTTACAAGTTCAGCCTGGCTTCGGTCTCTGAAACACCTTCCAGCAAAAGTTTGAAGATGTATACAACTGTCACAATGCTGGCTGATCATGATTATTGATGACTTAAGCAATATGAGAATGATGACCAATATCCCAAAGTTGAAAGTACACTAATGTATTGATCTATTGAAATTCTTAATAAAAAAATATATTTTTTAACGAGTTAATAAATTGATTTATTGTCACAGTTAGTCTTCTGCGTGTGACACCCGACACAGCCATAAGGTAACACTTGGGACCTGAGTGTCTTCAGTGTTAGGCTAGCATTTTAGACTGCCACACTACCTAAATGCCTTATGAGGACATTTTCGAGGGAAAACATTTGTTAAATGCAGAGCAATAATAATGCACAAGCATAACTATTATTTGACAAACTGTAGTTATTATAAAGGTTCTTCCCATTATAAACCATAGACAGTGTCTGAGTTGATTTGGAAGCTCAGATTGTTGTTGTTTTTTGTTGTTGTAGGTAACAGATCAACATAAGAGCACATTGAGGTTTTCTTAAGATCTGTGCTAAAAGAGTCTCATTTTACTTTTCATTTATCTCCTATCTTTTCTATGAGAATTAATGAGATATTAAGGTGATCTCCTTTGTAATACTCTTTTTCTCTGGGTTTTTGTGACCTACTGGTAGGGAATCAGTTCTTACAATGTTTGTCTTTTTTGTCAAGAACTAACAAAAACTCAAATCAATATAATGATATTCAAAATAATATTCCTGTCATGGTAATCAGTCATTGCTTAGTTAAAAAGCAATGCAAAACAAATGAACTAATTGACTCTTACAGAACTTGAGACACATGAGCTTCAAGATATGATACTGACCTACTAATTTGAGGGTGTGGTCAACAATGGGGCTGCTGTAACATGAAAATAGCTCTTCAAAAAAATGCCCATTTGATTGTTTTAAAAGACAGCAAGTGATTTAAGGATTATCTGATTTAGGAGAACAGGTTTAATAGTAGCTAATCATTATTCTAACTGAATGCCATGTCCATCTCTGTACTCTCTGTTCACTCTTAATTATTTACAGTGGGGCCAAAAGTATGAGGCCACTAGTGAAAATGCTTGTTTGGATCTTTGTGGAGAAGGAATCATAGTGCCACAGGATTGCATTTATAGGCTTTGTGGTTTAGCTTGAGTGCACACTGTCATTACAGCAAATATGGGAACATACCAAAAAATAATACATTCAAAATATTTGTATTTATTTTTTCAAAGATTAAACTTCACTCAAATTGTTAAAAATGAAAAAAAAAAAAAGTTTTAGAATTAGACCAAAAAAAACCCCCCAAATACAACCATTTTCACTAGTAGCATGCAATGTATAATTTTTGTATACACTTACTGAGGACAAAGGACGAATTTTATGTGTGTATTAATATTATGAAGCTGTGTTTATAC
The DNA here is from genome assembly GCA_025084515.1 of Ancistrus triradiatus. Classification (NCBI taxonomy): domain Eukaryota; kingdom Metazoa; phylum Chordata; class Actinopteri; order Siluriformes; family Loricariidae; genus Ancistrus; species Ancistrus triradiatus. The sequence continues at coordinate 612,342 of JAJAGP010000094.1, forward strand.
CTGTTTAGGTTGAAGACCTGGGCCACTAAGCACATGAAGTGTATATCCTCTGTGGCAGGTCATGGAGCAGTGTGTGGGGTCTAGTAGAGGAATACAGCTGACTGTAGCATGTTCTACATGCACATTACTGCAGGAGTCCTTGCTGCACGGCCGGGGAACACACCTGATATATATACATATGAGGATGGAGCAAGTTAGATTTTACTCTAGTGGGAAGTTTCCAAATCTTAATCCTTTGAATACCATACTCTGTTTTTGTGTTGACCTTTAATGGAATACTTTAGCCACTAGTCTCTGAAGTCAAACATCCATTTGTCTAAAACAATGCCCCTTCGTCGTTCTCTATATCTGACACATTCTTTCTAAGTTGACAACTTAACCAGCCTATTTGTTAGCCAATTATCATGTCTTTAAAGTCTGGGAGAGGAAACGCCCAACACTGATCGGTACATATGTTAGATACATGATAAAGTTCTACTTCATAGGTGACTATGTGTTTGACTGTGGTGGCTAAGTGGTTAAGGTATTGGACTGTGGACCAGAAGATCCAGAGTTCAATACCACCTCTACCAAGCTGTCACTGTTGGGTCATTGAGCTAGGTTTTTGAGCAACACAAATACTTTTGTATATGTCTAATCCTAAATGCAGTGTGTGCATATGAAGGCGTGGGAGAGCCCACCCTAAGCGCACCCGGTCAGGGCGAAGCTGCTGAAATGGCAGGACGTACGCAGCGCAATCCCCAGAATGCCCACATGGGCTGTGGAAAAGTTCAACAGCACAGCAGCTGTCTGGAAGAAGGGCATGCTCAAATTGTGGGTCACATTCAGCACCAGGGGATTATGTTGGCACGAAAGCTCATAAGTACCTGCGTGCACACACACACACACACACACACACACACACACACACACACACACACACACACATATATATAAGACTTCACTAATGTATCAATGTTAATTATATTTTTGTGATTGTACATGTTACAGCCCATAGCTGATGTCACTGGGCAGACAGACATTGTTGCCAAAGCAAATTCATATCAACAAACTAGGAGAAAACATAAATATTAGGAAACTGAGATAGCAGGAAAAGAAAGTGGAAAAAAAAGGAATCAGACAAATAAACACACAGTCAGACTTACTGTAAGTAGGGATAGTGGTAATGAGTGAGACAATTTCATTCTATGTAAATTACTGTACTTGAAGTAGAGTTCTCCAAACAGTTAAAAGAATGTCAAGTAAGAATCCAGCTCTCTGGATTCAGTATACCATGAATACAATACTCAGAATTACTTGTAACTTTGCAGGATATGACTATACTGTATATAAAGTGGCGGCAAAACGTCTTGAGACCACAACTGACAATGCTTCTGTTTAGCAATTTTCATTCATTTAATTCAGTGTTTAATAACATAACAATTTAATTTAATATCACTGTCATGGACCTGCTTCCATATCTGAACCCCACTGAGCATTTACAGGGGCACTTACATCCATCAGACTTTCACATAAGTCCTAAAAGTAGATAAAGAGAACCCAGTTAAACAAATGAGACAAAAATATTATACTTGGCCAAATATTTATTAAGGAAAGCGATCCAATATTACATATTAGTGAGTGGCAAAAGTATGTGAACTTCTAGGATTAACAGTTAATTTGAAGGTGAAATTAGAGTCAAGTGTTTTCAATCAATGGGATGACAATCAGGTGTGAGTGGGCACCCAGTTTTATTTAAAGAACAGGGATCTATCAAAGTCTGCTCTTCACAACATGTTTGTGGAAGTGTATCATGGCATGAACAAAGGAGATTTCTGAGGACCTCAGAAAAAGAGTTGTTGATGCTCATCAGGCTGGAAAAGGTCACAAAACCATCTCTAAAGAGTTTGGACTCCATCAATCCACAGTCAGAGAGATTGTGTACAAATAGAGGAAATTCAAGACCATTGTTACCCTCCCCAGGAGTGGTCAAATAAACAAAGATCACTTGAAGAGCAAGGTGTGTAATAGTTGGGGAGGTCACAAAGAACCCCAGGGTAACTTCTAAGCAACTGAAGGCCTTTCTCACATTGGCTAATGTTAATGTTCATGAGTCCACCATCAGAACACTGAACAACAATGAGAAAGCCACTGCTCTCTAAAAAGAACATTGCTGCTCATCTGCAGTTTGATAAAGATCACGTGGACAAGCCAGAAGGCTATTGGAAGAATGTTTTGTGGACCTATGAGACCAAAATAGAACTTTTTGGTTTAAAAGAAAAGTGTTATGTTTGGAGAAAGGAAAACACTGCATTCCAGCATGAGAACCTTATCCCATCTGTGAAACATGGTGGTGGTAGTATCATGGTTTGGGTATCATCTGTCCATGAACTGAATCTCAAGAGAAGGTGGGTCATGCAGCAAGATAAACGACCCTAAGCACACAAGTCATTCTACCAAAGAACGGTTAAAGAAGAATAAAGTTAATGTTTTGGAATGGCCAAGTCAAAGTCCTGACCTTTATCCATTCAAAATGTTGTGGAAAGACCCGAAGTGAGCAGTTAATTTGAGTAAACCCACCAACATCCCAGTGATGAAACTGTTCTGTACTGGGGGGTCACAGCAGATATTGAAAGCAAAGGTTCACATACTTTTGCCACTCACTAATATGTAATATTAAATCATTTTCCTCAAAAAATAAATGACCAAGTATAATATTTTGTCTGATTTTGTTTAACTGGGCTTTAGGACTTTAGTGAAAATCTTATAATGTTTTAGGTCATAACTTATATAACTGTAGAAATACAGAAAATTCTACAGGGTTCACAAACTTTCAAGCACCACTGTATAAGGTGTGACAAACCCAAAATGGGGATGCATGAAGTTAAGAATAACCCAATGCTGCTCTATAGGATGTTCTTGATTTATATATCTGATTATTGAAAATTCTAATTAAAATATTGCTTACTTGCATTTATGCCTGTTTTTATCAATGATGTTTACAATATAGTTCAAAAATAAGCAAAGGCGACTGTCACAACTTTCCTGGCAACTGTGTTGAATTTTTTTGGCCTGAGTAATGTATATTGCTAATTACAGAAAAGAACAACATTAAAAAACACTTTTACATTTTCATGTTCTGCCTGGTGGTGCTTGGGTGGTGCAGTGGTCTAAAACACTAGCCCACACTGCAATAACCCGAGTTCAAGTCTTGGCAGTGCTTTTAAGCCAGGACTAACATCACACAGGCACAAATGGTAGTGTTTGAGGGGGAGGAGTCCCAGTCCTGGGATCACCCTCTATGAATAACAAGCGAGTTTAAAACATGAAAAGAGTTCTGCATGGTCTGTACCAAGTGTGTGGTTTTTGCCACTTGTGTCACAGAGTTGGACAGACACTGTTTTCTTGCGCTTTTCTCCGGTGATCTGCAGTTCTCCTTCATAGGCCAGATAGATGAGAATAGAAGATGCTACGCCAGGCCACTCAAATTCCACCTTTCCAGGACATGGAAGAGAGTAGAAAAACTGGAATGTCATTTTGGAACACTGTGTTTTACTCATTTCTCTAAATATGACTTTGATCGGAATGCATACTCTGAGCCACACAGGCTGGACCTGCTTGTGGTTATTGTTGAAATGAGACAGCGCTGTGCAGGGAATCCAAGCATCCTGCATAAGTGCATCATTAAGCTCCATATACTTGGTTCTGCACATCTAAGAGGGAAAGCAAGACTCAAATGTAAACCAAGTGTAACTCAAATGTAGTAATTGTAATGAAACACTTAAATCTAACATTTCTGCTAATTTAAAAAATTGTCATTTTAAGACTGTTCACTAGTCGACTGAAATGATTGAAGCAAGATTTATGATAGGTAACACAAAGCTTTAGAACACAGTGACTTCATTTGGTACAGTTAATCCATTGTTATGTTTTAAACATTCATTCATTCATTCACTTTCTTATCCACTTGATCCTGAACAGGGACACCGGAGAGCCGGTACATAGCCAGCAGCAAAGGGTGCAACTCAGGAACAACCCTGAACAGGGCACCAATCATAGGGCACATATACTCACACACTAAAGGCATTTTAGAGACACCAATTAACCTAACATGCATGTCTTTGGACTGTGGGAGGAAACCGGAGTGCCCAGAGTAAACCCACACGGACACGGGGAGGACATGCAGACTCCACACAGAAAGGACCCAGGCCGCTCCACATGAGGATTGAACCCAGGATCTTCTTGCTGTGAGGCAACAGTGCTACCCACCGAGTCACCGTGCCACCCAATTTTAAACATGCAAGGAAATACACAGTACCTGACTGAGATCTGGCTCTCCTGTGGCTGACCATGCAGGACACCTCCAGTCCTGATGGGAAGCTGTTGCGCTGGAAGCCCATTGGTCAGTGAAGCCATGTGGGGTAAAAAAACCACAGTCCTGAACACTGGAGCCCCTTTCAAATTCTTCACATACTCCATCACCTTCAAAAAAGTAGCAATTGCTGGGCTGACCTGAGACAGGGGAATGGCATAGGCCAACAAACATTAGTCACCATACCCAACAACAGTTACAAGAGATTTAGGTGGATAAAGATGAGATCGAAGGTAATGTCAGGTATTTACAATGACATAGGAATAGATGTATTTACAGAAACTTCTGACATTGCCACAGATTTACAGTTGGTTGTACGTGGCTTTGGCGTTCCTCTGCATTTGGACAAGGATCAAGTGGTAACTGGAAAATCTTAGGGAGGTGGTGTTTGTCTGTAAATCAATTGCAGGTGGTGCAATAACTTCAGAGTGCAGGGGAAATTGTCTACCTGACACTGAATTACTCTGTGTGTCTGTGAGACCTTTTAACCTCCTGGAGAGTCCTCCAAATTCACTGTCATGTACAGATTTTGGACTTTATTACGTGTATTTTTATTATTATTTCATTATTTATATGGGGCATACAAATCAGTTGCTGGACCTTCCCTTGGTTCATCTGATCATAAATCAGTTACTTGCTTCCTGTGTATACATATTTGCTAAGAAGGGAGAAACATTTCACTAAGTAGGTGAAAGTATGGAATGAGGAACACTTACTTACTTTACAAGGGTATGTAGGCTGTACTGAATGGTCCATTTTCAGGAAAAAGCCATGGACAAATATTAATTAGCTGATATTATTAAGGCAAAATGTAACTTTGAAGAGGCAAAACTTAAAACTAAACTTTAAGGGTGAAAAACAAGACTGAAGCAGAAATCGTCGGTAATGATTTTAGCAAGGGATGAGATCTGTGACTGTCAAGTCAAGTCAAGTCAGATCTATTTATATAGCGCTTTTTTACAATGGAGCATTGTCTCAAAGCAACTTTACAAGTTTAGATTATCTCCTAATAACTACGTCCAATCCCAAATTGAGCAAGCCTAGGGCGACAGTGGCAAGGAAAAACTCCCCGAGTGTTATAGGAAGTAACCTTGGGAGGACCAAGACTCAAAAAGGGACCCAACCTCCTTGACTGAGGGATATAATACACATGAATGTAAGGTTTTAAAGTCTGAATGGTTTTAATTTAGATAAACTAGCTTAGATTTTTATCTAAATTATGATAGAATAACTAAATATGTTTGATCTTAGATTTATTTTGGACAAACATATTCCATAGGATAAAGATAAAGAATAATATCAGCTCAGACCCTGATAACATACAGTGGTGGAAAATACCAAATACTAATAAATTCAGAAATTTATTAAATATATTTTTCCTTTTTATTCAAATTGTTATGCCAATTAAATGATTTTTAACAAACAACTTTTGTATTAAATTAAAGAAAAAATGCAAAAGAGAATGCATTTTTACTAGTGGTCTCATATTGTTAGCCCTCGCTATATGTGGTAGAGTGCTGAGGACTTGGGTTGTAATTGGAGTGGACGTTACTTTTTAATCTATATATATATATATATATATATATATATATATATATATATATATATACTTTTTAATCTATATATATATATATATATATATATATATATATATATATATATATATATATATATATATATATATATGTAGGATTTATTATAGAGTGGAAGCTCAGAATTCGAACAATTCATGTTTGACCAATTCAGACATCGAGCGAACTACCTCATATTCAAACAAAAAAGAGAAGTTAATAAGGTAATCATGACCATGGTTCATCAAATACAGAGTGATGGAAATGGAATACACTACAATTTGAAAACATGTCAACATCACAAAGGTGGTCAGAACAAATGTCACAGAATCCTTTCAGGGCATTGATAGTACTTTTTTCCTTCTCAGACCTTCTAGTCATACTTGGATTAATCAAGAGCAGCCACCATGACTGAGCTCCATGCTGACCTTTGGACTTTAATGAATACTTTCAAACATTGGCAAACACTACCAGCTTGTGCATGCGTCTAATAATGATGGACCTCCCTACTTGATGAACTATCATTCTCTCTCTCCAACCTTGCCATCACAGGGACCTAAATGCTACCACCCATTACAGTCCTACATGAAATATGAAATGAAGAGTCCAAGTCAGATCATGAAACAGTCTTTGACCTTTAAGATCTGTATTTAACCCTCTGTTCTTTTAACTTTGGATAGAATGGCATGACTGGCCATTCTCCAATCACATTGTATCCAATATCTTCATTTCTTTCAGAAATCACCTCAATCTTAGCAAGAATTTAGCATTCCTCACAGGTATCTCAGCCTGGATGATGGGCAATACAACTGAACTAGTCAAAACAAATCATTAATTATTCCAGTAATCATTTCAATTCAACATATAATTTTATCAGAATAACTGTTGTGATTTTTGGCCATCTACATGATTGTAACCTATTACGTTGGCAGAGGTCTTCGTAATGTGCTGGTAGCAAATTACATAGACATTAAGGACTGACTGCATCATGTATCACCAGAAATGCATACAGCAGAAACAATTATTGGTCCCAAAAAGCCAGATAAAACACTCTTCCACACAGTTCATAATAACCCCATGTCCGGACACACCCTGACAAAAACACTAGGTCTAATGGCCTGCTTTTACTGGAATTTGTGGGGGATTTTCACATGTTGTGTGTAGTATGCTGCAAATGCCAGTTGGTAAACCTACTGGCCAGCCCAAAAGGCCCATTGCTCCCACTCAAATTAAACAAGGTCCTCTTTGAAAGAACTGGAATGGACCTCATCTGGCTCATCTCATTAGAATGTAGTTCACGTTGATAGCATTTAGTTATGGTCCACTCTGCAACATATTCACAAGAAATGATGAGAGAGCAGAAGCACTCTTCTGCATTGATTCTAAAAGAATTCCTCACAGACCAAGGCACCAAATTCATGCCACTAACTCTCCACAGTCTCTATTATTGGGGCTGAAATCATTTACCTTTACAGCATTTAGCAAACGCTCTTATCCAGAGCAACATACAAGTTATAAAGTCTTACAATCCAAGCAGTTGTGGGTTAAGGACCTTGCACAAGGATTCAACAGTGGCAGCTTGGCAGAGGTGGGGTTTGAACCCTGGGCCTTCTGGTTCATAGTCCAGTATCTTCACAGCTAGGCCACCACAGTCCCCAGTGGTACAAAATCAATTTGCATCAGTGTGTAACATCTTCAGATACTCATCCTAAGATGGACTGGTTGGGGGATTTAAGCAGAACTTAAAGACTATTATTCAGACATTTGTAAAAGTAAATGATAAACACTGGGATAGGTGTCTAGAAGCTCTGAGAATTCCCACTAACTTCCTTGGACTTTTCCCATTTAAATTATTAAATCGGAGAAAGCCCAAAGGGGTCCTAGACACCAGGTGGTCAAGTATACCACCTCAACTTCCTAAACCCATGGCCAGAAGTGCTCATCGTCACTTTGTAGATGGTGTTAGTGGTCAAGAATGAGCTGGGAAGAGGTGACAAACCCAGCCAATCCAGCTCTGGTGCCATGCAGAGATCAACTCTTGCCAGACTTGAAAGAAGAGGTGGCACACCTACAGTGTAAGTTTACAAATGTATTTTCAACTCTACCAGGATGCATGTACACCACATCAAGCAGGTTCTGGGGGTGGTGTTCTGGAGTTACTGGAACACAATAAAACTGGTTACTGGAACACAGTAAAACAGGTGGTCAAGGAAGAAGCCCAGACCATGATTGAATTTGTACCTGGTATAGCCCAGTGGTTTTGGTTAGCAAGCTCGATGGTGAAACTTGTTTCTAAATTAAATGCATATCCAATGCTCCATATTGATGACCTACACAATCAGTTGGATGTGGCTCATTGTTATTTAACACTGGCTAACTTTAGAGTACTGACAGATCCCCTTAACTGCAGTGTCATGAAAAAGATTTCTCCACCCCAATGCTTTGGCCAGACAGCATGGCCAGCACCTCCAACGCCTGGGGTTGTACTTGCATAGGCCAGGCTCACAACAAACCCAAAGACATTTGCAAATGGATGGTAGGAAGTATGCTATCTGGGCCTCCACCTGGGTCATAAACAGGTGTATCCCCAAACTGAAGACAACCGAAATTGTGACCTGTCCTCAACCCAAGACGAAAAAGGGAGTAAGACAGTTCTTGGGGCTGGTTGGCTATTACAGGCATGATGCACATTTCAAATGTTTCCAATGTTTTGACTGATACAGAGACGGTCCAGGGAGAAAAGCAGTGCCTACTGTTAGCCTAGTAACTAGTTTTAGCCTAAATTGGTCAAACAATTATTCTCCCCTGGCCTGCTCATCTCCAATTAGCAGTTAATTTGAAGCTGAAATTAGAGTGAGCTGTTTTCAATCAATGGGATGACAATCAAGAGTGAGTGGGCACCCTGTTTTATTTAAAGAACAAGGTTCTATCAAAGTCTGCTCTTCACATCACATGGTTGTGGAAGTGTATCATGGCACAAACAAAGCAGATTTCTAAGGACCTCAGAAAAAGAGTTGTTGATGCTCATCAGGCAAAAGGTTGCAAAACCATCTCTATAGAGTTTGGACTCCACCAATCCACAGTCAGACAGATTGTGTACAAATGGAGGATATTCAAGACCACTGTTGCCCTCCCCAGGAGTGGTCAATCAATAAAGATCATTCCAAGAGCAAGACATGTAATAGTTGGCGAGGTCACAAAAGACTCCAGGGTAACTTCTAAGCAACTGAAGGCCTCTCTCACATTAGCTAATGTTAATGTTAATGAGACAACCATCAAAAGAACACTGAACAACAATGATGTGCATGGCAGGGTTGCAAAGAGCACATTGCTGCTCATCTGCAGTTTGCTAAAGATCACGTGGACAAGTCAGAAGGCTATTGGAAGAATGTTTTGTGGACAGATGAGACCAAAATAAAACTTTTAGGTTTAAAAGAAAAAAAGCATTGTTTGGAGAAAGGAAAACTAGTGAACTCATTAGAGTTTTAAAGAAACCAGTTTGAGATGATTTGAGCTTTGTAACATGGTGTGTTATCCTCCTGGAAATAGCTATCAGACGATGGTACACTGTGGTCATAAAGGGATGGACATGGTCAGAAAGAATAGTCAGGTCGGCTGTGGAATTTAAATAATGCTCATTTGATATTAAGGGGCACAAAGGGTGCCAAGAAAATATCCCCCACACCACTACACCACTAGCAGCCTGAACCACTCATACAAGGCAGAATAGATCCATGCTATCATGTTGTTTACACCGAATTTGGACCCTTCCATCAAAAAGCTGCAGCAGAAATCAAGACTCATCAGACTAGGCAACATTTTTCCAATCTTCAGTTGTCCAATTTTGTTGAGCCTGTGGAAATTGTAGCGTCAGTATGATATCTGATATCTGCTGTTTGATATTGTTGCCTTGTATTCATGTTTCTAATCTTGTTTTTCCTTCTTTACAAGTCGCAATTACTTCAGTTCACTCTCTTGATAAGTAATTTGGCTTTTTCAGATTAACTTTCATTCTCTCTTCTTTTGGGTATTTCTTTTTTAACTTTGTTTAAAAATTCAGTATATATTAAATTCCTCGGTTTACGATACGTTCAACTTACAATGGGTTTATCAGAACATAACCACATCTGAGTGTGTCTATATAATAAGCAAATGCCCATACTGGTAAAAGTTGGCATAACTTGCTTATTAGCTCCCAATATATTTTTTCAGAATCCCCATATTTCAGATTTCTAAATCAGTAGTAATCCAGCCATTAAATACTTTATTACTGCTGGCTTATGTAACAGAAACATTTTAGATTCTATTCTGCCTCACTTTTGTTGACCTGCTCTTCATATTTCTTGTTCATAGCGCTTTCAAAACATTCAGCAGGATGTAGTTTATGCCTGAGGTAAATCATATGCATGCCATTAAGCCACATATATAGTTCTTCTATGTTAACCACCTTCCATAAATACATTGCCAGGCCCCTAAGTGTTGGCAAGAATTGAAATGCAGCTAAATAGACATAGGCATCTTTATATTTTTGTTCAAAATCTGTGTTGATATTTTAGTATCTATTATCCTTTTATTCAAAGTGTGCGTTATTGTTTTTTTTTCTCTATTGCTGGAGTTACTTGTTGCACTCACCAGCACAGTTGAAGCCAGGCTCTATATGGCATTTTTTGGAACAGCCATCTCCATCCAGTAGGTTCCTATCATCACACTTCTCCTCTCTGCACAATAAGAGAGAAAGGTCAAGGATTACCTGAAAATGCTTTAAGTGGACACTTACTTTTCGAAAGAAGGCAAAAATAATTTTTCAATAAAGAATTGTTATACTGCAGCTACTGCTGAAAACATAGGACATTTACAGCAATGGAAATGAAAATAAATATATTTAAGTAAAAGCTCATTAAACTAATTACATTTTCACAATCTCTACTTATTATAATAATTCCATAAAAGTCAACCCTTGTAGTAGTCCATCTCCGCAGAAATGATCTCCATGGGTGTAGACCAGCACAGGAGAGAGCTCACTGAGCAAACCATCTGACTCTACCTGGATTCTGTACTTGTAGCACTCTCCTTGCTTGACATCACTGCAAGCAGATCAACACAACACAGCCAAACTTTTGCACCCACGCAGACACATGGATATAAATACAAGCAGATACAGTGGAGGCCAACAGTCTGAGACCACTTTCAACATTACATTTTTCATTACAAATCATATAATCATCATTACAAGGTGATTGAAAAGTTGAAGCTTTGTATTATTTAAATTTAAACATCAGAAGTTATTCAAATTTAGTTTGTTCCCCCTTTCGTTGTATTGTCAGAATGTCCTCGAACTGGTATGTACTCCACACATTTGTACAGAATCTGATGATCCATATATGCTTCAGGGGTGTTTAGGTTGAGTAATTGTGGAGGAAAGTCCATCACAGTCCACACTTCTTGAGTTTCATTGGTCTTCAAGTAGTTGTTCCAAAGCTTTGAGGTGTATTGTTGGTCATCGTCCTGCTGCAGTACTGATCATTTTCCACAAAACTAGATTTTTGGTCCCAACTGTATCCTCACCCAAGATATCCAAGATAACTCAAGATATCATTATACACGTATTTGGATCTTCTGTAGGACTTTCCGTCGTGATACCAGAGTCTCATCTAGCCTTGCAGCCAAATAAGATTAACGTCATGATGCCATAGACATCAGAGTGTATCATTTTGTTCTGATCCTCCAGGTCTCAGAAGGGATCTCCCTGTTTCAAGTCTAACAAGCCTCCCCTTCTTTTCGTATTGTCAAAGCTTGCTTGATTTAACCTGCTTTCCGGACAGTAGCAAGGTATGCATCCTTCCGGTAGCTCCTCTTACCGCTCAACAAATTACCCTTATTAATTATGGATTGCTTCCAGGGCCAGAGAGACCAGTACAGCAATTTCTCTCAGGGACTGGAGGATTCTGTGTCACAGACAATGTCAAGAGTATTCATCCTAGACAGGGCTGTAGCAAGACACATACACTGCTAATTCCCTCCACTACAATGGCTGCATAACTATTAAACCATGTGGCAAGAGCTGGTTCTAATAAAAACTCCATTCAGACAAATAGAGACAACATATCTACTACAGGCCTCTCATGCGGTGTTCCACATATGTTTTCATCCACATTTTAAGAGCATTTTAACAGACAGCATGAAGGCTGGGCTATCAGCATGGTGTGCGGAATAATGACACTATTGATTTATAGAAGACCTCTTGGTGGCAGTACAGACTTTTCCACAGTCCCTATCTTTCTTTCCTCAATAACCACATGACAGGCCATTAACTAACAATGAAGTTTCGGCAAAGTGAAAGAGTTATGGGACCCTAAACCCCATCAGATGCCTACTTTTTATATTAGTTAAATGGTTAAATTTGGTTTAGATTAAAGGAATCCCTTTCTTTTTGTAATCTCCTTACTGCCGGATTCCTTGCTCTCTCCTCAATCTTGTCCAAATACCTTCATTCCCTTTGATTGTTCCAACTTTTTGCACTTGCACAGCCACTGGAAGGAGCTTTGCTGGAGATGTAACAAGCTTTGCTCCAAGCCATTAATGTCTGAACATTCTGACCTATTGCAAGTGCTCAAGAAGTAATAAACCAGGATCCTGCTGACATCTTCACACACAAGCAAGCACATGTGGTGTGAACTGGGGAATGCATTAATTTCACTATTAACTGGTGTTAATTATTAATAAAATACAGTGATGCTTGACAGTTTGTGAACCCTTTAGAATTTTCTATATTTCTGCATAAATATGGCCTAAAACATAATCAGATTTTTATGCAAGTCCTAAAAGTAGATAAAGAGAACAAATGAAACAAAAATATTATACTTGGTCATTTAGTTATTGAGGAAAATGATCCAATATTACATATTAGTGAGCAGCAAAATATGTGAACATTTGCTTGCAGTATCTGCTGTGACCCCCCTGTGCAGCAATAACTACAACTAAACGTTTCCTGTAACTGTTGATCAGTCCTGTACACCGGCTTGGAGGAATTTTAGCCCATTCCTCCATACAGAACAGCTTCAGCTCTGGGCTGTTGGTGGGTTTCCTCACATTAACTGCTCGCTTCAGGTCCTTCCACAACATTTCAGTTGGATTAAGGTCAGGACTTTGACTTGGCCATTCCAAAACATGAACTTTATTCTTCTTTAACCATCCTTTGGTAGAGCTTAGGGTCATTATCTTGCTGCATGACCCACCTTCTCTTGAGATTCAGTTCATGGACAGATGTCCTGGCATTTTCCTTTAGAATTATCTGATATAATTCAGAATTCATTCCATCAATGATGGCAAGCCATCCGGCCCAGATGCAGCAAAACAGGCCCAAACCATGAGACTACCACTACCATGTTTCACAGATGGGATAAGGTTCTTATGCGGAAATTCAGTGTTTTTCTTTCTCCAAACATAACGCTTTTCTTTTAAAACAAAAAAATTATATTTTGGTGTCATCTGTCTACAAAACATTCTTCCAATAGCCTTCTGACCAAACTGCAGACAAGCAGCAATGTTCATTTTGGAGAGCAGTGGCTTTCTCCTTGCAACCCTGACATGCACATCATTGTTGTTCGGTGTTCTTCTGATTTTAGACTCATGAACATTAACTTTAGCCAATGTGAGAGAGGCCCTCATTTGCTTAGAAGTTACCCTGGGGTCCATTGTAACCTCACCAACTATTACACGCCTTGCTCTTGGAGTGATCTTTGTTGGTCGACCACTCCTGGGGAGGGTAACCATGGTCTTGAATTTCCTCCATTTGTACACAATATGTCTGACTGTGGATTGGTGGAGTCCAAACTCTTTAGAGATGTTTTTGTAATCTTTTCCAGCCTGATGAGCATCAACAACTCTTTTTCTGAGGTCCCTCAGAAATCGCCTTTGTCCGTGCCATGATACACTTCCACAAACAATGTGTTGTGAAGAGCAGGACTTTGATAGATCCCTGTTCTTTAAATAAACCGGGTGCCCACCTCACACCTGATGGTCATCCCATTGATTGAAAACACCTGACTCTAATTTCACCTTCAAATTAACTGCTAATCCTAGAGGTTCACATACTTTTGCCACTCACTAATAATGTAATATTGGGTCATTTTTCCTCAATAAATAAATGACCAAGTATAATATTTTTGTCTCATTTGTTTATTTGGTTTTTTTTTTATTACTTTTAGGACTTGTGTGAAAATCTGATCATGTTTTAGGTCATATTTATGCAGAAATATAGAAAATTAGAAAGGGCTCACAAACTTTCAAGCACCACTGTAAAGTGTTTATTAATTTAAACAGCTGTTATACAGTGTATCAGCAATTATTCATAACTGAGGTTTTTTTATTTTTATTTATTTATTTAGGTTTTTTGTTCTTGAGCTCAGAAATGTTGAAAGTCCAATGCACAGTTTCACTAACTTGTCCTATGAATAACCACAAAGCTGTTTTAATCATCACTAACATGAAAAATACCAACTTGAACAGGAGAAACTTTCTTGATGGCTTTGGCAGCGGAAGTATTACATGATTTGCTTAGGGAACTGCTAGAATATTTTTAAAATGGACTTGGCATCACTCTAGACTTCAGTTGTTTATCATGGCAAAGTAGAAATACTGGTTTCTCTTATTTTAGCCTAGTTTAAATCATTTTGAAACATATTTGAAAGGATGCAGTGTGGCAGATTCATGTGGGTGCATTGGCTTGACAACAGAGAATGTTATGAAACTATCACACAGAAGGTTGTGATTTTTGTGTGTGTACATGTGCGTGTGAGAATCTTACCTGTCTGTGTATGTGGTGTGTTTGAGAGTGACCAGGCCCCAGCCCTCTCGGATGGGTGGATCTCGCAGCACATGGTATGCAAGTGGACGACAGATGGAGCAGAGAGGATTTTGGGGTTTCGAAGTCAGCAGCACAGCATCAATCTCCAGCTTCTTATCAAAGGTGAAGATCTTCACAGCTTTCACTTTCTTACTGATGTTCACACGCAAAGTCAGAGGAATGTCACAAAAAGCATGCTGGGGCCCAGTGTGATCCGTTTCACCAGTTTCCAGAATGAACTCCAGATCAGAGATTGCCTGGCTATCTAATAGGATGAGAAATGTCCGGTAATAAAACAATGTTACAAACAAAATATATGATAATTGATTTCTGAATAATTTAAGAAATTTGTCTTATATACAATTATTCACTTAATACATATGTTTTTGACAATTAGCCATACAAGCTAAGAAATTGTCTGTTGTTAATCCTACATATAGTTGGTTTCAAAATTATGTAAATCATAATTTTGTCCACTAATATTCATTCCTTTAGTTATAGGACTGCATAAATATTTAATTTATTTAAAAAGCTTTACTTTTAGTTTCACTGTCAACTGTTGGTCTAGACACTGTGACATAAGGACTGCCACTGGGTTATAACTATACCATCTGAATCAAATATGTGTAGTTGAGGCTAAAAGTTTCCATACACATAGGCTAAAAACAGTAAAACATTAACATATATATTCAGTGCAATCTATAAATGTAATCAATTTAGTGTTAATTGAACATAAAATTCTGAAACAATAACATGCCATGTGATATGAATTAAATAAATTCATAACATATATACTCACCTGGTTCATCATGTGACAATTTTTAAGGACTAATAGCAAGTGTTTATTTTAAAGGGTGTAACTAGACAATCAAGCTAAACACCTATGTAGCACAAGTTTTTACATGTTTATCTGTTGCCTTTACCATTCTTTACAATGGACTCACTGGCTGAGATATAGGTGATCCACACAGTAAGTGTGTCTGGAACAACAGGATGCTGGAAGTACAATTGCAGAACACAGCCATCTGTCTGAGGACATGGAGAGCTTATATTGGCCTCATACAGGCTGAACTCTGGGCTCCAGGTGTGCATGCTAGGCTCACAAGGATGATATACATCAGGAGCACCTATACACAAACAGATATATAGACACACTACTGTTACATTATATGTTTTTTTACATCGACAGTATTAATAATAGTTACTTAGTTTTGTCCACTCTTTATTCTAACATTAACTTCAGTAACATAAGTGTGTGGGTGTCAAAGTGAAAGTCAGATTTATTTCTTTTTACAATGACACATTGTCTCAAAGCAGCTTTACAATACTTGGGCAACAGTGACAAGGAAAAACTCCCTAAATGTTATAAGGAAGAAACCTTGGCAGAACTAAGAGTCAAAAAGGGACCAATCCTCCTAGGGGGGCTTAGATGATATGTGTGTGTGTGTGTGTGTGTGTGTGTGTGTGTGTGTGTGTGTGTGTGTGTGTGTGTACAGTACTTGAGAGAGAGAAAAGGAGAGTAAGGGGATTTCTTTTTTCCAAGTAAATATGCTGTAGCATCGCCACTTTTCAACAAAACAAAATAGTATATACTTATCATACTCATTATGATAATTTTGTCACATTACTATATACTCAATACTGTACACATATTCATGTAGTTATCTAATCAGCCAATCGTGTGGCAGAAGTGCAATGCATAAAACCATAAAGAAGTGGAAAGCCTCACGTAATCGTCACATCAACTATCAGAATGAGGGAAATATGTGATCTCAGAGATTTTGAAGATGGCATGATTGTTGTTGCCAAGTTACTTTAAGCAATTCTGTAATTGCCGATCTCCTAAGCTTTTCACATAGAAGTTAAGTTTACTGACAATGATGCCTCTGAGTTGACTCAGAATGATGCAATAAAGAAAAAACATTCAGTCAGTGGCAGTTATGATATATAAATTAGGAGCGAGGACAGTGTAAAATGGCCAGAGTAGTTTGAGCTGACAGAATGGCTATGATAACTCTGATAACCACTCTGTACAATTGTGGTGAGCAGAAAAGTATTTCAAAATGCTAAACATGTGCTATGTTAAGATGAAAGGGCTACAACAGCATGAGACCATGTCAGGTTCTAATTATTTTAGCTAACAACAGAAAGCTGAGGCTGTAGTGGGCACTAGCTCACCAAACCTGCATAGGTGAGGACCGCAAAAACATTGCCTGGTCTGATGAATCTTGAATCTCAAGTCACACAGATAGTAGGGTCAGAATTTGGTGCCTACAGCATGAATCTATGGACTAGCTGCCTTGTGTCTATTTTGGCTGACCATGTGCATCCCTTCATGGCCACAATTTACTCATATTCTATTAGCTACAGCATGGTAATGCACCATGTCACAAAGCAGAAGTTATCTCAAACTGGTATCATGAACATGAAAATGAGTTCAGTATCCTTCAGTGAATTTCCCAGTCACAGGATTTGAATCCATTAGAACACTTGGGACCGGAAGCGTTACTAGGATGTCATTTTTGGTTGGGCATTTGAATTATTTGGGTGGCACCAACAAAAATCTTGCTTTTTCTCAACAGGGTATATAAACAAGGGGGCATTTGCCCCAGAAAAGTGGGTCTGATGAAGCCTCTGATTCAAAGGATTACTCTGAATCCAGAAACATTCCAGTATGCTTGAAACACCAATGTACTGTTATAAAAGGTTTGTAACCACTACTGTACTAACCTGTTATGTTTCTATTTCCTGTATTATTTTTATTTTTATTTTTTTTAATATTGAGGTTACTGTTTTTCCTTAGTACACATTCTGTTATTTGATACATAGTTATTGCACATTGTTCTTGCTTTGTGAAGTGTAATCAGTAAAGTAGCCTTGTTTTAATCTGTATAGTCAAATTTAAAGTGAAAAAAAAAACAATCAAGTATTTAACAAGTTTGGCAGCTTAACCAGAACGAGCTTTTCGTGTTCATTTATTTGCCTAAAGAAATTAATTAAAACAGCACTAATAACACAATCTACGTGTGTGTACACAAGTGACATGTTACAAATGGTCATACAATATTCACACCAGCGTTTCACAATTGGTTTGACCTTGATATGATATGACCTTGATATGACTTGCACAATAAAGCCAAATACAAGATGTCATTTAGTACAAACTTTGTTACACTGGCTTTTTTGTTAGTGCCCGCTAAGAACTGCAGTGCCTGGCTCAATCCAAATTGTTTTTAATCGACTCAGAGTGCACCAAGTAGTGTAGGTAGCTGTTAACTCAAAGCGCATGTAGTACACCTACATAGGGAGCACAAAGTCAGGTAGATGGTCAGGTAGCCTTTGAGGTAGAACTCTGTTTAAACGATTTACAAGCAGTGCATGCTTGATGACCAATAACAAAGTTACAAGCTACTATGAATGCTCAAAAAATGGCTATAACAGTGATTTTTTGGAAGATGATTTTTCTGGGTGGGCAATATCCTGCCCAGACATGGCCCTTTTGGGATGTGGCAAAAATGGGAGATTGTGGCATGAGAATACACCTGAACATCTTTATCTTCAGGAATTGCATT
The DNA here is from genome assembly GCA_025084515.1 of Ancistrus triradiatus. Taxonomy (NCBI): domain Eukaryota; kingdom Metazoa; phylum Chordata; class Actinopteri; order Siluriformes; family Loricariidae; genus Ancistrus; species Ancistrus triradiatus. The sequence continues at coordinate 630,681 of JAJAGP010000094.1, forward strand.
ATGAAATCGGGTCAACATGGAACAGAATCTCAAAGAAGTGTTTTCAACATCTGTTTGAATCCATGTGAATATAGAATGTACTAGAATGCATTTTGCTTATTGTAAGCAATTCTTAACATTATCAAATTGTGTAAAATGTTAAAAGTCCGACAACAAAGTAGGATAATAATCTTAAACTAAGTCATGATAATCTAATATTAAGGATAAATTTGCATATATTCAAAATGTTGCCAGTTGTTAAGATAATTGTGCAAGATTTTAAAATAAGGCACATAAGGTAGGTTTAGAGACAACTAGACAAACAGTTGAAGAGGGAACAACCAAAAAGCTTCTAGTTGTGTTCCTTTGCTCCCAAAATAACCTCTCATGTGCACGGATATGCAGTAGGTAAAGCAAAGCAAGCCAAGGCAAACCACAAAACCAGAACTGGTCAGATAAACAGAGCAAGGTCAGGATTAATGGCTGTTTCAGATGCAGTGAAAATTCCCCCACTGGGACAAACAACGCAATGAGATCTGTGCACATCATCCTTCCTTCTGTTAGCAACTTGAACCATGTCCGACAAACACACACACATACACAAACACCCCCTCTCCCCTGCCACAAATACACATACTCTTCCCCTAAAACATGTTGTCTGCACAAGACAGGTAGCCAACAGTACAGCAATACAGTGGGGCTAAAAAGTATTTAGTCAGCCACTGATTGTGCAAGTTCTCCTACTTAGAAAAATGAGAGAGGTCTGTAATTTTCATAATAGGTACACTTCAACTATGAGAGACAAAATGAGAAAAAAAACTGACTTTCAACTCCTTGAAAGTCAACTTCTAGGCCACTCCAGGACCTTGAAATGCTTTTTATGGAACCACTCCTTCGTCGCCCGGCAGTGTGTTTGGGATCATTGTCATGCTGGAAGACGCAGCCACGTTCCATCTTCAGTGCTGTCACTGATGGAAGGAGGTTTTGGCTTAAAATCTCACGATACATGGCCCCCTTCATTCTTCCCTTAACACGGATCAGTCGTCCTGTCCCATTTGCAGAAAAACAGCCCCAAAGCATGATGTTTCCACCCCCATGCTTCACAGTAGGTATGGTGCAACTCAGCATTCTTCTTCTTCCAAAAACGACAAGTTGAGTTTTTCCCAAAAAGTTCTATTTTGGTTTCATCTGACCACATGATATTCTCCCAATCCTCTTCTGGATCATCCATATGCTCTCTGGCAAACTTCAGATGGGCCTGGACTACTGGCTTAAGCAGGGGGACACGCCTGGCACTGCAGGATCTGAGCCCCTCTCTGCGTATTGTTACTGATGGTAGCCTTTGTGACTTTGGTCCCAGCTCTCTGCAGGTCATTCATCAGGTCCCTCCGTGTAATTCTGGGATTTTTGCTCACCGTTCTCATGATCATTTTGGCCCCACGGGATGAGATCTTGCGTAGGGCCCCAGATCGGGGGAGATTATCAGTGGTCTTGTATGGCTTCCATTGTCTTACAATTGCTCGCACAGTTGATTTATTCGACAGCTCTTTGGTCTGGAGTTTGGAGTCTGACTGTTTGAGGCTGTGGACAGTTGTCTTTTATACAAATAATGATTTCAAACAGGTAACGAGTGGAGGGCAGAAGAGCTTCGTAAAGACGAAGATACAGATCTGTCAGAGCCAAAAATCTTGCTTGTTTGTGGGTGACCATTTTTCACCATGATTTACGATTAAATTCTTTAAAAAACTCGTACAAGATGATTTCCTGGATTTTTTTTCTCATTTTGTCTCTCATAGTTGAAGTGTACCTATGATGAAAATTACAGACCTCTCTCATCTTTCTAAGTAGGAGAACTTGCACAATCAGTGGCTGACTAAATACTTTTTACCCCACTGGATATGTTTTCAAATCTAGTATTTGAAATATCGGGAATTACTCCATTTTTGTACAGCATAATTCTTCCTATTGTTGCTGTAGTTGAAAAATCTATGAATAGTTTATAACCTGACAAAATAATTCATACCGAACAGATTATCATTACATCCAAAACAAAGTAAAAATAATAAGCTGGGTTATTTATTATTATTATTATTATTTTTTTTCATTATAGACCTAACACGACACCACTCCATTTCAATATATGTATATTACTTATCTGTGGTTAGCATGTTCCGTTTCATCTCTAGAAACGAATGTGTCATGTCACATCAATCCCTTTTTAGAAACAAGATGCGAATCCAAAAATCACTTTTGGTTATAGGTAAATGGAAGATTTAACATTTAACCTTGTCCATGGCAGTGTCTTTTTCCCCCCCAAGGAACTCGTGCACAGGGTGAGGATTTCCAAAGATCTGCCTTCAAGCTATTAAAATATACCTTCAGCCATAACATATCTGTGTGTGGGCAGATAACAGCTAAGAAAGCTCTGATTAGAATAATCAGTAAAATCTGCTACATGAAGAATAGCATTCAAAAGTGATACAGGATGCACATAGCTTTTTTATGCCAAGCCAGGTGTGGAAGCTAACCAATATTCCAAAAAGTTGAATCCATGCCAAATCCTTCCTGTTTTCTTCTATCCAATGGCAGAAACAAGAAAGTTCTTTATCCTGACAATTATTATTTAAAGATTTATCCCTTAATTTCTTCTAGACTTCACAAGACTAGAATGCACCTGGCCAGGAGGATCCTCCTTGTGTGAAAGGCAGCAATAGTGAGTGTAGCCCAAACTTTGAATATTCATAAATCAAAGAGCTAGTATTGTTTCTTAAGTCACTGAATGCTTTAGCCTGGATGGCATGATCAATTCAACACAAATCACATGCGAGTCAGGTTTCAATTATTGGCCTGAGATACAACACAAAATAGGACCGGGAGGGTCTAAGAGAGGTGCAGCTAGACTGTGTTGCATACTAGAATTGTCAGTGCCCTATAATAGATACCAACCCACAGCTTCTTCAGGAGTCCAGTAACCACTGGTGTCACAGGAATGGGGTGAGCTGGCTTTGTAGGCATACTGATGAAGAACTCCATTTTCATCACACAACTGGCAATTTACCCCTTTTTCCCTATACACTCAAACAACAATTTAAATCACACACATTGCATCCAAAATCACAAGGTATCAATAAGGTCATATAGGATATATATACAATGGTGTTTAACCACTTAACCGCAACTAGCGAATGTAAATTAACTGCAAAGTATGCTCCATTAATTTAAAATGCTGCCAGACTACATCAGGTTCAGGTAAAACCATATAACTTTGTAAACACAATATTAATATGATGCTGATTTTCTGTTATGAGATGATTTATTTATAAAAAGATGGCAGTGTTCCCGTAACCTTACCATTTTCTGACAACAAATACAGAACAAATACAGTAAGCTTTCACAGCTTAATCAGATTTTAGAGCAAAATGGGAAACTGACAGTACTTTTTATTTATACAAAGTGTATAAAATGTTTTATGTTTGGAATATCTGCTTTTAACATGTTGTCAGCTACACTATATACTACTCTATATAGCCAGGAATTTGTAAAAACCCCAAAACTGCATTAAAAGCATAGGCCTTCATATGAGGTTTGTACCCTTTACTGTTACAAGAGCCTTCAATGCAGTATGCATGTGGATTTTCACCTTACCTTTGCATGAGAGGGCCACTGATTGGATGAAGCCAGTGAATGGAAACAGAGTTCTCATCTTGGCCAATCATTATTGGTGCAAGAGGAATGGGCGTGGGCTTTCTGTCTAGGACCCAATTTTTGTAGACTAGGTCAATGTAGCAGTGCATACGAGCTGCTTGATTTGGCGTAAAGTGGTCTGTGCAGTTATCATCTAAAAATAAAGGAGCAATGGGTTATTCCAGGTTTACACATAATAATTAATATAACAAATGACATATTCTTAGTGTTGTAGTTCTGTCTGAAAATTTGGGTATACTCTGTGTTTGATGTCTATAATTATGATATTGGCATCTCAGTTCTTTTGGTCCATCTCAGTTCTCAATTTCATTCACCTTGACTTTTCGTCTATCTTGGCAGTGAAAAAACTCAACTATTCCATGAAATTCCACAAATAAATAAAAACATAAATAAACAAACAAATATATATATATATATATATATATATATATATATATATATATATATATATATATATATATATGTGTGTGTGTGTGTTTTATGTCTGAACACTCAGGAATCTCTGCAGAAATCAACAGAACAAGCCAAGTTCTAAATGAAATATTAATGAAACTGTCCAAATCAAGAATGCATTTCACATATTTGCTGCTTTATGGTTTAATGCAGAAGAAATGTTAGTATGCTCATAAACTCATCATTATGAGTCAATACACAGTAACTACAAAAAAGTCAATAGTCCTGCAAAATAAGTACAATGTGCATGCACATATATCCATGTTGGTGTTTGGTGTGTCTGTGTACAAATAAAACAAATAGAGGTACAAAATATGGATATGGTGGATAATGCTCTTTTTGCATTTATTTGCATTTATATGCCTAATGGAAATCCAAAGAGTGATTTAACATACAAGGTCTGCATTAACTATTATTTAATTTCTGTGAAAGTTGGGTAAAAAAAGTTGTATTTAGTATTTCGTAGTTAGTATTGCCTGCCTGCCTGCCTGCCTTCTAAAAGCTCAAATTTCATTCCTGTTAATGTCATTTAGTTCATGTAAGCTTGATTATTATGACATCTGATATCACAGTTATGTAGCCTCAGGATCTTTATACTACTTAGCAATGGATGTCACATTTAGACAGGTTAAGTTAGATTTTTCCACCTTGTTACTCTCTTGTATTTAGGGTTGATATGATTTTAATTAATTTTCAGTGTGGATAATCAGTTAAGAATATCATGTTTCTACTGGGGAAAAGCAATCTGCAGAGAATGTAAATACAGTTGTGCTTGAAAGTTTGTTTCCTCATATGAACTGTTCACTTCAGGTTTTTTTACGCCATTTCCATTGAACTGAGGTCAGAACTTTGATTATTCCAAAACATTAACTTTATTCTCCTTTAACCATTCTTTGGTATAACATAAAAAGTTATCATAAAAAGTTATATATCATAAAAAGTTTGGATGGGAAAGAAAATTCAAATATGTACATGCAGTGTTTCGTATGAACCCAATTTATTTGATGTTTTTCTGGTCAACATCGGTCACTTCATTTTAATTGTTAATAAACTATTCCTGCATTTCAAGCCTGCAACACATTCCAAAAACAGTTAGGACAGGGGCAATATGTAGGGCTAGTAATGAGGTAGGAAATAAACACAAATGGGTACAGGATCTCCAGTTTGTCAACAAATGCATGAGAAAATTATTGAATGAGATGTCCTGACATTTTATTTCACCATTTTCTGGCGTTATTCAGTAATAATTGTTCCATTTATGATGGCAAACCATCCTGGCCCAGATGCAGCAAAACAGGCGCATACCATAACACTACCACTATCTTGTTAAATTGGTATAAGCTTTTTATTCTGTAATGCAGTGTTTTCTGACACTAATTTCACCTTCTAATTAACTACTACTCCTAGAGGATCACATACGTTTGCCATTCAGGTACCTCAATAAATGAATGACTTTATCAACTTTTAGGACTTGTGTGAAAATGTGATAGTGTCATATTCATGAAGATATAAATAAAGAAATCTCAACGACTCGCATACTTAAGTACCACTGTATGTAATTGGAAATAAGCAAAGATGTGTAAATAAGAACAGTTAAATGTATAATTACATACAGTTCATATTTCTAGTTCAGACTTACCTGTGTAACTCATGTAGTTATTGTAGGGTGTATCATGGTAATCTGTTGACCCACAGGTGTCATTGACATATCCAGGGTCTCTGCATGCTTTAGACTTTGGTGTTGGAGCTGTGTCAGCACAGAAATCTCCAGTTTCCATAGACGGTGTGGTCTCCTGACATGGGTCGTCACATGACTCTCGCTCGCTTACCCCTTTAAAGACATGGTACAGTCCAAGTATGTGGCCCATCTCATGGGTCATAGTGTTGTTGTGACCAATGGTACCGAAGTATGATGGATTCAGTATCATTCCACCTAGAAAATAGATTTTTAAATTATTTTTAGTGTTAATGATTTAATAACTACAACAAAAATAAACCTTGTGGTGCTTCATAAAAGTTTTTCTTAACCTTCTGGCATCATTTGTAGCACAGTGATCATTTATGTGAAAGGTGTTTTTCTATTTCTAAATGTAAAAGCTCTATTAGTTAACTTCTCAAAAAAGTGAGGTTTGCATGGATATATATATTTATTTTTTTATTTTTTTAATGAAGACTGTTTTGATGCAGATGATACATTTTATCTGAGAGAATCTAACAAACAGGTGAGAAATCCCCACGTTTTGCCAAAACAAGGACAGTGTGAATGAGTTTGGCCAGGAATTTCCAGCAGGCACGCGGTTTGTGGTTACGCCAGCAGTTGTACAGGTCCTATTTCATTCCAGTTCAGGGAGGCTTCCCAAGGTACCGGACATCAAGGTACTTTTGCAAAAATCAGGTGATTTATCTGAAGTAACAAAGAGCAGGACAACTGCCAAAGACAATCTCATGCTAACCTCCATGTATGTCACTCATGTAACTAACTGTCTGCAATATTTATGGATCACAAAGAACAGTTCATAAAGTGACAGTAATCAAAACTGAATATTTATGCATTGGAGCATGAACACAAACAGAAACTAGAATTTTTATGTATTAAATGTATTAAATCACTATTACATTTTTCTTTTACTGAGTCTGGAACCACCTCTGAAATCAAAGTCTGTCACTATAACACACTAAAAGTCATGTTTTACAGGTGTAAAGAAAGCAGGTTTAAACCATTTGAATTTGTAGAAATTGATTTTCACACTACAGAACTAAATGATTTTGAACCATTTAATTTACTTTATGTTGATCATTTTGTTTACTGATGACAATAATTTGGGATCAGAGCAGTAACAAGAAAGGATTATGGATTTTTGTCTAAATCATTTTATATGTAGTATTTTTTTAAATAAAGCTGTATTAAGATTTCTGGTTATATATTTTTTTTAAAAATCCCTAAAACTTTAACAGAGAGAGAGAGAGAGAGAGAGAGAGAGAGAGAGAGAGAGAGAGAGAGAGAGAGAGAGAGAGAGAGATACCATGATCTCATGGTCTCCTCTCCTGAATGTGCAGTAAACGTTAAGAATTTTAGAAAGGAGTGTAGAGGGAAGTTGAACTGTCTATCCTAGTCCAGTACTGGAAGCTCAGCCAAAGTTATGGGTCTGTGGGTTCAACTTCTTTATGCTCAGTGCATACCTGAGGAGGAAACATTCTGCATGTGTGGAATGCATGCCATCCCTGGGGTTTAAAACGAACATGCCAGGATACACACATGGCCTCCTAGGGTAACACAACATGCCTGTTCCTTTTATTCTTTCTTTATTTTCCTCTGCTTAGCAGGTGGTTTGGTAGTCTGGTTTAAAGATACTATGTTGTAAAGAAATAACCATTTGTTTAAGCATATGTACAAGTGTACAGAAAATACTGTATTTGTGTATTACTCACAAAGACTACAAGTGCTACAGTTAACGATGCTTATTTATTTAGTTTTGAAAGGTCCCAACTGCCAAAATTATGTCATTAACTAATGTCATTACCAGAGTAAAACTGTCTGCTTATGCACCACATATCAGTAAGGAGGTCCACTTACATAAGAGGCATTCCTCTGACGCAAGTACACTTCTGTTCTGTTTTAATGAGCTCAAAAACATAGCAACAATAAGCTCCATAAATTTAGTTGGCAGGTGAAAGAAGGCAAGCACCCGCCTTTTGATTTTGTTTGGTGGTTGGTTTAGGATGGTTTTCTTTCCTTTGTCATGTGTATTCCAGTGGAAGGCTGTAATGATTAAGGGCAATCTGCAGGGGGAAATCTCTGCGTGTTTTAAGAGTTACCTTTTATGCCCAGGATTACGGCTCATTAATCTTGTAAAATGTGAGAGCTGAGAACAAGAAGGAAGATGGCAGAAAGAGTTGGAAAGGAATGGAGAAGAAAATAAAGAGTTTGAACTTGATAGTGACGTATGTGCTCAGCAACAAGAATGGAAAAGCACAAAGGATAAGTGTTTTGACTGAACTGGGTATGTATGAAAAATGGTGAGAGACAATGTAACAGGGAAGACTATACTATTTTAGATCTCCTGTAGCAGTTTAAAATCCATTACATTTTGTTTATTTCCCTACTACAATGTGGACATTATACCTCCATAATACCTCCAGGTAATTTTGAAATGTCTACTTCCAGTGAGGCAAGCACTTATACAATAAAGAAAATACTATTAATACTAATCCAAGAACCTTATCTTATTCAGGTTTAAATCTTCAGATTTATAGGTGTCAGGTAACTTATGACCAGAGAATATACTGATATAGAAAACACACTATATAATTGTGTTTAGTCATAATTAAATAATTTTGATAGTTAATAAATGGACAGACTTTTAAAAGTGAAAAAAAAAAAGGTCACTGAAATGTTTTACTGAAGTACAGTACAGTAGTACTGAACATGTCACAGAAAACTTCATTGTGACCTACAATAAAAGTACCTACATTATTATGTTTCACTATGCAAACATCTTCTGCAATTATATCAGTGCAATTCTTGCTATGTGGAGGTTGGTGTGTTAACAAAATCCTGTTGGTGTGTACTGGCACTCTATCCAGGGTGTACCTCTGCTGCACTCACTGAATTTTGGGTTAGTCTACAGACTCCAGACTGTCCAGTGAACCTGACTAGGGGTCAGGTTAAGCAGAAGTAAAACAGGATGCTATGCGTTGCTATTCTATTATATCAAAGCAAGAGGATTGGCAAGTACATGGTTAAAGACAGAAAAAAGATCTTGATTACTGTAGAAAAATAAGCATAGTCATGCTTCTGTTGTCTAATAAGATTGAAACCATCTATCGAGCAATATACAATTTTAGATAAAATATTACTGTTTTAGTTTTTGCTGGGTAACTTTGCCTTCACGCTTAGTATATCCCATTCAGAAAAGACAATTGTAAACTAAAATTATGAATAGTTCAGATAAGGGGTGAACCACTAACAGACAAACTGGGAATGTTAGTAATTGGATAGTAAGTAAAGACTGCTGGTTCATTTTTAAAATGGCATTTTATCAAGACAATTAGCTAATATCTTAGTTTTGATTAAATTTCAGGGAAGTTTGTAGCTCACCTTGGTGTGTAAGGGCCTCCTTAGCCCATGGCCATGTAGCAGCTCCGGCAAGTTCCTCCTGAGATGATTTGGCAAAGTACACATTAAGTGTGTCAGAGCTGCTCAGGTGAAGCAGCTCTTTTAGTTCCTTGACACTTAGGTAAGCCCTGTAGTAGAAAGATTTAATTAAAACCAGTCACAAGTACAAGTAACAAACCTAAAAACCTAAATGAGAGAGCAGTTTCATCCAAATAAAGAAAAGTTGTCCATAAGAAAGTATTCAGACAAAAAATGCTGGCAATGATGTATCAAACATTTGCCAGTTCACCACAGGCATTAGAGATGTCCAAGCATATTACCACCCCAAAAACAACAACAACAATTACAATATATACAATTCGAAAAGAGGGATTCTAAACTATGTATTGCTATTTTCCGCATTCATAAATGCAGTTAACAAGATCTACAGTAAATAGGATCAAGCTGGTCTAAGACAATTGCTGAAAAGTTGTTTCCTGGACGTGTTAATCTTTACAGCAGAAACTCTTCAAATTAAACAGGGTGTTTACCCCATTAAAACCAACTCTCCGGGGGCAGTGAATTCTCTCATGTTAATCCCAGAACAAATGTTCAGAACAACGTATAAAAACATAAAAAGTGTTTACACTATGCATCTGATCAGTACATAATCCATAATGTCACTGTCTGGTAGAGTAAAAGTGAACTGTTCCACAGGGGAAATGACTTTAAATGACTTTAAAATCGAACTGCACTATTTTCACTTTAGTCTTTCTCCATGAACATTTATCATTTACATGTTATGTTTTCCTCACAAGCTGCCCAACACATGTTTTCACTGCTGTTGATGCATGGAACCACAGCCAGCCTATTCTTCCTCTCCTAGCTGGGATAATTTACAGTGTAGGTGCCTTGATGTATGAAACTTGTTTTTGCTCTGAGACATGTCACGCAATTTTTTCCCAATGCTTTCATAGCTGTAAAACCTCCTATCACTATCCCTGTAGTTTTAGATGTTCTGAAACTTAATGGTCTTTTATAACAATCGAAAGGGTCTAGCTCATTAGTTAAACCACCTACTGTTTCTTGGACATGTTCCATCTTTTACTGGACCAAGCATGGTTCTACTCAACATTAAAACTTATTACGTAATCAAACAGTAGCCCAGTCTTTGGAGCATTTGAACTGCTTAACACATTTTAACACAGTAGACCAATAACTAAGCGATGTTTAACCAAGGGAAGAAGATTCTCCTAAAACGTTCATACACACACACACACACACACACACACACACACACACACACACATCATCATCATCATCATCATCATCCACTTTATTAGCTACACCTGTTCAACTGCTTGTTAATACCAGTAACAAGACAGCAACTCAAAACACTTAGGCAGGTAGACATGGTCAAGATAAAATGCTGAAGCTTAAACTGAGCATCGGTGTCCAATGGGGAAAAAAATTTGATTTAACTGACTTTGAATTTGAAATAGTTGTTGGTGCTAGATGGGTGAGAATGGTCTGAGAATTTCAGAAACTGCTGATCTACTGGGATTTTTACATACAGCCATGTCTAGGGTTTATAGGAAATGCTCAGAAAAATAGAAATATCTAGCAAGTGGCAGTTCTCTGCCAAAAAATGCCTTGTTGATTACAGAGGTCAGAGAAGATTGGCCAGAGTGGTTTGAGCTGATTGAAAGGCAAAAATAACTCAAATAACCACATGTTACAACTGAGGTATGCAAAGGAGCATCTCTGAATGCACATCAATCAAACCTTGGATGATATGGGCTACAGCAGCATAAGACCACACTGAATTTGACATAAACAACATGAAAGCACAGACACGTCGTGCTTTGTATCAACAGTGCAGGGTGCTGGTGGTAGTGTAATGGTGTGGGGGATATTTTCTGGGCACACTTTGGTCCACTTAATACCAAGTGAGCATTGTTTAAACGCCACAGCCTATCTGGGTATTGTTGCTGATCATGTCCATCCCTTTATGACCACAGCGTAATCATCCCCTGATTGCAACTTCTAGCAGGATAACGCACCATGTCACAAAGAGGTCATCTCAAACTGGTTTCTTGAATATGATAAAGAGTTCACTGTACTCAAATGGACTCCACAGTCACCTTATCCTAATCCAGTAGAGCACCTTTGGGATTTGGTGGAACAGAAAATTAGTATCCTGAATGTGCAGCCAACAAATCTGCAGCATCTGCATGAAGCTATACAGTGGGGCAAAAAAGTATTTAGTCAGCCACTGATTGTGCGAGTTCTCCTACTTTAAGATGAGAGATGTCTGTAATTCTCATCATACGTACACTTCAACTCTGAGGGACAAAATGAGAAAAAGAAATCCAGGAAATCACATTGTAGGATTTTTAAAGAGTTTAATTGTAAATCATGGTGGAAAATAAGTATTTGGTCACCCACTAACAAGCAAGATTGTCTTAACCTGTAACAACTTTAAGAAGCTCTTCTGTCATCCACTCTTAACCTGTATTAATGGCACCTGTTTAACCTCGTTATCTGTATAAAAGACACCCGTTCACATCCTCAAACAGTCAGACTCCAAACTCAACCATGGCCAAGACCAAAGAGCTGTTGAAGGACACCAGGAAGAAAATTGTAGACCTGCAGCACGCTGGGAAGAATGAATCTACAATAGGCAAGCAGGTTGAAAGAAAATGGAAGCCATACAAGACCACTGATAGTCTCCCTCAATCTGGGGCCCCACGCAAGATCTCATCCCGTGGGTCAAAATAATCATGGGAACGGTGAGCACAACTCCCAGAACTACAGGGAGGGACCTGATGAATGACCTGCAGAGACCTGGGACCAAAGTAACAAAGGCTACCGTCAGTAACACAGGTCCTGCAGTGCCAGGCGTGTCCCCCTGCTTAAGCCAGTACATGTCCAGGCCAATGTGAAGTTTGCCAGAGAGCATATGGATGATCCAGAAGAGGGCTAGCAGAATATCATGTGGTCAGATGAAACCAAAATAGAACTTTTTGGTAAAAACTCAATTAGAGGAAGAGTAATGCTCAGTTGCATCCCAAGAACACCATACGTACTGTGAAGCATGGGGGTGGAAACATCATGCTTTGGGGCTGTTTTTCTGCAAATGGGACAGGACGACTGATCCGGGTTAAGGGAAGGATGAACGGGGCCATGTATTGTGACATTTTAAGCCAAAACCTCCTTCCATCAGTGAGAGCACTGAAGATGGAATGTGGCTGGGTCTTACACCATGACAATGATACCAAACCCACCGCTCGGGCAATGAAGGAGTGGCTCCGTAAAAAGCATTTCAAGGTTCTGGAGTGGCCTAGCCAGTCTCCAGACCTCAACCCCATAGAAAATTTGTGGAGGGAGTTGAAAATCTGTGTTGCCCAGCGACAGACCCAAAACATCACTGCTCTAGAGGAGATCTGCATACAGGAATGGGCCAAAATACCAGCTACAGTGTGTGCAATCCTGGTGAAGACTTACAGGAAACGTTTGACCTCTGTCATTGCCAACAAAGGTTATGTTACAAAGTATTGAGTTGAAGTTTTGTTATTGACCAAATACTTATTTTCCACCATAATTTACAATTAAATTCTTTAAAAATCCTACAGTGTAATTTCCTGAAATTTTTTCCTCATTTTGTCTCTCATAGTTGAAGTGTACCTATGATGAAAATTACAGACCTCTCACATCTTTCTAAGTAGGAGAACTCGCATAATCACTGACTGACTAAATACTTTTTTGCCCCACTGTAGTATTTTCTTACATTCAGCTATGCAATGCCATAACCCTCATAATCAGCGCTCTCTTAATCATAGAGCCATTAAATGCCCAGCCTCATGATATGTCACAAGTGATGTCATTCTGAAGCACCATGCCATAGGACGCAGCTGTTGCAGGTTTATTGTCTGATGCTTTTTAATGTTGCAGTTTTATGGAGAAATTAACGCAAAGTGTTGTACTTCAGAATGTGCCACTGTGATTAATGGGGCCTCTGTGATAAACTCAGATGGTGGTCTGAAAAATATTTTGAGATGGTGACTTGTTTTGCACTGAAACATTTTTAAAATGACAAAAGCAGGCCTTTAGTCAAAGCCAAAAGCAGACCATTTATAAAACAGAATTACAAGTATGGAAGGTAGAGCATGTGAGAGAGAGAGAGAGAGAGAGAGAGAGAGAGAGAGAGAGAGAGAGAGAGAGAGAGAGAGAGAGAGTGGGTCGGATGTCATTTACAGACACAACTGAATACAGATTGGTCAGGGTATGTTTCCCTGCTGCTGCAACATTGACCTAACCATCCAAGTGATGCACCCCTTGCTACACCCCTTTTTTCCATCACAGCTGCCTGAATTCTCCATAGCATAGATTCAAAGAGGTGCTGGAAGCAGTCCTCCCTCAAGGTTTTTGGTCCATACTGATACAGTGGGTCAAGAAAGTATTTAGTCAGCCACTGATTGTGCAAGTTCTCCTACTTAGAAAGAGGAGAGAGGTCTGTAATTTTCATCATAGGTACACTTCTACTATGAGAGACAAAATGAGGAAAAAAAATCCAGGAAATCACATTGTAGGATTTTTAAAGAATTTAATTGTAAATCATGGTGGAAAATATATAGTATTTGGTCAGTAACAAAAGTGCAACTTAATAATTGGTAACATAACCTTTGTTGGCAATGACAGAGGTAAAACGTTTCCTGTAAGTCTTCACCAGGTTGGCACACACTGTAGCTGGTATTTTGGCCCATGCTTCCATGCAGATCTCCTCTAGAGCAGTGATGTTTTGGGTCTGTCGCTGGGCAACATGGACTTTCAACTTACTCCACAAATGTTCTATGGGGTTGAGGTCTGGAGACTGGCTAGGCCACTCCAGGACCTTGAAATGCTTTTTACGAAGCCACTCCTTCGTTGCCTATGTTTGGGATCATTGTCATGGTGTAAGACCCAGCCACATTCCATCTTCAGCAGACAGACCGGCTTAACCAACTGTCTGCTGGTAGCCATGCACCTCCCAAGGTTTCTTCCTATAACACTCGGGGAGTTTTCCTTGCCACTGTCACCCTAGGCTTGCTCAATTTGGGATTGGACGTAGTTATTAGGAGATAATCTAAACTTGTAAAGTTGCTTTGAGACAATGCTCCATTGTAAAAAGCGCTATATAAATAGATCTGACTTGACTTGACTTGACTTCAATGCTCTCACTGGTGGAAGGAGGTTTTGGCTTAAAATCTCACAATATATGGCCCCGTTCATTCTTCCCTTAACCAGGATCAGTCGTCCTGTCCCCTTTGCAGAAAGCCCCAAAGCATGATGTTTCCACCCCCATGCTTCACTGTAGGTATGGTGTTCTTGGGATGGGACTCAGCATTCCTCTTCCTCCAATTGAGTTTTTACCAAAAAGTTTCATTCAAATTTTGGTTCCATCTGACCACATGATAATTCTCCCTATCCTCTTCTGGATCATCCATATGCTCTCTGGCAAACTTCAGACGGGCCTGGACATGTACTGGCTTAAGCAGGGGGGACACGCCTGGATCTGAGTCTCTCTCGGCATAGTGTGTTACTGATGGTAGCCTTGTTACTTTGCTCCCAGCTCTCTGCAGGTCATTCATCAGGTCTCATGATCACCCCACAGGATGAGATCTTGTATGGGGCCCCAGATCGAGGGAGATTATCAATGGTCTTGTCTGGCTTCCATTTTCTTACAACAGCTGTGTCCTTCAACAGCTCTTTGGTTTTGGCCATGGTTGAGTTTGGAATCTGACTGTTTGAGTTGAGGAAAGAAGAGCTTCTTAAAGAAGAAGTTACAGTTCTGTGAGAGCCAGAAAATCTTACTGCATAAATATGACCTAAAACATCATCAGATTTTTACACAAGTCCTAAAAATAGATAAAGAGAACCCAGTTAAACAAAAGAGACAGAAATATAATACTTGGTCATTTATTTAGTGACTAAAATGATCCAATATTACATTTTAGTTAGTGGTAAAAGTATGTGAAACTTTGCTTTCAGTATCTGCTTCATGGACAGATGCTGAAGCTTTCTGTTAGAATTCTCTGATATAATTCAGAATTCAATGATGGTAAGCCGTCCTGGCCCAGATGCAGCAAATCAAACCCAAACCATGATACTACCACCACCATGTTTCACAGATGGCATAAGGTTCTTATGCTGGAATGCAGTGTTTTCCTTTCACCAAACCTAATGCTTTTCTTTTAAACCAATAAGTTTTATTTTGGTCTCATTCGTCCACAAAACATTCTTCCAATAGCCTTCTGGCTTGGCCTCGTGATCTTTATCAAACTGCAGATGAGCAGCAATGTTCTTTTTGGAGAGCAGTGGCTTTCTCCTTGCAACCCTGACATGCACACCACTGTTGTTCAGTGTTCTTCTGATGGTGGACTCATGAACATTAAAATTAGCCAATGTGAGAAAAGCCTTCAGTTGCTTAGAAGTTACCCTGGGGTTCTTTGTGACCTCCCCAACTATTATACTCCTTCCTCTTTGAGTGATCTTTGTTGGTCGACCACTCCTGGGGAGGGTAACAATGGTCTTGAATTTCCTCCATTTGTACACAATCTGTCTGACTGTGGATTAGTGGAGTCCAAACTCTTTATAGATGGTTTTGTAACCTTTTCCAACCTGATCAGCATCAACAACTCTTTTTCTGAGCTTCTCAGAAATATCCTTTCTTCATGCCATGATACACTTCCACAAACACGTGTTGTGAAGAGCAGACTTTTACAAGATCCCTGTTCTTTAAATAAAACAGGGTGCCCACTCACACCTGATTGTCATCCCATTGATTGAAAACACCTGACTCTAATTTCACCTTCAAATTAACTGCTAATCCCAGATGTTAACATACTTTTGCCACTCACTAATATGTAATATTGAACCGAATGAACCGAATAACACTGACAGTACATCCCTACATAGAAAAGTATTCCCTAATGGAATACTTATTTCTTATTCATTATTTCTTATTTCTTTGTGGCTTATTTCAGTAGGATAATGTGCCCTGTCACACTGCAAAGACAACATGGCAAAGAGCTCAAGGGGTCGACTTGGCCTCCCACTTTCCCGGATCTCAATTTGTTCAAGCATTTGTGGGAGGAGCTGGACAAGCAACTCCATGTCATGGAGGTTCCAACTCTCAACTTACAGGAATTAAAGCAACTGCTGCTAACGTGCCAGATACCACTGTACACCATTAGAGGTCTTGTGGAGTCCATGCCTCAATGGGACAGAGCCTTGGTAACCAAGATTAACCTATACAATAATAACAAGGTGGTTTTAATGTTATTGCTGATCAGTGTATATACCACCTCTTTGTTTCTGCACTCACTGTCCATTTTATCAGCTCCACTTATCACATAGGTGTAGTTTGTGGTCCTGCAATTGCAAACTGTAGTTCATCTGTTGGCCTACAGGACCACCACAAAGCAGGGGTCATTTTTGGATGATGGATCATTTTCAGTGGCATGTTAGTGTTTGCTGCCAATGGAACACAAACTATCACACCTCCACCATGTCAGCAATACTGAGAATGATCAACCACAAATTTCAAACCTGCTCTGTAGTAGCCCTAACAATTGAAAAACAGTTTGTGAAGGGGCTAACAATGTATGCAGAGCAACACATAGACTGCAGTATGTAACTGCAGAACTAGACATTTTTCCTATATGTGAAGTGTAACTGAGAAACAAAATATTGGCAAAAGTACAGGGGCACTCACACATACACCAACTGGATCTTTTTTGACATCCCATTCTAAGTCTAAATAATTCTAAATTAATATGGAGTTGGTCCCCACTTAGCATCCTCTACTCTACTGAAAAGGCTCTCTACAAGATTTTGGAGTGTGTCTTTGCCCATTCATCCAAAAGTGAATTTGTGAGGTCAAACAATGATGTTAGATGAGAGAGCCTGGCTCACATTCTCTGTTCTAGTGCAGCTTGATGGGGCTGAGGTCAGGACTACTCAGCAAGTCTCTCCACACTACACTGGCGCATGGTCATGCAGGAACAGAAAAGGACCTTCCCCAAACTGTTCCCACAATTTGGAAAGCACACAATTGTCCAAAATGTCTTGGTTTGCTGAAGCATTAGGTTTTCAGCTCACTGGAACTAAGGGGCCTAGACCAACCCCGAAAAAAAAAATCGTAGCATTATTCCTCCGTCACCAAACTTTACAGCTGGCACAATGCAGTCAGGCAGGTGACATTCTCCTGGCATTTACCAAACTCACACTCATCCATCAGACTACCAGATAGAGAAGCATAATTCATCGCTCCACAGAACACATTTCCACTGCTCCAGAGTCCAGTGCCGGCATGCTTTATAGCAATCCATCTGACGCTTGCCATTGTGCTTGGTGATGTAAGGCTTGCATGCAGCTGCTTGGCCATGGAAACCCATTCTGTGAAGCTCCCGGTACACAGTCTTTGTGCTGATGTTAATGCCAGAGGAGGTTTGGAACTCTGCAGTTATTGAGTCAGCAGAGTTTTGGCAACTTTTATGGACTATGCACCTCAGCATTCCGTGACCCTGCTCTCAAACTTTACGTGGTCTGCCACTTGGTGACTAAGGTTCCCAAACACTTCTGCTTTTCAATAATACCATTCACAGTTGATCATGGAATATCTAGGATGGAAGAAATTTCACAAATTGACTTGTTGCAGTGGTGGAATTCTATTACAGGTCAATGTTCCAAGTAAGTGAGCTCTTCGGAAAGACCCGTTCTTTCAGAAATGTTTGTAAATGTGCCACCGTGCCACCCACCTGAATTCAGATGAAGATTCAGAGGTGTGTCCCCATACATTTGTCCATATACACATATATTTGTCCATATACACAAAATTCTAAATTCAGAGTACAGTTTCTGCTGAATGCATATTTATGTTTATTACCGGATGCCCATGGTAAAGTTGAAATATCGTAAGTCAAGTCGTCGTAAAACGTGAGCACAGCGAGGAGGCTATCACTATGACATCTGAAACAAACAGCTAAACCCCACCTCTCCTGAATGAGTATATGATCTAAGGAGTCTCAGTGCTGTGGACCAGTGCCCTACTGACTCATTTACTGTCATGTGGGGGCACTCCTGGTCTGCTTTGCGCCACCACAGCCCCAGCCAATTAGACTCAGAGGAATTCCTCTGAGCAACCCCTAGAAAGGTAAAACAAAAACCTCAATGAGCAGATGGCACCAGACATCAACCATGAATCGGGATACCAAAGGGAAGTTGACCATCAGACATGGTGGCTCCACCTCAACAGAGGCTTCAACCTTGAACCCCAAGTTTCAGTGTTCTTTAGTATCTACGGTGCTGTCTACAGCAAGCAGACCAGGGGTGCCCATGAAAGATAAGTACATATATTTCTGATAAAACAAATGTTGTAGGTCTTGTCCACATCCAATTCTGCAAAAATGCATTTTAGAGCATTTAAATAATTTCAAATTTGTATGCTTTGCTTGTTGTGCAATACAAAGTGTTGCAATACAAATATTTCACAGTCATATTTACTTTTCCCCAGAGAACACCTAATAGGTGAATCACTCTTGCTTCATTTTTAACTAAAAGCATTTACTGATCCAGAAGCTCATAAAACATCCTTTTCTTTCTGGTTTTCTCACACATTTTTTTCTGTGAGCCAATGCTAGGATTAATATATATATATATATATATATATATATATATATATATTACTTAACATATTTGGTTGAGTTTCAATAGTAAGTAGAATGGACATACAATTTAATTACATTTAATATAATGTTAGTCATTTACTTGATATAACCCAAATAAGTTCAGAGAAGGTGATGGCACTTTGTGTGTGATGCATTCAGATTTACTACACATTATGCAACAGAGAAAACTACAGTGGACTGTGGTGGGGCAGCTTTGGGGTCCTAGACCATGAACCAGATGGTCCAGGGCTCAAACACCAGCACTGAACAAGGCCCTTAACACTAATTTGCTTGTATTGTAGGTCTTTGTTTATCTATTTTTGAACTGTCTCAAAAATTACTTTACAACGTCTGCCACCAGACACAATCTAAACTTTCTGGAATACTGTTATATTTCAGCAAGTGACAGAATATTTATTGTATGTTAAATATTATTTATCTTATGTCTTATCATTACATTATCAAAATTACTATAAAGTTATATACAGTGGTACTTAAAAGTTTGTGAACTCTAGAACTTTCTAGATTTCCATGTGTCTATGACCTAAGACATCATCAGATTTAGTATAGATAACCCAATTATTCATTTATTGAGGAAAATGATCCATTCTTACATATCTGTGAGTGGCAAAAGTATAGAAGTTAATTTGAAAGTGAAATTATAGTCTTTTCATTCATTTTTCTTTTTCTTTTCATAGTGTTTTCATTCTATGGTATGGTATCAGGTGTGAGTGGGTACCTTGATCTATCAATGTCTTACCATCAAAACATGTTTGTAGAACATGTTTCACATGTATCATGGGCACAAACAAAGGACATTTCTAAGGACCTCAGAAAGTTAGCTGTGGTTGCTCATCAGGCTGGAAAAGGTTACAAAACCATCTCCTATGTTTTTGGACTCCACCAATATACAGTCGGACAGTTTGTGTAAAAATGGAGGAAATCCAAGACCATTGTTACTTGGTGGACAAACAAAAACCACTCCAAAAGCAAAGGAACCAAATTCTAAGACCTCTCTCACATTGGCCAGTGTTAAAGTTCATGAGTCAACCATCAGGAGAACAACAATAGTGTACATGACAGCATTGCAAGGAAATAGCCACTGAACAGCCAAAAAGAACAATGCTGCCTAACACATGGCACATGGACAATCCAGAAGGGTATTGTAAACAAGTTATGTGTACGGGTGAGACCAAAAAATAACTTTTTTGGTTTAAACGAGATGCCTAGATAAAGAAACTCACTGCATTCCAGCATAGGAACCTTATCCCATATGTGAAGCATGATGGTGGTAGTATCATGGTCTGGGCCTGTTTTGCTGCATCTGAGTCAGGATAGCTTGACATCATTACTGGAATAATTAATAATGAAATATACCAGCAAATTCAAAAGGAAAATCTGTCCGTGAACAGGATATAATGGGGTCATGCAACAATACAGCAAACCGAAGCACAGCCTTTCTACTTGAAGCTGTACTATATGGAAGAATTGGCTAAAATTCCGATAAACCGATGTCAGGACTGTTCAACAGTTACCAGAAATGTGTAGTTAGGGTTATTGCTGCACAAGGGGCTCACACTTGATACTGAAAGCAAAGGTTCACATACTTTTGCCATCACAGATGTGTAATATTGGATACTTTACCTCAATAAAAATGAGCAAGTGTTATATTTTTGTCTCATGTGTTTAATTGATTTGTCTGTATCCAATTTTATGATGTTTATGGTCATATTAATGCACATACATAGAAAATTCTAAAGGATTTTTAAACTTCGATGCACCCCTGTATTATCTACTATTAGGCATTTACTTGTTTCTTGCTAGTGGGGTGAGATAACATTCATATGACTATTCAAAATATGCACAGTGGGGGCCTCTCATGAAACTGTGCCTATTTTGCATTTTTCACTATTTTTTATTAATTATATAGTCAGCATCAGAACTTGAGTGTAAAGTTGAGTGTTTTCTTTATTTCTTTATTTATTTATTTTTTTATTATTATTTTTTTTTAGTATTTGGTGTGTTCCCCCTCTTGCTGTAATGATACTGTGCACTTGAGCTGGCATGGGCTCCACATCACCCATGTTATTCTTGCATGATTTCATCTTGAGAGCATCTTGTAATGTTACTGAATGATTGGCTTTCTCTGTCTTCAAGTGTCCCCATGAATCCTTGATTGGGTTTTAAATCAGCTGACAGTCAAGGAAAGACCATGACCATCAGCATAAAAATAGTCTTAAAATAGTTGTTGAAATGCTTTGAGATTTGTTTTGGGTCATTATCCTGTTGCAGTATGAATCCTTCTCGACAGAGATCCAAACAAATGTTTTTTGTTGGTCTCATACTTTTAGTGCCCACTGCATATATTCAAAATGTCATTTATAGACATTCAGCATATAACTATTTCAAACAACCAAATTATTGGCGACTTCAATAAAACAACCAAACGACACCTAGACTTTCTCATTTCTCATAATAGCAAATGCGCTAACACTTACCTTTCAGTTGACTCAGGGTCGAAACAGGTCTTTGTAACATCTGTGATCTCTGGATCACAGCAGTCACCATCGTCATAATCATAATGTATAGTGTTGCACTCGGGCTGGCATAGCCCATCGCCCCTCATCCAGCTGTAACAGGTGAGTGGTCGCAGGCAGTCACCCCCATCACGGCCTGTAAGTGGGTGGTCACACTCACGGTCACAGTGACGATCTCCCACCTTGGCCACGTGGCAGTTGCTCAGCACTAGGCGCTGTCGCAGTGATGAATTGCGCACTGTAAGAATGGTGAGCTCCAGGGTCAGGTTGTATGGCCCGAATGCATCCTTGAGCGCTTGCTGCTGCTGAACAATTTGCTGCTGTGACACAGTAGGACTGCTGCCATCATCATTGCAAATGTTTACCACACGGTATCGCAGTCGCTTAGCAGCCCTCAGCTCCCAGTGACTGTTGTAGCTCTTGATGACATCTGGATTGTCACAAATGGTCACGCCACAAGGAGGAGGCAGAAAAGGTGACACCACCTCCTGCTCTGGCGCTGGTAAAACTACAATAGCTGGGTGCTGGCGGTCTTTGTATGGCATCCATTGTTCTTCTACCTTAGAAAAGTCAGCCCAGAGTTTCATGAGAGGGCTGCGTTGCTCTGAATGCCAAGCATCACCTTTAAAAAGCTCATTTTGTGACCGTGCATGGTCCCATAGCACAACACCCCCAAGATAACCTCGAAAGCCATGTTCTGAACTAGAAAGGGCACCTCCCAGCAAAAACATGCGACAGTTTTTGATAAAGCGGCTATATAAGTCACCAGATTGCTGCTTGCTCTCTCCAATCTTGCCACCATCTACAAAGAGGGCCATCTGATGCCCATCATATCTGGCAACTACATGAGTCCAGGCACCCGGCTGGTAGTGCTGGTACCCAGCAAGTGTGGTAGATCTAAGGGCACGGTCCGTACGCAGAGTAAAGTAAAAGCATGCGTCTTTTTTGCCCATGGGTTTAGAAGTTCGGATACCAATAGACCACCCTCTTTCACTGTGTGGGCTGGAGCAGTTGTCAAACACACCTTTCAAAAAACAAAGCAAAACAAACAAACAAAAAACACAGAACAGAACACACACATAACAGATTAGCACACACAAAATATTCATCCAAGATTTCAAAATTGGGATTAAATTATCCAAAAGGTTGTAAGTTATTTCCACTGAACAAAGCCACTGGTCTGTCCAACTGCTTTTTGAAAGCAGTCTGGCAGCCAGATGTTCACGGGGAAGGACACAGAAAGGTCAGGGAAGCCCTTCACCCACCTCGCACATGCACACATACAAACATACACATACAAATACACATGCAGATGCTCCACTCCCTGGATACTGGAAAATAAAATGGGCATTTTGAATAACTGACCACAAAGTATACAGGCCAGACAGAAAAGCTAAACAAGTTCCTTTAGAGGTCAAGGTTTAGGTTAGGTTGTAGTTTAAATGTAAAATGACCACTGAACTCACATCTTACAGTACATACATGGAAATACATTCATAATTCTTATACCCATGTTTTACATTACCATATTTCCAGCTACAGTTACACAGACAAGTTATTTGTGTTATATTGTAATTTGCAGCAGAGTAATCTAATGCAACCCAGAAATACTAACCTGCTATGATGGCTGGATTGTTCTGGCCTCCCTCAGGCTTGACCCACAGCTCCACAGTGAAGCTGGAAAGAGGAAGCTCCACTCCAGCTGCTGGGTTTACCCTTAGCTGCTCTCTCTGGCCACTAAAATAAAGTGCTGTCATCCAATTTAGAGGAACGTTATGGATCTTGGCATGCCACAGCTTGGAAGCTTGGCTGTTCTTGCCCTCTGCTTCCTCTGAGTAGTCCTCAGTCTTTTCCCCTGAATGCTTTTTCTCTTCACTGGTAAAATTTATCGGGCTGCGGCGCATTCTCCTTCCTGAAGAGGGACCATGGTTTCTTTCCCACAATGTCTGTGGTCTCTCTAGTTTTGTCATATCAGATGCTGGTGTTTTTCTGTCTGTTACTTGTGTACCAGTTACACTGTCTAAATCTCTCACTTGCGAAACAGAGAACTTAACAGGGCTGTCAATGTAAGATGAGTCTAGTCCTTCTTTCAATGCTGAATGTGTCTTCTCCTGACCTTTCCTTATGTTAGACCAATTTTGATGGGCATCTTGATTTTTTTCTTTGGTTCCTCTTCCCCATGGATGAAGGTCAGGAAAGTCTTGCACTCTGTTTGTCTCTCCGTCCATCTCTTGGTTAGGCTTATGTGGTGAAACAGCCCCATGTTTTTGTTGGTCACTGCTTCCCCATGGAGGTCCAACTTTTATGTCAGAGATGCATTCACTAGAGCAGGTTGCCAGGGATGGCACTGGTTTTTGATGCAGCCTTGGCAGACGGGTATACTTGCCCGGCATGCCTGCTAGGTGGTAATGTCGGGCTACAGGGACATTGAGGCTGACCGAGCCGCACTGCCCATCAACAACCTGTTTCTTGTTTGCATTTTGTGCTAAATTCCGTTTATAGTGCTGAAGGTGGTCCGACTCAGCTGGGCTTAGCAGCCATGTATGGAATATTACAAGAATGACAGCCAGCAGTTTGAAAAACATGGTGGCATCAACTGGTCAGCACAATCTAATCATTCAGTATGGAATGATCAGTTTGAGGTTTGTTTTGTATATTAACAAAGAGCATTCACTACTACAAACAAAATGGGTTAAGCATAGTACTGATTAAAGTCTAGTTAAACTGCAAAACGATATAGCCTGATGTTAAAATTGTGGCGGGAAATGCATCGTTATTTTAATAATAGAAATCATCACTGTGGTTTTTGTATTTGCTTAATGAATCCAGTTACAATTTACAAAACGTTATCAAAGTGTCGTACAAAGCGTCGATAAATCTCGATTATGTACCGTCTAGAATTGAATTTTTCCAGCGCTCGCTTCAGCGACTGTGAGGGTTTTCCTCTCCTCCCTCCTTTGGAGTTAGATCAGAGCAGCTCCTATCACTGGCGCTCCACTGCGCATCGTCTTACTTCTTTTGCAGATTTCGGTAGATGGTCTTACAATTCTGTTCTGATATCATTGCCTCATGTTTCATAGGAAGAAAAATCCTACAGCTTTCCAAAAAATGCCCAAAGACCTCCCATGCGCATTTGCGCGCAAAGTAATGTCACCTGTTAAGGCGCAGCATCACTCTGTAAACATGAACACATTACTCCATTGTGGTCTAGTTCTGAAATAGACACAGTCCGTCTTGTTGCTCTTTGCTTTGGACAAAAGTATTCAAAAATCCCACCGATTTCTTAAATATATGTTTATATCTATGGATAATTTGAGATCTCGCCACTTTACACGCTCTCGCCGTCTTCAGCACACCAAGTTCCAAAATGTCTCCTGAGGTTTCAGCAAAGGAAAAAATACAAATAAAAATCCATTTTTATTATTAATTGCATTTGATCATCAATAATCTCTCCTCATCTGCTGAAGAATGTCCGGAGCGTGATTCACAGCCGGCAGAAAAAAAAGTTCGACTTTAAAAATATAATAGACACGGGGTTTTCAACGAAAACACCCTCCTTTTAGGATCGCCGGCTTGTGCGTCTTCTTTGCCCTTCGTATTCCCCCTGTGCCCACTCGTGCAGCCAGCGCGCTCTCTCTCTCTCTCTCTCTCTCTCTCTCTCTCTCTCTCTCTCTCTCTCTCTCTCTCTCTGACAGGTTTTCTTATGAAGATCCAACCAACGCGCTTAAACGGTTTTATCCGATTTCTCAAATGTGACGTCACAACGAGACACCCCCCCCGCCCCCCCAACCAATTCCTTGTCTCGCACTTTCACTGAGGAAAGCGGGCGCGCGTTCGGCGCTCCTGCACTTTCAGATTCTTGCTGTCATCTCTCCCAGGTCCAGCTCTCCAAGAGCACTCAGCACATCTGTTTGACATGTGAAAAGGCAAGCGGCTCTGAAATACTGCCCGTGAAAAAAAAAGGTCAAAAACATATTGCAAAACCTCATGCATCATCTAAATAAATTAGCCTATATCTATGCTTTCTTGTACAGCTGAAGTGCTTGGGTGAAGATGTAAAAGTTTCACACTATCCTGCCACAACCTCTACCCTAAATATTTCCATTTCAATTTTGGATTCCCGCAATATCCAGCTGTAATATATGACATTACCCATTAGCTGAGTCAGTAGATAAGTGGATATTTGTTATTTTTTACAAAAATAAAGTGTGGGAAGACTACACGAAGCGCAACAACCTTCAACTGACATCTGACATCAGCAACATAGCACATCTCACCTGCAACTGAACATATGGCGTCAGCAACCCTACTGAACTTAGGGTGACCCTGCACCACAACTCTCTAACCAACAGACCTCTCACCAGAGATGACATTAAATCAGAAAGGTTTGGCATTGAGATCCAGTGCCCTACCAACTGCATCACTCTGGTTCGATCGCAACCTCCAGCAAAGAGAGGTCTGTCGATATGAAGTTTCTGCACAGGGTTTGCTTCAGTTTCAGGGTAGGGTTCATGATTAAATAAATTCAGTTACAAGTTGTTGCACTCCATCCAATCTCCTCTCTGTCTCTCCATCGTTGCCAAGGACAGTTTCCAGAGTCTTCTCATGTGGACGCTGGATCTGCAGTTGTCACTGTGACAAGATCAGTGGTGCCCCCACATTACATACTCATTTTAGATACAATGCCCAATGTGTGATTTCATTATTTAAAAAAATGGATGCAGTATTTCAAAACATAAAAAGAATGCTAAGATCTGATAAACACCACAATGCGTACAAACTTACAACTCATCTTATTGCTTTGCACTGTTTTAATGTGATTATTCTACCCTACATTGATTACCTTCATATACTGCAATCCTCAGATTTCTGGATAATTCATGGTCCTCCCTCAAACTGATCCATGTAAGCACCCATATCTATCCAATTCCAGGAAATGGAAGCAACCAATGCTAATAACAGTAATAAAAACAGCTTCAAGATAACACTTTGATTGTGAATACTTTTAGTGTTTATTTATTTTTTTGTCATTAATTCATAAATTATCTTTATCATTCACACAAAGGTTATGGGGTGGCACAATGGTGCTTTCAACTCCTAGTTTCGGTGACACATTACTGATTGTTTATTGCTGTAGCTCTACATCAAACTTATATTTGAAAGCATCAAATCATGAAATTATTCATTTAATAATTGAAAAAGCAGTACCAAAATGTACAGTTTCTTATTACAGCCCTCATATAGCATTCATTAGCACAGGTGCACATGACCTGTAAAGGAGTAGCTTTGTTCAACTAAAGCTCATTTAAACAAATAAGTGAATTAATAAACAAGACTCCATAAGTAGACACAGCAACCACAGATAGCATGAGGGTTGAACCTGCAGCTGTTTAATTTCTTGCATGCAGGAAGTTTTTTGTCCTCACACGTTTTGTCAGGCTTAATTTGCAAGCTCAGGGTGCCTGGCAGTTACAGTGGGGGCCCCTTCAGGGGCAGAAAAGACTTTGAGCAGTGGGAGGCAAGAATTCTGCAACCAACCCGAAGGATCTGCCTGCAAAACATTCGTTTTTTTATATAAAAGTCCACTAGGATCCAGCTGCAACTTTGTGGAAAAAAAAGAAAAAAAGATGAATGGAAGCTACTAGGCCCCACCCCACCCCTATAAGGGGCCTCAAAGATAATCCTTCATTTCAGGCAGCCTAGACCCAGTCCATTTTGAAGTGACCAGAAAATGCAGTAGAGGTAAAAAATATGACATTAAGTTCTAGACAAAATGGTGAGCGAGGCAAAACATCGGGTCTTTTTAGTGATAGAGATATAAACTGATACAGAAAAGCTAATCATTGAACGTTCTGTATATTTACAAATACAGTTACAAGAATAGCTTGTAGTAGTTTATAAATACTCATAAAATCTAGTCTGATCATCATCCGACACACATGACAACACATTCTGGTTAAACTAATAGCACAAAAGTGATCGTCCTTTTCATGTCAAACATGTTGATTGATCATTCACAGCTATGTAATATTTCATTTAGAGAATCCTTCTTGGATTCCTTGTGTGACCAGCCTTCTCGGGATGTGCCACAGCATCTCAACTGAGTTAAAGTCTCATTACGTTTTTGATTTAGAAGTATATGTTAGGTAATGGTTGGTTGCATCATACAACTATGAACCTTTAAATTAATTGTTTTTGTTTTCTTGATGAATATTTTAAGTCCTGCTCCATCCAACATACTTCATATATAGTGAGAAAAACAGACACTATATATATATATATATATATATATATATATATATAGTGTCTGTTTTTCTCACTATCTCAGACACACATATATATATAGTGTCACATATATATCCCACTATGTGTCTGGGATAGTGAGAAAAACAGACACTGTACACCAACTATGTCATCCCAACTATGAAGTATGTTGGATGGAGCAGGACTTAAAATATTTAAAATATTGTGAACTCATCAGCAAGTACCCTCAAGTCATTCCCTGTCATTTCCTTTGCACGCTGTATTCATGGAATGACCCTTGCAGAACACCCACTTCTAGGGCGAGTTGCAACAATACTGCATGCCCATAATTTGTATGCATTATGTGATTATAGACATATAATTATTATGGAGGATTCAATCATATCTACAGTTCTTTTGCTATGCACCTTTAAAATTTTTCATGGCATGATTTACGCAAACATATCATTCTAGAGAACCATGCTCTGTGTGCATTTTATTGTGCAAGGCATATCTGTGACACTTCCACAAACATAATCGGAACACTTGCACAATTAGCTTTTACATAATTTGTTAGCTCAAAAGTTCACAAGACGAAACTCACGAGATTCATGACACTTCACTCTTCTGAGATCTATTTTTACTAGAATTTGGAACAAGACTGGGAGGTTGGAAAAGGAAGATGGACAATAAACCCTGATTCACAGTTGATATTTCATTTAATCTAAAATGTGTCTAATGGAATTAGGCCAATAGTTCTGGCAAGTCAGCCAAGTTCTTCATTGAAGTTGGCAGAATTGTTTCTTTATTACTTCTTGTATTGAGAGGGTGTGGCCAAAAGTTGTTTAACTACTTTTCTGGGAAGATGGAATCTTAACAAATATATTCTGCTGCCACTGTTTGCCTATGTATGCTTCTTATTATGAGTTTGCTTACAAAACACAACATTTTTGATAGTGAATCACAGTGTATTTTATTCCTGGAGGAGAAATGTCTGCTTCTCATTTTCTCACCTATCCTCAACTTAATCTGTCAAGTGTGATGAGTACATTGGCTTCTTGTTAAAAGGAACAAGTCTACTTCTCTGCTTAATGTTCTACCAGAAGCCCTACAAGATGTATAAATGTTTAAAATGGCAAAGACACTGCTCTCATCTTTTAATAAGAAGCTGAATTGGCTGACTCTGTATCTCTGTAACACATCCAGATGTACTCTGTTTTGGATAGCACATCAGTATCTAACTCACAAGTACAGAAATAACAGAGCAATGCAACAATAATAAGAATCATTTTTAATGACTTAGTGTTCAAATAAGATTAAATACAGAAGTTAACAAAAATGAATGAGAATAGCCAACAATAAGCCTACATATCCCATAAACAAAATAACAGCAATTCTTAAAAGCAAATAAAATGCAACAAATCTTCAGTTTCTCGAGATATTTACAGTTGGAGGAAGATTTACTGTTTGTTCTTGCTTTTTAATGGATCGGAAATGCTATAGAGGTTTTCAAATATAAATGTATAGACACATTAGGTAATCAAAAACAAGCAAATTACATCATGTACATGTAATTAGCATTTGATGAAATATAATATTTGGAACGCAACATAAAATTTAAAACATAATATATGTTATTTGTCTCTGTTTTTATGTCTTTCCATTTTATCTGTTTCTCTCTGTCTCCTTCTCTGCCTCATTTGTCTAGTCTCTCTTTTACTCTCAATGTCAGTTTGTGTCCGTCACATTGTCATACCTATATCTGAATTAAATATATCTATATCTGTCAGTATATGTGTTTCTCTGTTTCATGTCACTTTCTATAAATATGACTTTATTTACATTTACATTTACAGCATTTAGCAGACGCTCTTACCCTGAGCGATTTACACATTATACAATCTTACAATCCACGCAGTTGTAGGATAAGGGTCTTTCTCAAGGGTCGAACAGTGGCAGTTTTGACAGTCTGTCTCACTCCCTTTGTCCCCTTTCTCTTGTCAATATCTTTGTATCACTTTGTCGCACATTCTCACTGTAGGTATAAATTTTGAGGAATAAAGATCCAAGAATATTACTTGAACATATGTATATGGGCATGTGGTAACATATTTGAGCTTTCCTTATTCACATCCATTGAAGAATACATGCCTGTGGTCAAATTCTCTGGCCAAATTATAATTCAGTAGCTATTGGTCCTCATTATGTAGGATTTTTAACAACAGAGTACTACCCCATTCTCAACTCATTGGGGATACATATTACATTACAGTATTATTATAATTACGTTAACTTATAATTATAATGTGCCGTTATAACATATACGCCAGAACCACAAGATGGCACTAGTTTGACACCAGGAAAAACGAAAAGAACCTGAGATTAGGGAAATTCAATTTCTACCCATGGTTGTGTGGAATGGGAAATATGACCTGTAAAGTTGAGTACTGTATAGGTAATGATGCCCCCTACTGTAAAAGAGAAAACTTCAGACAAGAGTGTGTGTCCAAGACAGCACCTTGTACTACACGCTTCATCCCAGCAGTAGAACACAGCCTGATATTCATCTAGCATGATTTGTGCAGCTGTTATGAATATATAGACTTGCATTTGACTCACTATCTCAGAACACAAACCTTCTTCAAAGCAGAATTGGAGAATGCAATAGTGTTCACACACTTCTGAATCTGACCATAATAGCATATTATGGTCTGCATATTATGGACTGTATGTTTCTTGTTTGATGAAGGATATGATTCTGGACACAGCAAACGCATATGATATTACATACTGATCCTGATTTCAGACAAGGATATACTTCCAAAAATACAGTTCTCAAATGTATTTGTATTCTATTGTTTAGCCTTAAAGAATCTGGAAACTAGCAGCTTCTGTGTCTCAATGGGCTGCTGGAAACAGTAGTGTCTGAGTTCCTGGATTCAAATCCTGACTGCGACTTGTACATGAGGGTCGAGTGGTGCATTTACAGAAAACAACACAAATCCAGCCACTGGTATTGCACATAGTGCTCCTAGTGGTAGCCGAGATAAATTGGGAGGGTTGTGTCAGGATGGGCATCTGGTGTAAAACCTGTACCAAATCTAATATGCAGTTCAGGGTGATTTGCTGTGGGCACCTCTAATGGGAGCAGACAAAAGAACAACAGCAAAGAAACTGGAAACTGGTGCACATGCACATATTCACATAGTCAGAATAAATTACTGTATATAAAAATGCTTTCTGCATTTCAGATACATATTCAAGTGGTTATAACTGTAAAAATGTTTTTAATCACAGAATTATAACAAGGTCTGACTTGATGTATAAATGCATATGTAATTTTATTTACATGTAATCTTTACATAAGCTTAAAAGTAAACCTGAAGTTTCTGATGAACTTTGCATAAACATGAAATAAAAATAAACATGGAACTTACATCCTATGTGGACAATGCTTACAGTAATCTGTTGCCATTCTCAACATACATTCCCAAAGACCTCCTTCCATTAGAACTGATCAAACAAATGAATGTCTCCTTCCTTTGAAAATATGATATTGTAAACACATACCATGTATTTCATTAGATGCAATTTTAAATGCAAGCCATTTTCTCACAATTGTTTATTTTGTATATCCATTCATTAATTTTCATACCTGCTTAATCAGGTACACACACACACACACACACACACACACACACACACACAAACACACGCCTACTATCTGCTATAATATATGGGGCACTTCTATACCCTAACCTGTTATTAGAACCTCTCCATCCTGCTTACCTCAACAAGCCTCTATGAGTGAGTGTGTTGGGATGTTGGATATTGGGAATCCTGTTCCAAATGAAATCTCTTGTGGTGCAGCAGTTAATAACCTGAACTTTGGACCAGAGGTGGCATGCTGTCACTTTAGCAAGGCCCTTAAGCAAAATTGTTTTGGACTGTACACTGTAAGACTGTGTCAGTTCTCAGTCACGCTGGATAACTGCATCTGTATGTAACAGAATCAATGTATGTAAATGCACTTGCTTCTATGTCCACCCACCACCTTCCTCATGTTAGCGTTGCTTCCTTTACTTCATATTGCAAATTAATAGAAGCACTAGAAGAAACACTCTGTAAGACTAATGACCATCTTTTATAAAGGAATATACCCTTAAAGCAAGGGACATATTCTAGGCAATAACATGAGCACATGAAGAGGTTAAGAGGTAAAGTCCTGTGCTAAATGCAGGTAACAGGTGGGAGAGCCAAATGAAAATTTCACATGAGAAGCAAGGCAGGAACCAATCCTGAACAGGGTGTCAGTCCATAGCAGACACACACACCCACACACACAGGGACACTTTTAGAAAGGCCAACTCGCCTAATGCATAGCTCTGGAACATGGGAGGAAACGATGTACCCCATGTAAACCCACACTCACACGAGAAAACCGTGCAAATGGGAATCAAGAAGGGAACCAACCCTGAACAGGTCGCAAATGGGACACAAAAGGAGGGACCAACCCTGAACAGGGTAGAGGTCCACACGCATACTGGGATATTTCTAGAGAGGCAAGTTGGAGTAAGGCATGTGAGAGAAAAACAGAGTAACACAGGGAAAAGGTACAAATGTACCAAAGCTAAACAGGGGGCAAACAAGATGTAATGCAGGAACCAACCCTGAACAGGGTGCCTGTCCATAGTAGGGACAAACACATGCTGGGAAAATTGGCCTAATGCATGTCTCTGGAACACACACACAGGAAAAAACAGGCAAACTCAACATTGGTAGTGGCTGGGTTAGGACTCGCTCTAGAGCTCGATCTCTGGAGCGCTGCGGTGACTGCATTAACCACTGCATCACCAAGCTGCCCTCATTATTATGCTGGTATCACTAAATATAGCAGTCAGCATGGTGGTGCAAGTGGTTCACCAGTGCACCACCATGTGGTGGTTGCCTCACAACTCAGGGAATCCTGGTTTGATCCCAACCACGCACTCCTCCTGTGTGGAGTTTGCATGTCGTATGTGTATGACTAGTATCGATGTAACCTTGCTCCTGTTGTGAATAGCCATTGATGCTGAATTCAAATGAATAACATAATTGCATTACAAATTCCATTCAATTACAGTACAACAAGCTCAAACAAAGCTCATTAAGTGCAGCATATACACTATGAATATGTAGATTTTAACAAAGTATATAATACTCCATCATCATCACCATCATACATATTTCATCGCTGTCAAACACTGGATAAAACATCAATAAAACAAATGTTGATTTTGACATTAAATCTCTCATCTAACATCTGTATGAACAGAGTTTTGCAGCAGCGCCTCTAATCGAATTTGTTTCAGCTGAATTTAAATAGTAGGCTAACCATGCATTTCTTGCTGGCAGAAAACTATGGATATGCTATACTATGCTAAAATCAGAAATACCGTAGTAACCAGTCATAGCTTTCAGTCACAAGCAGTTGGTGTGGTCACCTCACACCTCACAGCCCTGATTCAGTCCAGACCTCGGACTCCACCTGTGTGGAGTTAGTATGTCTTCTGTGTCAATGTAACCTTGTTCCTGTCATGAATAGCTGATGATCCCAGGAAAAAAATGTACTGTGAATGTTCATAGTAAAACTGTGAACTTCTTGACAGATTTAATTTGAATTTTAACAGTTTGACCATGTTCTACTATGAATTTTTGATGGTAATTTGGCCACTTCATGGTTCTACTGTGATATGTCATAGTACAACTGTAAACTCGGTTGACTATGAACTGACCATGAATTATTTCACAGTTGTACTATGAATTTTGGTGGTAATTTGGCCACTTCATGGTTCATGGTTTGGCCACTTCATGGTTTTCTTCCCGCCAAAAATCATGAATACCATGCCATGGTTAAAGCATTGTTCATTTTCATAATGGGATCAAACTAAAAGTAGCCAGAAAGTTTGGAAATTCATTAAATTAAATTATTAAATTGCTCGCTATTTGAATCATTTTCTATGATAATTTTCTTTCAGTTCTGATGGCAGGGTTCGTGTTGTGTGTTCTTGGTGTTCAAATAACAACATCATTTCAAAAAATAACCCTCTTCGTCTTCGTCTCCGAAGACTCAAGCTCACCTCCAAACCGCACAGCGGCACTGGAGTTGGTATTCTGTAAGGATCCTTCTTCTGTTCTGGACTCAAATATGTAAAAAAAAAAAAATAATCTCCTCAGATTTGTCAACAAATATCGTTCAAGTGGCAAATAACCGTTTGGGCGGCTCGGTTTAGATTCGAGTCTGCTTTCTATGACAGATCTAGACTGAATGCTCTTACAAAACAAAGTTCCACTGGTTGGGACAAAGCGCAGTTGTTTTGACAACTCTGGACCTAGTCTTTGTGCTTTTGCTGCTAGCTAGCTAGCGTTAGCGGGCCGGATGCGGTGAAAGAGCTGGGTGAAGGTTTCACTAGCAGAACGGACGTGCCTGCAGAAGAAGCTCACAAGTAACTTCCAGCATGTCAGGCTTAAGGCAGCAGCAGACAGGTGCAGCTTCGGGATCTGTACCAGGAACGAGCTCTGGGAGCACAGGGGCTGCTAATATGGCAAATAATGGCAGCTGTAGCAGCAGCAGCAGCAGCAGCAGCGCTAATGCTAATGGACTGGGTTCCAGAACTCTCGGCTCAGGAGGCGAGACACAGCTTTTGGGCTCACAGAGACCTGGTTCGAGCCACAGCAGGAAAAGACCTCTCTGTAACGGTCTTATTCATCCTTATGAAGATAAGAGTAACGATTTTGTCTGGTACGTAGTCATATATGCGCCTGGAAAGGTAACCGTTTAGCTATTAGCTAAACTGCTGTTTTGGCTAATATTAGCAACTATTAGTTACTGCTGTGTCTCAAACCGCATACTAAAGTACTAAATAGTGTGCACTAATTAGTACTGCACTAAGGGCAGCGTTGTTGCTGTTTACATGACATGTAGTCAGTGGTATGCCGTTTACGACGCTACCCCACGAAAGTTAGCCAACAGATTCGCTTCGTTATTTTTCTTGCTATAAAAGCCTGGTTCTTCGGACAACAAGTGTCCGTACGCTTATTATCCTCCATTTCAGTGTTGATCTTACAAAAACATATCAGGTAGCGTCATGGCATAAGACGATTATATGTTAAGTGTTTATGAATGCACCCTAGTGTAAATGTCCGATTTTAACACGTTATAATTTTCATACACGTCAGTCTTAGTAAACATGGTATCTATGCAAGGGACTATAATTCAGCGTTGCGATGAATACACACCACGCCTGTACACATGTAAACATGTTATCTCTGAAGTAACAGGTGTGTTAATAATGTAATAATTACACAACTAGTCTACTCTGCCAGTTGACCACTGGATTAAACGTACTAAAAGTACTAAATAACAGTGGATAAGTAATGCAAATATTTGGTATAATTAACACCGTATGAAAAACTAGAAACATTTGCTTTAAAATGTTTCTCATGTTCAGATGTTTTGCAGTGCTTTCAAATATTACACCAAGTTCTGCATTTCAGTTCTACTTCACAGTTTGCATACCTGCCCTAAGACTTAATTATAGCTTGCATTGTTCCAGACCAAGGTTTAGTTTTCACAAAACAGAACACCGAGATCATTTCACAACTAGATCCACTGATAAACAAAAGGGATGAATACTGAGTCATCTAGGAGAAGGGGAAATTAAAATACCCTCAAACATGACACGTCGTTAGTTTTTGTTTTCTTCCTCTTAAATGACATCCTGCTAAACTCTCTTTTCAGTCCCATATGTTTCGACATGATTGAGGAAGCCCATATGACAAAATGTGGCCACAGTTTCTGGTGAGAAAGACATTTTAACTCTTTTCTAATTTGAATTGACTAAACTGATCTAAATTGAATTGACCATATCTTCTTGCCTGCCCTTTGTCCTCAGCTACAAGTGTATACGACGTAGTTTGGAGGACAGCAACAGGTGCCCGAAGTGTAATTACATCATTGATAACGTGGATCAACTCTATCCCAACTTCTTAGGTGAGTGCATGATGGGTAAATGGAAGATATTTTGAATTCTGTTTATATTTACAGTTTATCAAGGGTTCGGACATTGCTCTTGTTTCATGTCTGCAGAGTTTTACCCATTCCTATGTTGGTTTTGTGTGAGTGACCAAATGGTTTTATTAATGATTCTAAAGCTAACTTCCTTGATTGTGGAAATATGAAGAGAAAAACAATAAAAGTCTAACTTGACTGTGGACATTAATGTTGGCATCTCAGAGGTGGTATATTGTGTAGTCAGTTGAGACGAAGAAACAGCAGGTTTCTTCTGTATATTGATTTCTGTATTAATAGGTAGGTAAGCAGTTAATGAGTAAACAAATGTACGAGTGCGTGAGTGAGTGGCATTACTAGGAGGGTGAATCTTCCATCATGGATTCGTTGCTGAACGAGCATGTGCTTATATTTTTATGCCACATATCTATTAATCTACAACCTAAAATAAGAAAAAGATGGGACAGTATGAGAAATACGAATATTTAAAAGACATGCAGTGTTTTTTACAGTAACTTTTACTTCATTGCAAACAGTATGAACCCAAGGTATGTCATGTTTTGTCTGGTCAATGTCATTTCATTGGATAATATACGTCCATTCCTGCACTTCAGGCCTACAACACATTCCAAATAAATTGGGACAGTAAAGGATTTACCAGTTTGTAATGTTGCCATTCCTTCTCAAAAGACAGTTTGGTATTGAGGATATCAAGCGATGAAGAGTTTCAAGTGTTATTTTGTCCCATTCTTCCTGCAAGCACATCTTGAGGTGTGTAACAAAAATGGTTGTCGTCATTGCATTTTTCATTTAAAAATTCTCCAAACATTCTCTATTGGATATAGGTCAGGACTGCAGACAGGCCAGTCCAGTACCCATACCCTCTCCTTCTGAAGCCATGCCTTTGTAATGTGCGCAGCATTTAGCATTGTCTTGTTGAAAAATGCATTGACGTACCTGGAAGGCAGCATATGTTGCTCTGAAATCACAGTGTACTTCTCTACATTATTGCTGCCATAACTGAAGTGTAATTTACCTTTGCCAAGGGCACTGACACAACCCCAAACCATAACAGACCCTGGCTTTTGGAATTATTGTTGCTTATAGTCTGGATGTTTCATTTCGTCTTTGTTCCAAAGCACACAGCATCTGTTTCTTCTAAAAAAGATCTGGAGCTCTGATCTCCTCCAAGTGCAATACATGAATCCACTGTGTGATGGTTCATCCTAAATGCCTCTGAGCCCAGAGACCTCGATGCTGCTTCTGGACATGGTTAACATAATGTTTCTTTTTTGCAGAGTAAAGTTTTAAGTGGCATTTGTAACTCCGTCTTGTAGTGTTTGACAAAGTAATTTGTTGTTCATGTGGTTATATCAGCTACCAATGAATGGTGATTCTTAATGCAGCGCTGCCTGAGGGATTGGAGATCACAGGTGTTCAAGTTTAGGCTTGTGCCCTTGCCTTTTATACACTGAAATTTCTACAGATTCCTTGAATTGTTCAATGATGTTATGCACTGTAGAGGGAAATACACTAATCCCTTCCAGTCTTTCTTTGAGGACATTGTTTTTAAACATTTCAATAATTTTGTCATGCATTTCTTGACAAATAGGAGGTCCTCTGCCCCTTTTTACCCCTCAAAGACTTGGGCATTTCGTGCCTACTGCCTTCTTTTGTACCAAATTATGATTACAATCACCTGTTGACGTTACCTGTTTAAAGTCACATCATTACTCATTCCTAGCCCTCATTAATTTCCCTATCCCAACTTATTTGGAGTGTGTTGCAGGCCTGAAATGCAGAAATGGATGTATTGTATATTAACGAATGAAATGAAGTTGACCAGACAAAACATGAAATATCTGATATATATATATATATATATATATATATGCTGTCTTATATTTATACTGTCAGCTATGAAATAAATGGAAAAGTAAATGTAAGACTACAGTGCACATTTTTATCTGTATTTCTAAGTTTGAGTACAAACACGACAATCACGCTCGATTCCCTCTTCTGTCGAAGGTTTCCGTTCCAAAGACATGCATGTTAGTTTAATTGGTGTTTCTAAAGTGCCCTTAGTGTGCGAGTGAGTGTGTGTGTGTGTGTGTGAGACGCCCTACGATGGATTTATGCCTTGTGTAGGGTTGTTCCTGCTTTGCATTCCCACGACCCTGACTAGGGTCAAGCAGATAAGACAATGAATGAATGAATGAATGTTTGCACATCTTCTTTTAGGTTTCCATGCATATTTCTAAGTAATGCCCCAGGTAATATTGTCTGCTATTGTTCTCTGTGTTAATGAATGTTGCCCGCATTGGTTTTCTGAGTGAGTGATTGGGTGAACTTTATGGGCTGTTGGAGAGCCTAGTAATATTACTGAAATGGGTAACATAAGTGCAGGTATATCCAGCATGTTGGTTAACTATGCAGGTTTATGCTTACAGTTGTTATGTTAGAGAAGCATTCTTCATGTACTTAACTTGGTACCCTTTGTGCATCTAAACATTTAAAGGCTGTATCCACTAGCAGGAGCTACAAAATCAAATGAAACTTACTGTAGAGTTACTGTAGAGTAGCATGATGTCATGTGATCATTTCTATGTCATGTTTGTCATATATAATGGTTTAAAAAATTGAATGTAAAACACAGGCCGATTTGTGTATTGGTTAGTAAGTACACAAGTTTGTTAAATTCAAAACCTAATTTGTAAGTGAATCGTGAAAAGGTTTACTGAAACCTGTGGAGTTTGTGACAAATATAATTTGATCAGTTTTCTGTGAACATTGTCACCATTTTTGCATGTGGATTCCATAAAGTAAGTATTACCTTTTTCTCTTTTAGTTAATGAACTGATCCTCAAGCAGAAACAGAGATCTGAAGAGAAACGGATGAAACGTGACCATCCTGTAAGTATGCAGCTTGCTCTGGCTTTCCTAGCGTGGTACAAGCAGTTTTGTTACTAAAACCTGCTAGAGGCTTTGCGGCAAAACTTAGTGGCTAGTACTTTGTTCAACATTTTGGTAATACTTGTATGCAAATGTGCTATGTTTATAGAACGGAACTAAGTGGCAGTTTTTCCAAGATGTTCTTGGCACTGACCAAGATAATCTGGACTTAGCAAATGTCAACTACATGTTGGAACTGTTGGTGCAGAAAAAGAAGCAGCTTGAAGCGGTTGGTATACCCATTTAATAACAGCCACTATAATTTGTTTGATGTCTGTAGACAAAGTAATGTTGAAGACTTTGTGCCAGTCATTTTATGGACTCTCTTGCCCTTATATAACCCTGTGAATGAGTGTTAGAAAGTAATTTAATCACACCCTAATGAAAAGCTTGTCTTTGTCACACTGTAACATGAAAATGAAAATAATGTCTAACTGGACTTACACATTATAGCACTCCTAATCAAAATGAAAATAACACAAAATAGCAATTATAATTCTTTTAGTAAAATGCCTGGTTTGGATAAGTAATTATTATTTAAGAAGACCCACTATAAACTCAGTTACAAAAAGTCTCGTTCCAGATCACACACCAGGCTAATGGGCCCACACCAGACATCAACTGTAGTGGTTTTAATTACTTCAGAATTAAACCCAGCTGCCCCTTGAGAAATCCACTAGAGGTAGTGCTGGGTAACACAGAAAATTCACCATGATTGGAAAGGTGCTTTCAAAAGGTCTCTCTGATAAAGTTATGGAACAGCACAAGTTAGATGAAGGATACAAGAAGATTTTAGTGGCATTAACTATTCGTACGAGAGCATTGTTAAGAGCATTATTAAGAAGTAGAAAATGTATGGCACCATCAGCACCTTGCCAAGATCAGGTTGTCCTTCCAAACTGGATGACTGAGCCAAGAGGATACTGATCAGAGAAACTGCCAAGAGCCCAATGCCAACTTTGAAGGACTTACAAGTCTGTATGGCTGAGATTGGTCATTCTGTGCATGTGACAACAATCTCACCAACTTTACACAAAGCTGGCCTGTATGGCAGGGTAGCAAGAAAAAAGCTGTTCCTGAAAAAATATGCCACGCTAATTCTTGTTAGTGCTTTGCCTAAAACACTTGGATGACACTAATGCCATGTTTCAAAAGGTTTTATGGTCTGAAAGATCAAGATCGAATGTTTTGGACTGAACTCCAGGCACCACGTTTGACAAAAACCAAACAGCGAAAATACACTGTACCTGCCATAAAGCACAGTGGTGGCAACATTGTGTTATGGGGTGTTCAGCAGGAACTGATCAACTGGTCTGGATTGAAGGGGAAATGGCTTTTGCCAAGTACATTCAAATTCTTGAGAAAAATGTGCAACCCTCTGCTAGACATCTGAAAATGGACAGGATGTTCATATTCCAGCACAACAACAATCCTAAATGCACTGCCATAAAACAAAACAGTAGCTTAAGCATTGGAAGGCAAGTGTCCTTCAGTGGCCAAGTCAGAGTCCAGACCTAAATCCGATAATATGTGGATGGGCTTGTAGAAAGTAGTGCATTGCTGGTCACCACGAAATTTGACTGAACCTGTCAAAGGAAGAATGAGCAAGTATTCCCTAATCTTGGTGTGCAAAGCTAGTAGGGACATATCCAAATAGCTTGATGGCTGCTAATTAAAGCACTAAATTACTAAAGCATTAAAGTACTAAATCAGGGGGCTGATCAATTTTCCAACTCTGTTGTTTTAGTTTTTCAGAACCGTTTCCTTTTTTCTGATTACTTGAATGTTATAAGGCCAAAAGTGTAAATACATTTGGAAAAATATGTTGTTTTTGTGAGTTCTGATTGCAGGACTTGAGGCTATTTCAAAGGAGTATGAAGATTTTCTATAGGCACTGTATACATTCAGATCATTTACTGCCCACACATGAATTCATTTTCCAAACAAAGCAACTTACGAAGAGGGAGAATGCCGTTTTAGCGCAGAACAGAACATGTGAAAGTCCCAACCATTTAAATCACTAGCACAAAACTTTGACATCTGCGCTACCACTGTGCTTCTGTAGTAACAATTTGCCTGATCTTAGCATGCCCTCCTACTTCTGTCTAAATGCCCCGACATATTTATTTCCACAGGAAACCCAAGCAGCACAGCGTCAGATATTAATGGAGTTCTTGAAAGAAGCCAGGAGGAATAAACGGGAGGTTGTATTAACAGTACATCTGTTAGGTTTCAAATAAGGCAGAAGTGAAGTACGCCAAGTCTTTACATTTCTATATACTATTACTTTTCTTGTATAGCAACTGGAGCAGTTACAGAAAGAGCTGAACTTTTTGGAAACTGACATAAATAGTGTTCAGGTAAACAAAGAAAAATTGTGTCGTTTTATTGACCGTGCATCTGCGTTCGTAGCTGAGGGTTTTTTATCCGCTCTTTAGAAAATGTGTGGATCGTATCCCCCAGCGATGGATATGGACCCGAATTTGGACAGCACTGTTCCACAGTTTGGGGAAACGCATTCTTCATCACACATGTAAGGTCATTTAGGGTCTGGTGTAACCTACAGACATTGCATATTTAGGTGGTTATGGTGCAAAAAGAAATAATGATTTTTCCATAAAATTGCAACTGGTATCACAATTGTTCAGTCAACTTAGAAATACAATCCTTTTTTATAGTGTTATTTAAAAGAAATGGAATCTAGGCCTTTTCTCCTAACTATAGCTTTTCTCATAGCGTTCCTTTACATTAATAAATGTTAAAGTAAGACTAAACATCCATCAAATTTATTAGCTGTTAGTTAACTTTAGCTAGCACTGCCAGTAGGTTTTCCAGTGCCAAAAACTGCGATCATGATTATTAACTACAGCGTTTATTAAAAATGAATACTCAGTCATTTATTCTATTCAGATGTTTAGCATTTTTACACCATAAAATGTCCCAAGTGTACAAGTGAAAGGAAAAAAAAACTAATATTTCTTAGATGAGATTGGGTGTTGAAGTTGGACTTTGTGCAGTTAAGCGCATTTTGTCTTATGTTTTTGTTAAAGAAGGCCAGCAAAGCATTCCGTAACATTTGAGTTATCTTCCACATTAGAAAATTAGCCAAGAGACCAAAAAAAAAAAATCAGGTTTTCCCACCATCAATCTACACTCGCTATTCCATAATGAAAGTGAAAGCAGCATTTTAGAAATGTTTGCAAATTTATTAAAGAGGAAAAATGACATTTCCCATGGCTATAAATATTCAGACCGTTTGCTATGACACTTGAAATTTGGCTCTCGGGGCCTCCCATTTCTCTTGATCATCTTTGAGATTTTTTTACACCTTGATTGGTGTCCACCTGTGGTAAATTCAGTTGATTGGACGTGCTTTGGAAAGACACACCTGTCTATATAAGGTCTCACAG
Organism: Ancistrus triradiatus; assembly: GCA_025084515.1. Taxonomy (NCBI): domain Eukaryota; kingdom Metazoa; phylum Chordata; class Actinopteri; order Siluriformes; family Loricariidae; genus Ancistrus; species Ancistrus triradiatus. The sequence goes on from JAJAGP010000094.1 coordinate 672,815, forward strand.
CTACCAATGCATGTCAGAGTGAAACCAAGCCAAAGTTCCTAAGGGCATAGTGGCCTCTGCAGATGAATAATGGAAGAAAATCCCCAAATCCAGGTGTGCAAACCTTGTGGCATCACACCCAAGAAGACTGAAGGCTGTAATAGTTGCCTAAGGTGGTTCAACTAAGTACTGAGTAAAGGGTCTGAATACTTATGTTAATGTAATATTTTAGTTTTACTTTTTCAATAAATTTGCAAAAATTTCTAAAATTCTGTTTTCACTGTCATTATGGGGTATTGAGTGCAAAGTGATTCTGAAAAACTGGATTTTTTTTATTTTAGCTCAAGGCCACAACATAAAATGTGGAAAAATTAAAAGGGTGGAGTTACCACGTGTATCTTGAGGTTTTTACTACTACAAATGGACAAAAAAAGTGTAAAATAAAAAAAGATAAATAAAATAAAAAGTGTTTACACTTTCTCTTTGAGAGATTCAGCATTAACTTCTGAAAGTCTGCTGTGGCAGCAACTTTTGTCATATGGTGTAGCTTTCGAGAGATGCATTTTATTTTTAGTATGATGTTATTCTATTACTGAAGTCACATTTCAATCAAATATGTCTTGCCTTAGAATCCTTCTAATTCAAAATTATTTCTCCAGCAACAGCATCATAGATCCTACAGAATATATTCCACCTTCTGAGTTTGGGGGAAGTTCACAGGTAAATAAAGTTAACACAGCTTTATTTACATATTGTATGTAATTCCAGGACTTTATTTAAAATGTTTTCAGACAATGATAGTGTTTTCACATGACAAATTCTTGTCTATAAGGGTAAAAGACAGACATCATACAACAGTACTCTGGCTTCCCGGAGAAAGAGGCTTACTGCACACTTTGAGGACTTGGAGCAGTGCTACTTCTCCAACAGAATGTCTAAAATAACCGGTGAGTGTAGATTGGTACAGATATCTTTTACATTATGAGTGTTTGGACAATGTTAACGTGTATCAGAGGAAAGAAGCTCAATTTGCGTGAGACTGATAACACGCAAAGAACCCCATGGCGCGGTCACCATAGACAGTAAATGAGTAAATGTATGATGTCCAACCATGAATCTGATGCTGGTTTAGTGTTGGTTCTGACAGCACCTATAACAAAGTCTACAGCCCTGTGTTATTGAGTCTGTACTGATTGTATGCAATTCCCTGGTCTGCCACACATGATGCACACAGACCCAGCCCCCACGCTGAGGAGTGCTGAGATTCTGGACCCTCTGTTGAGGTGGAACACAGACATACAGTGGTGCTTGAAAGTTTGTGAACCCTTTAGAATTTTCTATATTTCTGCATAAATCTGACTTAAAACATCAGATTTTCACACAAGTTATAAAAGTAGATGAAGAGATCCCAGTTAAACAAATGAGACAAAATATTATACTTGGCCATTTATTTATTGAGGAAAATGATCCAATATTGCAAATTAGTGAGTGGCAAAAGTATGTGAACCTCTAGGATTAGCCATTAATTTAAAGGTGAAATTAGTCAGGTGTAGTCAATCAATGGGATGACAATCAGGTGTGAGTGGGCACCCTGTTTTATTTAAAGAACAGGGATCTATCAAAGTCTGCTCTTCATAACACATGTTTATAGAAGTGTTTCATGGCACGAACAAAGGAGATTTCTGAGCACCTTAGAAAAAGAGTTGTTGATGCTCATCAGGCTGGAAAAGGTTACAAAACCATCTCTAAAGAGTTTGGACTTCACCAATCCACAGTCAGACAGATTGTGTACAAATGGAGGAAATTCAAGACCATTTTTACCCTTCCCAGGAGTGGCCGACCAACAAAGATCACTCCAAGAGCAAGGCGTGTAATAGTTGGCGAGGTCACAAAGGACCCCTGGGTAACTTCTAAGCAACTGAAGGCCTCTTTCACATTGGCTAATGTTCAGGAGTCCACCATCTGAAGTACACTGAACAACAATGGTGTGCATAGCAGGGTTACAAGGAGAAAGCCACACACGTTTTTGGATGTTTTGAATATTTTGAGGAAGGATGAGACCAAATAGAACTTTTTGGTGTAAAAGAAAAGTGTTATGTTTGGAGAAAGGAAAACACTGCATTCCAGCATAACAACCTTATCCCATCTGTGAAACAGGGTCACAGATCCTGAAAGAAAAGGTTCACATACTTTTGCCATTCACTAATATGTAATATTGGGTAATTTTCCTTAATAAAGAAATGACCAAGCATAATATTTTTGTGTGAAAATCTGATGTTTTAGGTCATGTTTATGCAGAAAAATAGCAAATTCTAAAGGGTTTACAACCTTTCAAGCACTACTGTACCTATAGTTATGATAGCAGGAAAACCTGATGGTCATTGGTCTTATAGGTGTCTGTTCTTTATGCTGAAATGTAACTCAAACTTCAACTCTCTGGAAGTGTATACAAACCACAGTAGCTCAGTATTTGAGTGCTGGTTTACAGTGCTGAGCCTCCTTGGTTTGTATCCTGCTTCTGGTGAGATAAGGTTTAAGTTTGGTTTTGAGTTTGCAAGTAGTCTGTCTAACCTTGTCTGGTGACACCAAGTGGTGCACAAAGGAAGGGTATGCGTTCATGTGTTGTGTGTCATCAGAGACTCCTGAGTCTCTTCAGAGTGGGGGATGAGTGTGGATGTATCAAGTAATCCACCCCAAAGGTTCACCACAATACAGATATAATGTCGAGTACATTTCTGTATTTGTTGACTACTATTTGGCCCAATGCTATTCACCATTGCCTGTGTTTTAATGTTGTTTAATAACTGTTATGTTTTGAAAGCAAACCTGTCCATTTTTATAGATGACAGCAGTACTGTTAATCAGCTGGATGACTTCATGGAATGTCTCTCCAAATTCACACGTTACAACTCTGTGAGGCCTTTGGCTACTCTGTCTTATGCAAGTGACCTCTACAACGGATCAAGTATAGTTTCAAGGTAAGCAGATTTTCTATTATGCATTCTTCAAAAGGGCAGAAATATGATGTAATAAAGTGCCAAACAAACAGACTGTCAGGAGCTACATCTGAAAATGGAATGGTACTGTAAATATGAAATAGTTTTGTCATTTTGTTGGGTGTGTCAATCCACACACAGCTTGACTGAATATTATGTCAAAAGACTGCATCATCACAGTAATGTGTGCTCTGGGAGTTAGCCACAGTTACTCATGAAGAGACATGAACATTGGTTGGGATTACTCTTTTGGTTAACTAGGCGTATGCAGGATGACTTCTTAAGTATAAGAGTCCTTAATATACTAGGTACAGTGTTGTGCAACAGTCTGAGGCACTCTATATTTTTCAGTTTATATTCTGTTTATTCTTTAGTTTTAATTTTGTTTATTCTCAAGTTTTAATTGTCACTGCACTTTGTAGTTCTATGGTTACAGTCTGTGTGTGTGTGTGTGTGTGTGTGTGTGTAAGTGTGTGTAAGTGTGTATATATACAGTGGGGCAAAAAAGTATTTAGTCAAAGTATGCAAGTTCTCCTACTGGGCAACACAGACTTTCAACTCCCTCCACAAATTTTCTATGGGTTTGAGGTCTGGAGACTGGCTAGTCCAGGACCTTGAAATGCTTTTTACAGAGGCACTCCTTTGTTGCCCTAGCAGTGTGTTTGAGATCATTGTCATGCTGGAAGACCCAGCCACTTTCCATCTTCAATGCTCTCACTGATGGAAGGAGGTTTTGGCTTAATCTCACGATACATGGCCCCGTTCATTCTTCCCTTAACACGGATCAGTCGTCCTGTCCCCTTTGCAGAAAAACTGCCCCAAAGCATGATGTTTCCACCCCCATGCTTCACAGTAGGTATGGTGTTCTTGGGATGCGACTCAGCATCCTTTTTCCTCCAGTTGAGTTTTTACCAAAAAGTTTTATTTTAGTTTCATCTGACCACAGATATTTTCCCAATCTTCTTCTGGATCATCCATATGCTCTCTGGCAAACTTCAGATGGGCCTGGACATGTACTGGCTTAAGCAGGGGGACACGCCTGGCACTGCAGGATCTGAGTCCCTCTCGGCATAGTGTGTTACTGATGGTAGCCTTTTGTTACTTTGTCCCAGCTCTCTGCAGGTCATTCCCTCAGGTCCGTCCATGTTCTTGGGATTTTTGCTCATGTTCTCACGATCATTTTGACCCCACGGGATGAGATCGTACGCTCTCCCTATTTTCCGACCCCCATTTTTGCTCATCGTTCTCACGATCATTTTGACCCCACGGGATGAGATCTTACGTGGGGCCCCAGATCGAAGGAGATTATCAGTGGTCTTGTATGCCTTCCATTTTCTTACAATTGCTCCCACAGTTGATTTATTCACACCAACCTGCTTGCCTATTGTAGATTCACTCTTCCCAGCCTGATGCAGGTCTGTGATTTTCTTCCTGGTGTCCTTTGATAGCTCTTTGGTCTTGGCCATGGTTGAGTTTGGAGTCTGACTGTTTGAGACTGTGGACAGGTGTCTTTTGTACAGATAACGAGGTTAAACAGCTGCCATTAATACAGATAACAAGTGGAGGACAGAAGAGCTTCTTAAAGAAGAAGTTAGTCTTCTGAGAGCCAGAAATCTTGCTTGTTTGTGGGTGACCAAATACTTATTTTCCACCATGATTTACAATTAAATTATTTAAAAATCCTACAATGTGGTTTCCTGGATTTTTGTTTTTTTCCTCATTTTGTCTCCCATAGTTGAAGTGTACCTATGATGAAAATTACAGACGCGTCTCATCTTTCTAAGTAGGAGAACTTGCACAATCAGTGGCTGACTAAACACTTTTTTGCCCCATTGTGTGTATACACACATACATCTATGGTGGAATGCAGTGGTTTTTTTTTCTTTATCCGGACACCAAAATTTCTCATTTAAACAAGAAATCTCTATTGTGGGCTAATCCATCCACAAAATGTTTTTGCAGCAGTCTTCTGGGTTATCGAGGTGTCATGTCTTGGGCAACAGTGTTCTTTTATGAGAGCAATGGCTTTCTCCTTGCAGCTCTGCCATGCCTACAATTGTTGTCCAACATTCTACTTCTTTAATCTTTCTTTGATAGAATTACTCATATTTTTAGGCAAGACAGCCACATGACCCACTTTCTCTTGAGATATAGTCCATAGACAGATGTTGTGAAGTTGTCCTTTAGAATTTGTTATTATCATTTAGAATCAAATGTTCTATCAGCTATGACAAGCCATACTGGACCAGGTGAAGCAAAACACTGCATTTCACAAATGGGATACGGTTCTCATGCTTACATGGGTTGTTTTCCTTTCTCCAGATATAATGCTTCATATTTAAAATGTAAAGTTCTATGTTGGTCTTATCCCTCCACAAAATGTTTTTTCCCACCAGCAACCTTCTGGTTTGTCCATCTTATTTTTAGCAAACTGCAGACCATAATTGTTCAGCTTTAGCATGATGGTGGACTCATGAACATTATCTATTAGCATTAGCCAATGTGAGAGAGGTCTTTAGCTGAGTTAACTTGGGTTCCTTTGTGCATCTTTTTCTTGGACTGATTTGTAGGTCAGCCTCTCCTGGGGAGGGTAACGGTGATCTTGAATTTCATACATTTTTACACAGTCTGTATGACAGTGGGTTGGTGGAGTTCACACACTTTAGATATATTTTTGTAACCGTTTCCAGCCTGATGAGCATCAACAAGTCTTTGAGGTCCTCAGAAATCTCAGTAGTTCATTGCTTTTTCACAGACATGCTGAGAAAATTGGGAAAATCCCTGTTCTTTAAATACAACAGGGAGCCCAGTCATACTTGATCGTGATTCCACTGATTGTAAGCACCTGGCTGTAATTTACCTTCAAATTAAGTGCTAATCCTAGAGTTTCACATTCTGTTCTTTTTCAACATAATCTTGGATCATTTTTCTGCATGAGTAAATGACTAGTATAATATTTGTGTCTTGTTTATTTAATATGGTTTACTTTGTCTACTGTTATCAATTGAAAATATGGAATATGAAAATATGATGAAGTTTTAGGTCATATTTATGCGTTCATATGGAAAATGACTAAGGGTTACAAACTTTCAAGCACTACTGCACTTTAGACTGTAATTGATTTTTTTTTTCTTGATTATGGTTAGTCAGTTTAAGGACTTTTGGTTTGTCAGTTAGTTTACTTACCCCTGTTTGCAGAGCTTTATCGTATTTATAAGCTATATATAAAATTTGGTATTTTTTGTGCCCTGTTGCTTTGGCCACTGTTCATTTTAGTTAAGTATGGTGCAACATCTGAGCTGAGTCTGACTTGTCAGTGGGTGTGATGGAGTGCTTGTGAGAAACTGCAATATGTGAAGGGCAGAGGAAAGGAAAAGCGTGTGTTAATGACATTTATAATGTTTCTTCACAGCATTGAGTTTGACCGCGATTGTGATTATTTCGCCATCGCTGGTGTAACAAAGAAAATTAAAGTCTTTGAGTATGGGACTGTGATCCAGGATGCCGTAGACATACATTATCCCGTCAATGAAATGACGTGCAACTCCAAAATTAGGTAAAAGAAAACTAATAAATAATGCAGATGTAATACACAGACATTAGCAGATTCAAATGAATTAATTATTTATTTTCTTCCCCCTCAGCTGTATCAGCTGGAGTAGCTACCACAAGAACTTGCTGGCAAGCAGTGACTATGAGGGAACAGTCATACTATGGGATGGGTTCACTGGGCAGAGGTCAAAGGTTTATCAGGTATACAGCCAGATTTAATTGACATTTTCTATGGTTATAATGTCTGCTTTATTCATATTCTAGTATACTTGATGATTTGATCATGTAATATGTTTCTTTGACAAAATTTACTGTCAGATTAGTGTTCTGCCAGTGTCTTATGGTTTGATATCTACCAACTGGGTGTGCAATTCAGTAATTTTGTATAATTGTTTGAATAATTTGTTATTGCAGGGATTGGGGTCCAGTAGTTTTAAGTCAAAGTTGTCTTTTTGCAGTTGCAGTAACACATTTGCTATTCTGATATCTGAACATTTGCTTCTTCTGAACATTTTTACACCCCTCATATATTTTGCGCATATCTCAGTTATCCAGCACCCAGATGCTTAACATTGTGGATGAGCAATATGTTTTGCTACAGGTTTCTCATTGTAGTCAGTCCTTAAATGTTTCAAGAAATGTGCAAGACCTTATCAGACGATGAAGTTGCCATAAATTTAACATACTTTTAATTTTTTCCCTTTTCTAATGGTAATTTATTGCATTTACAATTTATTACAGGAACATGAAAAGAGATGTTGGAGTGTTGATTTTAACCTTATGGATCCCAAACTCTTGGCTTCAGGCTCCGATGATGCAAAAGGTAAACAATTCAACACCTCTTACCTGCAAAATAAATTAAATAAGGCTTCATATTGTGTAATGTATTGATGTTAAATGTTACACTTTTTCTTTCATTACAGTAAAGTTGTGGTCCACCAACCTGGATAACTCCGTTGCGAGTATTGAGGCAAAAGCCAATGTGTGTTGTGTCAAATTCAGTCCAACATCTAGGTATCACCTTGCATTTGGCTGCGCAGGTAGTGTATGTCTTATGTATCTGCTATAGTTTAACTCTTGCTAACACTGCTGTAGTTTTCCTCTGTAGCTTGCCATACAGTGAGATGACAGTTTTACTGTATACAGTTTTCCCTAACCAAGATGCATTGTGCAAGTGTGATACCATGCAGAGATGATTGCATTGATTAGTTGGTTAAGATAAATTGCCTTGCTGCAAACAGCTCTGTTTACCTCATACCAAAGATGCTTGATATTGTTGAGATCCAGATACTGTTGAGGCTACAGAATGAATTAAACTTGTCTTTAAATTCCACTGCAGTCTGGATTTGCACAATGTTTAAAATGACTTGCCTTAGAATTATCATGCCATTGGTTCCAGCCTTATACAACATTAGATTTATGTTAAATTCTCAATTTGTTCCCTTTCAGATCACTGCGTTCATTACTATGATCTAAGGAACACTAAACAGCCCATCATGGTCTTCAAAGGTCATCGGAAAGCGGTGTCTTATGCCAAGTTTGTTAATGGAGAAGAGATTGTTTCTGCGTATGTGTATCACCTTAATTTTGTAATATGGTCATTGACAAAAAAATAATGCACCCAGACAGACCATCAGTAGAGGGAGTTGTTTAATCTGCCAACATGCACGAGCAGCTCCCACAGTTTCGTTGTCCACCTTCCAGACACAGTTGGTACCTTCATCACACACCCATGTCTCTGTCCGGACCATTTCCACATGCTTAGCAGAAGAAAGTTTGTTGTCACTGCAATAATTAAGTGTCCTGCCATTTACACTGAGCCATCATCACCTTCATTTGCAGTGGTGTTATAGACAAGAAACCTGGACTGCTATGAACTAGAACCGTATCGCCTTTAGCAACGAATCCGGGTGCTGTTTGGGATCCAGCAGTGGTCGGGTTTAAGTATTGAGGCCTTGTGATGAGTGCTTCAATCCTGCCTTTGCTGTGGAGCGACACACTGCCCCAACTGCTGATGTGATGATCTGGCCCTTAGTAGTGACACGAGGGACACTAACAGCTCAGCGGTATGTGCAGTACACCCTGCGGCTACATATTTCCCCACATGGCAGAGCTTCGAACTGGCATTTTTTAGCAGACACACAACAAAGGTTTCCCACTAATGTCTCTGCTAAACCACAGTTCCTTGTCCTGCCCGGTCACCAGATTTTTCAGACTGGCTGAGATGCCAGCTTCGGCAGCTTGTGAGTATGCAGGATCTACAGGCCCAGCTGCAACATCTGTGACACGTGCCGAAAGATACCATATCGAATATATATGCCCAACCGTATCTCATCTTGTATCCAGACTAGAGGCAGCCCAAAAGAGTACTAGAGCCTTTCAATTGTACAGTTTTCCCCACAAACTTATTCTTTCACTCTAATATTGTAATCACTTACACATATCATCATTGCATTCATGCATATGAAGATTCCCTGCAACTCCTCCTTGGTGCATTATTTTTGTATGTCAACGAGTGTATTTTAGTGGTAAGCAAGCTACATGTGTGACTGTCAATTCAAACTGGATCATTCTTCTGCCATTAAAGCCTAAGACTTAAGAAATAGCTACCTTTTCCTGCAGGTCCACAGACAGCCAACTGAAGTTGTGGAACGTGAACAAGCCTCACTGCCTTCGTTCCTTTAAAGGCCACATCAATGAGAAGAACTTTGTGGGTCTGGCCTCCAATGGAGACTATGTAGCATGTGGTGAGTGACACAAGAGTCACAGAAATAATACACTCCTTTCTGCCCACACTCTTTGTGTCTGTGTGTGTGTGTGTGTGTGTATATATATATATATATATATATATATATATATATATATATATATATATATATATATATACACACATGCACATAAACACATGCACATAAACACATGCATACAGCGGGGCAAAAAAGTATTTAGTCAGCCACTGATTGTGCAATTTCTCCTACTAAGAAAGATGAGAGAGGTCTGTAATTTTCATCATTGCTACACTTCAACTATGAGAAAGAAAATGAGAAAAAAATTCCAGGAAATCACATTGTAGGATTTTTAAAGAATTTAATTGTAAATCATGGTGGAAGTATTTGGTCATCCATAAACAAGCAAGATTGCTGCCTCTCTCAGACCTGTAACTTTTTCTTTAAGAAGCTCTTCTGTCCTCCACTCGTTACCTGTATTAAGTGGCACCTGTTGACCTCGTCCTATCTGTAATAAAGGACACCGTCCAACAGCCTCAAAACAGTCAGATCAGACCCAAATCAACAATGGCCAAGAACCCCAAAGAGCTGTGCGAAGGACACCAGAAGAAAATTAAACCTGCACAGAGCTGGGAAGATGTGAATCTACAATAGCAAAGCAGGTTGGTGTGCATAAATCAACTGTGGAGCAACTGTAAGCAAATGGAAGGAATAACAAGACCTGATAATCTCTTCGATGCTGGGGCTCCCATGGGCAAGATATCACCCATGGGGGTCAAAATGATCATGAGAACGGTGGTGAGCAAAAACTAGACTAAAAGAGGAACTGATGAATGACCTGCAGAGAGCTGGGGACAACCAGAACAAAAGGCTACCATAAGTAACACATACGCGAGAGGGACTCAGTTCTTGCAGTGCCAGGCGTGGTCCCCCTGCTTAAGCCAGAGTACATGTCCAGGCCAGGTTGAAGTTTTTGCCAGAGAGCATATGGATGATCAAGAAGCGGATTGGGAGAGAGAATATCTGTGGTCAGATGATTGGTAAAAAAATCAACTCGTCGTGTTTGGAAGAAGAGAATGCTGAGTTGCCTCCCAGAAAAAACCATTACCTACTGTGAAGCCTGGGGCTTTGTTTTTCTGCAAGGGGTACAGGACGACTGTCTTGATAAGGAAGATAGAATGAACGGGGGCAGTAATCGTGAGGATTTTTTAAGCCAAAACCTTCTACGTCAGTGAGGAGCATGAAGATGGAAAATGTGGCTGGGTCTTCCAGCATGACAGTGGTCCCAAACACACCGTGGGCAAGCAGTCTCCAGACCCTCAACCCCATAGAAATTTGTGGAGGAAGTTGATAGTCCTTGTTACCCAAGCGGACACCCCAAAAAATCACTGCTCAGAGGAGATTCTGCATGGAGGAATGGCGCCAAAATACCAGCTCAGTGTGTGCCAAACTGGTGAAGACTTACAGGAAAACGTTGACCTCGGGTATGCAAACAAAAGGTTATGTTACAAGTATTGAGTGAATTTGTTAATTGGCCAAATACTTACTTGCACCACAATTTACAAATGAAGTTTCTTTTACAAAATCTACAATGTGGATTTACTGGATTTTTTTTTTTCCTCAATTCTTCTTTCAGTTGAAATGAATTAAAGGGGGTGCGTGCGGGCGTGCGGCTGCGTGCGTGCGAGATAGATATGAGAGAGTAGAGAGAGAGAGAGAGAGAAGAGAGAGAGATAGAGAGAGGATATATATATATATATATATATATATATATATATTTATATACACACACCACACACACACATGGTACATTTGGCCAATAACAAAAGTTTAACTCAAATATTTGTAACATAACATTTGTTTGCAATGACAGCGGTCAAACTGTTCCTTAGTTTTCACCATGTTTGCACAACACTGTAGCTGGTATTTTTATATATATAGATATAGATAGGATGATAGTAGATGTACATAGCAGATGGAGCTTGGTTTTTGTTTGTTTATAAATCTAATCAACACCTGTCCTGACAGGAAAGTGAAAAACAAACTCCTCGATCTATACTACAAGGGGTTATCCAAAAAAATTACGGACCTTCCGTTCGACCACTGTGAAGAGTGTTCTGGACAGGTTAAAAGGAGATGACAACTAACGAGTTTGTTAGTGCTGTTGTGGCTGCTGCAGGATGGGGTAAGGTCTGATTTTATTCTAGCTCATTGTTCATAGACTGACCTATGGTGAGGGAACTTCTGAATTCACAAGGTTATTGAAAATATATATTATAGATATATAGTTATATATATATATGATATATATCTATAATATATATATATATATATATGTGTATATATAGATATATATACTATTATAATATATATATATTGTTATGTGTGGTGTGTGATGTCTGGTATATATATCTATATATATATATCTATATATATATATATAGATATATAACAAATACATATATATATATACATATATCTATATGGGTGTGTGTGTGTGTGTGTGTGTGTGTGGTGTGTGTTAGAGATTATATAGATATATATATAGAAAATGATATATAGTAGACGTATATAGATATATAGATATGTAGGGATGTAGGGGTATATAGATATCTATATATATATATATATCTAGATATATATATATATATATATATATATAGATATATATATTATAGATAGATATATATATTATATATATATATAGCTTTATATGACTTCAAATAAGTTAGAAAATGTGTTTCTGGAATGCTGTGCTCAATAAGATGCATCTTTTTCTCCAAATGCAATAATTCTTCCTTTGAGCATATAGACCTCTTCCTTCTGTATGTTTAACCTTATGTAGTGTTTGATGCATGCTTCTTAAAAAGTGTTTTTACTGCGCTGCAAAAAGAGTCAAACAAATCATTGTGTAGCTTGTGGCTGAGCATGTGGCTTAACACGAGCCTGTTGCTGCAGGCCAAATAAATCGAATGCTTTAAAAAAGAACCAAAACTAAACAAACAACTAAGTAACAAGATAATAAATCTTAACCTACTTTTGTCTATATGCATATATATGCATGTGCACGCGAGCGTGTGTATACGTGTACACTCGTCCATTAGTTTATTAGGCACACTTCAATGTTTTCTACACTCATTCTCAGTTTTATCAGTTCCACTTACCATATAGAGGCACTTTGTACTTCTGTTGAACTGTAGTCTCTGTTTCTCTACATACTTTTAGTCCCTTTTATTCACAGATCAGGTACTATAGGGGTGGTGGATCATTCTCAGAACTTCAGTGACGCTCAAGTGTTGGCGGTGTGTTAGTGTGTGTTGTTGGTATGGGTGGATATGAGAGCTGTTCTGCTGGAGTTTTTAAATACCTCTGTGTCACTGCTTAACAAAGTAACCAAAAGTAAAATGTAGTACATAATAAATACACATTATTTTAAATATAATTATAACAGCACAGTATTAACAATCCAGCACTACTTTTTTGCTCTCTCACTTGCTTGACTGCTGCTCTCTCACTAAACATTCATACATTTTATTGTATTCATCCCCCCACTAGTCATCCTCTTCAAACAAGAATCGTTGTCATTATGATGATGATGATGATAATGATAGTACAGTGCCTACTGATGAAATGAAAGTGGATGATTGTAGTAGCGTAGAGCATAATGGAATGAGATGCTGCGGGACTTAATGATACTGTGGAAATGGAAAAGATTTGGCATTCAATATAAAATGTATATTTTCCATATTTAACTTTTATATCTAAAGTTTTTTTTTTTTGATTGCCTATTGCACAAAGTTAAAATTGCATAATTTGAGTTTGTGTTAGGAAGGATTACAATATATATAATAGTGTGCCAGATGTCTTTTCAGCATTCCCTAATGAACCTCCTCTCTTCTCACATCTTCTCTCTATTTGCAGGAGTCAAATGTGCTGATTGCAGCTAACAGTCAAGGAACAATCAAGGTGTGTTGTTAAACTAAATGTTTTTCCCATTATTAAGTATTTACAAATGTTCTTTGTTTTTGTTCTGGCCCCAGTTGTGTTGTTATTGTTTGAAATAGAAATAAATTACTTTTGAAGTTCCAAAATTTTTCAAACAGATGCACCGATCAATTGGCTGGTGACTGAAATCGGCCGTTTTTCAGCGTGGTTCGCCTAAGAAGTGATCGGCCAATCAGTCTTATATACACACATGGACAAAATTGTTGGTACACCTCAGTTAATGAAAGAAAAACCCACAATGGTAACAGAAATAACTTTAATCTGACAAAAGTAATAATAAATACAAAGTCTATGAAAATGAACAAATGAAAGTCAGACTTTGCTTTTCAACCATGCTTCAACAGAATTATTTAAAAAAATAAACTCATGAAACAGGCCTGGACAGAAATAATGGTACCCCTGAAAAATGTGACCAAAGGGAAATCAAGATGTGTTCACTAATTAGCATCACAGGTGTTTACAATCTTGTAATCAGTCAGTGGGCCTATATATATGGCTTCAGTTAGTCACTGTGCTGTTTGGTGACAAGGTGTGTACCACACTCAACATGGACCAGAGGAAGCAAAGGAAAGAGTTGTCTCAGGACATTATAAAGAAAATTATAGACAAGCATGTTAAAGGTAAAGGTTATAAGACCATCTCCAAGCAGCTTGATGTTCCTGTGACTACAGTTGCATATTATTATTCAGACATTTAAGACCCATGGGACTGTAGCCAACCTCCCTGGACGTGGATGCAGGAGGAAAATTGATGACAAATCAAAGAGACAGATAATACGAATGGTAACAAAAGAGCCAAGAAAAACTTCTGAAGAGATTAAAGGTGAACTTCAAGCTCAAGGAACATCAGTGTCAGATCGCACCATCCGTCGACGTTTGAGCCAAAGTGGACTTCATGGCAGACGACCAAGGAGGACATCATTGTTGAAAACAAAATATAAAAAAGCCAGACTGGAATTTGCCAAGCTACATGTTGACAAGCCACAAAGCTTCTGGGAGAATGTCCTATGGACAGATGAGACAAAAATGGAACATTTTGGCAAAGCACATCAGCTCTATGTTCACAGACGGAAAAATGAAGCATATCAAGAGAACACTGTCTCTACTGTGAAACATGGAGGAGGCTCTGTTATGTTCTGGGGCTGCTTTGCTGCATCTGGCACAGGGTGTCTTGAACCTGTGCAGGGTACAATGAAGTCTCAAGGCATCAACTAATTCTTGACAGAAATGTTCTGCCCAGTGTCAGAAAGCTTGGTCTCAGTCGCAGGTCATGGGTCTTGCAACAGGATAATGACCCAAAATGATCTAAAACCACCCAAGAATGGCTAAGAGGAAAACACTGGGCTATTCTGAAGTGGCCTTCTATGAGCCCTGACCTAAATCCTATTGAGCATCTTTGGAAGGAGCTGAAACATGCCGTCTGGAAAAGGCACCCTTCAAACCTGAGACAACTGGAGCAGTTTGCTCATGAGGAGTGGGCCAAAGTACCTGCTGAGAGGTGCAGAAGTCTCACTGACAGATACAGGAATCGTTTGATTGCAGTGATTGCTTCAAAAGGTTGTGCAACAAAATATTAAGTTGAGGGTACCATCATTTCTGTCCAGGCCTGTTTCATGAGTTTACTTTTTTTAATAATTCTGTTGAAGCATGGTTGAAAAGCAATGTCTGACTTTCATTTCTTCATTTTCATAGACTTTGTATTTATTATTACTATTGTCAGATTATTATTATAAGTTATTTCTGTTACCGTTGTGGGTTTTTCTTTCATTACCTGAGGGGTACCAACAATTTTGTCCACGTGTGTAACTGATGCAGCACCAGTCACATTTAACATGTGCCGTGCACGATGGTGACAGTGGCACAAAAACAGCCACACATGAACAGCACAGTGCTTTTACCAACTTTAATTCATCTGCTCGTGGGTTTGTTTTAGACCAGACATTGCTGATGAGGAGGTATTACATTTCACTTGTGTTTTGAGTGCTACTTAATCAACCAAATAATCTCTCGCTATATAGCGAACTACTAATTAGGGTGTACAGATCTACAATGCTGCTTGAACGTTTGTGAACGCTTTATAATTTTCTATGTTTTTGCATGAATATGACCTAAAACAACATCAGATTTTCACACAAAGAAGATAGAGGGAACATGGTTATAGAAATGAGACAGAAATATTATACTTGGTCATTTATTTATTGAGGAAAATCCAATATTACATATTAGTGAGTGGCAAAAGTATGTGAACCTCTAGGATTAGCAGTCAATTTGGAGATGAAATTAGAGTCAGGTGTTTTCAGTCAGTGTGATGATAATCAGGTGTGAGTGAGCACCCTGTTTTACACCAGGTCACACCAGATACTGAAAGCAAAGGTTCACATACTTTTCCCACTCACTAATATGTAACATTGGATCATTTTCCTCAATAAATAAATGAACGAGTATAATATTTTGCCTCATTTGTTTAACTGGGTTCTCTTTGTCTGCTTTTAGGACTTGTGTGAAAATCTGATGTTGTTTTAGGTCATATTTATATAGAAATATAGAAAATTCTAAAGGGTTCACAAACTTTCAAGCACCACTGTAGATATTGCTTACTGTTTACTTGAGTATGTAATACTGAGGTAAATGTATGGTAATATAATAATAATAATAATAATAATAATAATAATAATAATAATAAGAGGAATAAGAGGAATAATAATAATATTATTTACATACATTTACATAAGCAATACATACCATGGTTACCTTGCGGTTAATGCACTATTGAGATGTATTTAATGTACTGCAGTATTGTTAATTTCACTGCACTTTTATATATTAATAGGATGGTGAAATTGACGTGTGTTCTTAGCTTGATGTACTAATATAGATGTTTGTTCATTTTAAAGGTGCTTGAGCTGATTTGAAGGTCTATGGGATTCAGTCATCGCATCCTTTTCTCAAACTGTAGCTTGGTTTCACCACCTGGCAGAATCACACCAGAGCACTTAAGCTTGGGTCGAACAGAGTCGAACATCCTTTCCAGCGGGGTGTCACTGAGCACAATGGAACCGAAATCTTTAGATATTTTATTGACACTGAACTTTGCTCTAATATCAGGGCTGTTTCAGCTGTTTTCATGTGAGCTGAGGACATTTTCTGGCCTGGGTGGTAGAGGAGTGGCCAGTGCTTCTTTTAAAAGTCTCTTTCGGAATAAAGTGCTTGATTAAAGACATTAATAAAGAAAGAATGAGTTAAAAGAGAAACACATGAACCTTTAGTACAGGCAAATGTTAGAGACGTTAGAGCTATATGAGTACAATGCCAAAGCACATGACCAGAACACAATGAAATGCTTTTTGTTGTACAAATAATCAATTGCTACGCCATTCTTTGGAGCCATATAATATCCATATACTGTCTTCATTTGCATTGTTAGTTTATCCATAAAACGCATACTTTTAGTCTGACTCTATCCAAAACAAGTACTAGGTGTTCTACAGTTTTTATGTTGGTAAAGCTCGCATCAAGGGACCTTAACTTTGCTGCCTCTTGAAAATGGGGCAGAATTCCTTGCTTTGAAAGTCATGCACCCAAGAATTAAGCTGGGCTCAGTTTCTAAAGCATTGTAAAGTTACATCATTTTATTTGGTAGCAAGAACATTTCATGTGATGCTTGCAATACCGTTTAGCAATGGTCTTGTACCATGATGCTTGTAGGAAAACTCGGCCCTGATTTATAACTTGAATGTCATCAGTTGCCATGACTTATTTTTTCCCTAACTGTCATATTTGTCACACCTAGGGATTGTTATACTAAGGTGTTATGATGTCACTATGTATTCTGTTGGGACTATTCAACAATTACCCAAAAACATTGCTGCTCTTTTTATTATTCAATTCTTGTACAAGTATTATTTATTTTTGTAATTTATAGAACCTTTGTGAACTTCGTACCCAATGGTAGTGTGTAGGTTTTTGGAGCTTGGACCTCTGTTGCACCCCGGTAATTTTGTGTTTGTATACCCATTCTCTGATTTTAACCCATTCATATGAATGAATAAATGATTGTCTTTGCATTAACATTTTATTTACTTGCTTGGCCAATTCAGTTCACTTAACTGGCAGCAGGGGGCGCAAGGTGAGAATTAACCTTGTGTGCCACTTGCCATTCTCATTATTATTGCCATGTTTTGTAGTGCGTTCTATAAACATTTAGCAAAATGTCATGCTATCAAACTACCTGCCCTTAATTATTTTAATTGTTTCTATCCACCAACTAACCTTTAATGTAAAATGTTTGTAAATTACTTTTTACATTTGTGTAAAAAAAAAAAAAAAACCTAAGCAGATTGACAAAAGGTTAATTAAGAACGGTAAAATTATTTCAGATATTGGTTTTCAGGTATTCAGGTATTTCATTGTATTCAGGTGTTACCATGCTAGTGGATTTGCTAAAGTCAATGAAGTGAGCTTTCTATACGTTTGCTACACAGTCTTGGTCTGAAGGGCCTCATGGCCAGAAAGTTTCATAATATCCTATTTTTCTGACTTAAACTCTTGACCTTGAATGACATTTTTTCTCATTTCCTCTCGAGTTGCTCCTTGATTTAGCAGCTCCATTTAAAGATGCATCAGCTCTTGGGCTTCTAAAGAAGTTGCCTTGATGCATGTCCTTCTTGAGGAAATTCCCTTAGTACCATGCAGCAGGCTTCATAAGAGCTTGACAATAAAAAAGCATAAAAGGAGGATGAAGACTGTGTAACATCCTGCTGTCTTTCAGCTTCCACAAATGTGTCAAGCAGGCTTTGTGTAGTCTAGTGAAGTTTGTTTACTTGGTGCATAAAAGCCTGCCTTTTTTTTTTTTTTCTCTCGTTCACAGCTTTTCAGTTTTGTTCCTTGTTTACCATGGATCATGTGCTGTAACAATGTATGGAATCCTCCACATAATGAGAATGTCATTTAATCTAGGTGTCATTACAACTAAATGCGGCATACCAAATACTAGTAATTCTGAAATGTATGAATTTTATTTAAAAAATGATTCAACATTTCACTGGAATATTTATGCTGATTATTTGATTTGCAATGAAAACATGATATAAAATTGGAGACAATACAAAACAGAAGGTTTTGCTAGTGATCTTGAGTTTTGAGTCCCACTTTTTTTTAAATACAGTGGGGCAAAAAAGTATTTAGTCAGCCACTGATTGTGTAAGTTCTCCTACTTAGAAAGATGTGAGAGGTCTGTAATTTTCATCATAGATACACTTCAACTATGAGAGACAAAATGAGAAAAAAAATTCAAGAAAACAAATTGTAGGATTTTTAAAGAATTTAATTGTAAATTATGATGGAAAATAAGTATTTGGTCAATAACAAAAGTTCAATACTTGGTAACATAACCTTTGTTGGCAATGACAGAGGTCAAACGTTTCCTGTAAATCTTCACCAGGTTGGCACACACTGTAGCTGGTATTTTGGCCCATTCTTCCATGCAAATCTCCTCTGATGTTTTGGGGCAACATGGACTTTCAACTCCCTCCACAAATGTTCTATGGGGTTAAGGTCTGGAGACTGGCTAGAACACTCCAGGACCTTGAAATGCATTTTTACGGAGCTACTCTTTCGTTGCCCGAAAGAGATCGTTTGTTTGGGATCATTGTCATACTGGAAGACCCAGCCACGTTCCATCTTCAGTGCTCTCACTTGATCTAAGGAGGTTTTGGCTTAAAATGATACATGACCCCTGTTCATTCTTCCCTTAACACGAATCAGTCGTCCTGTCCCCTTTGCAGAACAAATCCCCAAAGCATGATGTTTCCACCCCCATGCTTCACAGTAGGTATGGTGTTCTTGGGATGCAACTCGGCATTCTTCTTCTTCCAAACACGATGAGTTGAGTTTTTACCAAAACGGTCTATTTTGGTTTCATCTGACCACAGATATTCTCCCAATCTTCTTTTGGATCATCCATATGCTCTCTGGCAAAATTCAGACAGGCCTGGACATGTACTGGCTTAAGCAGGGAGAAACGCTTGGCACTGCAGGATCTGAGTCCCTCTCTGTGTAGATCCTGATGGTAGCCTTTGTTACTTTGGTCCCAGCTCTCTGCAGGTCATTCATCAGGTCCCTCCATGTAGTTCTGGGATTTTTGCTCATCGTTCCCATGATCATTTTGACCCCACGGGATGAGATCTTGCGTGGGGCCCCAGATCGAGAGAGATTATCAATGGTCTTGTATGTTTTTCATTTTCTTACAATTGCTCCCACAGTTGATTTATTCACACCAACCTGCTTGCCTATAGATTCACTCTTCCCAGCCTGGTGCAGGTCTACAATTTTCTTCCTGGTGTCTTTCAACAGCTCTTTGGTCGTGGCTATATTTGAGTTTGGACTCTGACTGTTTGAGGCTGTGGACAGGTGTCTTTTATACAGGTAACGAGGTCAAACAGGTGCCATCAATACAGGTAACGAGTGGAGGACAGAAGAGCTTCTTGAAGAAGTTACAGGGCTGTGAGAGCCAGAAATCTTGCTTGTTACTGTGGTAGTCTAGTGGGTAAGGTACTGGACTATGAACCAGAAGGTTCAGGGTTCAAATCCCACCTCTGCCAAGCTGCCACTGTTGGGTCCTTGAGCAAGGCCCTTAACCTTAAATTGCTTGGATTGTAAGATTGTATCAGTTGTAAGTCGCTCTGGATAAGGGCGTCTGCTAAATGCTGTAAATATAAATATATAAATATGTTTATGGGTGACCAAATACTTATTTTCCACCATGATTTATAATTAAATTCTTTAAAAATCCTACAATGTGATTTCCTGGTGTTTTTTTTTTTTTTTCTCATTTTGTCTCTCATAGTTGAAGTGTACCTATGATGAAAATTACAGACCTCTCTCATCTTTCTAAGTAGGAGAGATTGCACAGTCAGTGGCTGACTAAATACTTTCTTGCCCCACTGTAAAATATGCTTTCCTTATGATGTTCGACAGGGGTCCATTCCTGGCCCCTATTTTTTTTTTTCTCTTGATACATGCTACCACTTGGTCAAATGTTTAACATGTATGGTGTTAACATTTAAAGTTATGCAGGTAACGGGAATGTTTACTTATTGTTTGAGATGGATAATACTTTTGCCCTGAATTGTTACTGGGAGGAGGTTTCTTGGCACACTAAATGAAAATTCAATGTGTTATTGATGATAGCAAATACTCCACACACTGAAGCACTTAACTCTAGAGAATTTGCTCCATACCATGTAATATCAGTTGAAAAAGTATGACAGGAGTCAGCTCCTAGGGATTTCTCAAGTGGAGGTCGACAGTGTCTTCATCTCCACTCTGCTCCCTGGATCTACCTTCTTAATTAAATAATAGATAGACGTGATCCCTGTTGCTATGGCAATAACAATTTGGGGCTTATAGTCCCGAAATCCAGCAGGTAATTTATTTTTATTTTTTTCTGCCTCAGCTTGGATACAGCACACTCATAGAACTTTTCATTTAGAAATGTAATCGTTATAATTTGTAAGTCAGCATAATGAAAGTGGTTCTTATGTCCATAGTGGACTTGGACTAACTCATTTTTATTTAATCTTTAACAAGACAACTTAAAACAAAACATATTCTTATTAGTAGTTCAGGGAGAGGAGAATACAAGAGACAAGGCAGAAAACAGCAAACCAAAAGCTATTACCAGGACAATAGCACAAACCACATAGCAATCTGCAACTTTGCAAATGCTCCACCATACCTAGCATTGAAGGTTAGGTTCTTTGCATATAATTAAGCAATAATACATGAACCGCAGGCAGAGTTCTAAAGATCACTACACCAGTAGCAATATCTCACATTATGCCACAAACCTTCTGTGTATTACTACGATTAAACCACAGTTCTGTTATTGCTGTTTATTAACATTTTAAGACAAAGAAAACAGGAAAAAAAAAAGTTTTGTTTATCAAAAATCTGTGCAATAAAGTATTTCTATTTCATCAGGTACCTTGCTGCTAAAACGTCATCATCAGACTGGCCTTCAGTCATAATAGTCGAGGAACATAATTACCAGTAACTGTTTAATATACAAACAATAAATATACTGATTGATACCCCTGCAGTCTAAGACGCCCTTATCCAGAGTGACTTACAAAAGTGTTTTGTATCTTCCTTAAGCTGCGATTGCGCTAGACATTTGTAGTTCTTATGGCTGTGTGAAATAGGCAGGGCCAACAAGGGGCTGGAAGATCCATCCATTTTGGTGCAGTTAGCATAGCCTTGGATAGTGATATTGCGGTAAGAATGAATAAGCCTTGTGTAATACACTTACTGTAGCTTTACTTATGCCTTACAGGAGAAGGTGGGCTATGAAAAAGAAAAGGTTGTATTCTTCCTCAGCTCAGCTTGAGGCACATTCTATTTGTATGTATATAATGTCATGCTAACACAAGGCCACAGCATTTCCACCATTTTTGCATTACAGAACTACTATAGAAAGCCCCGCCCCTTCAGGTCATTGTAGCCAAAGCAGTAGTGCTTTTGGTCAAGGATGCAAAGTCAAAGTTAATCAAATTCTAACTTGGGGCTTATGAAAGTTTGCTTGCAGAATTTATTTGACCCATATGTCTATGGTGTGAAAATGCTCAGTGTTGCCAAGTCCTTTGAAATGAATGTGATTTTGATTATTTTGATATTATTTTGATATTGTGATTTTGATATTTCACTTACGAAAGTCTGGTTCGACCATGGCTTTAGTAGACATCATCTCCTACTAAAATAAATAGCCTGCAATCTAAAAACATTTAAATAAAATTGTTAGAAGTTGGTATATTTGGTAAAGCCAGTGTGCTGGTAGGTATAAATCACTACTAACAGGTAGTTGTTTTTAATTATTACAAAAACAGTCAGTGTAGTGCTAGCGCTCAGTTAATTGCTGAATAAAGAGGTGGCTCTTCAGTCACTAATTAAAGATAATGAAAGATCATCAAGTGAGAGGTATTCAGACAGCTAGCAGAATTTTTTTCCACCACCTGGATGCTAGAACAGAGAAGAGGCTAGATGCTTGTGTTTATTTGTCTATGAGTTATTGGGCAGGGTTTACTTAGATCCTTCTGATAGGTGGGGGATGGTTCAAATGATATTGACTGCTTCTCCAAACCTTTTTTTCTTTGTCTTTTGCTCCCCAGTTGACACAGTACGAACCCTAAAGCATAAAGTGGAAAAACAAGTTTTTCCTCTGACTGGTGAACTGAGAATATGCCTAATCTATATCTAATCAGGCTAATTGATATGATCCATGGTTGGGTACTTTGTATTATTGTATTTTTGCCTCCTTCTGTGTATGGGCATGTGATGTGAGCCTGAGAACTTCAGAGGCCACTGATGTCATATGCTGCTTCTGTCTTTTGAGCCTTCACATTAGTGTCATGCTTGTGATTCATGTCCACACTTTTTTTACAACTCATTTGAAATTGATCTTCTAGATATTTGATTGGAAACTTTCTTTGAAAAGTTGGAATTCTTTGAACATTCTTTTGCCTCTTGGATCTTAGACACTTGTATATAATTTTTGTTTGTTCTTCAATTCAAGAGATTATATACTCTTGTTATATAATCTTAGTTGGAAACTAAATCCAAAAAATTTTTTCACAGGTACAAAAGCTTTTCACCTGGTCATTGTGATTCTTTTTTCCAATCTACCTCTACCAAAAAAGTCAGCTAAGAACCTGATTTAAGAATTACCATACACATCACTATTTCTGGTGCTCAAGCAGCCATCTGTATAGTTATGTGAGTATTGTGGATCTTGGTATGCTGCTTAAAATTCTGTACACTCGCTCTCTCATCACCTGTCGAGGAAAAATCTGAACCCAGTAGTTTAGGCAGGTGTCTTTCTGAAAAGGTCTGTACCTTTCCACCCTTTGTGATATTAAGAAGCCAGGTAATTCTTTGGTTTGACTTTCCATCTCGCATCAGTTTCTCCGAGTGTGTCACATTGGATCTCTTCGTGTTTTCTACTGTGCCTTAGGGTGACACAACAGCATCTTTGAAACGACTAATGTGGTTTTTGGTCATATATAGTCTTGCTGAGAAAAATCCAAGGTCATTCTTGTTTAATTTAATTTCATTCATTTATTTATTCATTCATTCATTTTCATACCCTCATAATTCAATTCAGGGTCACGGGATTCCATGGCCTAACTGGCAAAACAGGTTGCAAGGCGGGAACCAACAATAGACAGGGTACCACCCCATCACATTGATCTAACACATCTCTTTGGAATGTAAGAGGAAACCCACACAGAAATGGGGAGAGCATGCAAACTACATACAGGCATAGTCTGGGATCAAACTGGATATACTCTGGAACTGTGAGGCGACAGTGCTAAATACTCTGAGACCCTATTTAAATCCAGTTATAGCAATTAGAATTTAATGTCTTTATTTGACATTGGACCTCAGTGATGTGCTTGCTGTCAGAAATTCTCCTACTGTTGTGCTGCTGTAGTGCTGTCACAACTTTAGTTCATGTAGATGTTTAACAGGTATGTGGGACTGTGATGGTGAAAAGGGCATCTGCTAAATGCTGTAAATGTAAATGTGGATTCAGCAATGGATTAGGTCAGAGTTATTTAGAGTAATTCCTGTTGTTTTATCTTAATGTGTGTTTAGTTGTTAATTCTTTTTATTTCGATATACAGTGGGGCAAAAAAGTATTTAGTCAGTCACTGATTGTGCAAGTTCTACTTGATGAGAGAGGTTTGTAATTTTCATAATAGGTACACTTCTACTATGAGAGACAAAATGAGAAAACAAAAATTCTAGGAAATCACATTGTATTATTTTTCAATAATTTAATTGTAAAGCATGATGGAAAATAAGTATTTGGTCACCGACAAACAAGCAAGATTTCTGGCTTTCACAGACCTGTAACAACTTCTTTAAGAAGCTCTTCTGTCCTCCACTCATTATCTGTATTAATGGCACCTGTTTGACCTCGTTACCTGTATAAAAGACACCTGTCCACAGCCTCAAACAGTCAGACTCCAAACTCAATCATGTCCAAAACCAAAGAGTTATCGAAAGACACCAGAAAGAAAATTGTAGATTTACAGCAGGCTGGGAAGAGTGAATCTACATTAGGCAAGCAGATTGGTGTGAAAAACTGTGGGAGAAATTGTATGAAAATGGAAGACATACAAGAGCATTGATAATCTCCCTAGATCTGGGGCCCCACGCAAGATCCCATCCTGTGGGGTCAAAATGATCATGAGAATGGTGAGCAAAAATTCCAGAACTACACGAAGGGACCTGATGAATGACCTCCAGAGAGCTGGGACCAAAGTAACAAAGGCTACCATCAGTAACACTACGCAGAGAAGGACTCAGATCCTGCAGTGCCAGGCGTGTCCCCCTGCTTAAGCCAGTACATGTCCAGACCCGTCTGAAGTTTTCCAGAGAGCATATGGATGATCCAGAAGAGGACTGGGAGAATATCATGTGGTCAGATGAAACCAACATAGAACTTTTTGGTAAAAACTCAACTCATCATGTTTGGAGGAAGAAGAATGATGAGTTGCATCCCAAGAACACCATACCTACTGTGAAGCATGGGGGTGGAAACCTCATGCTTTTGGGCTGTTTTTCTGCAAACGGGACAATACGACTGATCCGTGTTAAGGGAAGAATGAACAGGGGCCACGTTTCGTAAGATTTTAAGCCAAAACTTCCTTCCATCAGTGAGAGCATTGAAGATGGAATGTGGCTGGGGCTTCCAGCCTGACAGTGACCCCAAACACACTGCTTGGGCAACGGAGTGGCTCCATAAAAAGCATTTCAAGGTCTTGAAGTGGCCTAGCCAGTCACCAGACCTCAGCCTCATAGAAAATTTGTGGAGGGAGTTAAAAGTCCGTGTTGCCCAGCGACAACCCCAAAACATCATTGCTCTAGAGGAGATCTGCATGGAGGAATGGGCCAAAATACCAGCTACAGTGTGTGAAAACCTGGTGAAGACTTACAGGATAATTTGACCTCATTGCCAACAAAGATTATGTTAAATAGTATTGAGTTGAACCAAATTTCTTGACCAAATACTTATTTTCCACGATGATTTACAATTAAATTCTTTATGTGATTCTACAATGTGATTTGCAGGATTTTTTTTTCTCATTTTGTCTCTCATAGCTGAAGTGTACCTATGATGACCTCTCATCTTTCTAAGTAGGAGAACTTGAACAATCAGTGGCTGACTAAATACTTTTTGCCCCACTGTATATTGCTACTTAATCTGAGAAAATGTCCACTAAGTCACTTTAGTCTAGGCTTATGCTTTTCTATATTCTAGCCATTCCAGTCCTTATCCAAAAAAGAAAACAATACATCAGACTTAGAAATTACAGTATATGATGAATAGAAACAATTTTACACTATATTTCACTGCAGTCATGAAAAACATATTAATGTAAATAGATATGTAAATATGCAGTTTGCAAATCCTAACGTAATACATTAAAGTAGTAGTTATTGTGTTTTTGTAATTGTTACATATAGACATAGAGTCTTGTATACTGTAGTTTGTACCTGTTTTACTTAATCTTAACATTAATCTGGATATTTTTGCTCTGGTTTACTAGTGCTTTCGAAAATTGTTTCTGTTGAGATCAGTATTTTGAATGTAAGCATAGTGTAAAAAAAATAATATAAATAATGAAAATATTAAACATTACTGGGTTCAAATTTGAAAAACATGAGAGCGTAATTTTAAACTACTAGCCGAGGGTTAGGATGAAACCAAACTTTCAGTCCAACCCAGCAATAAAGACGCTCGGAAGAGCAGCCAAATGTCCAGCCAAAACCTGTGGAGACAATCCACAGTATCAGAGTAAAGTAGGCAGAAATTGCAAACAGCGGCTACAGAAGCCAACGCTCAACCGAGAGCATGCACTAACAATACTAAGCCTGAAGGGCTGAGTGGGACGTAACAAGCCTAGTCGAGGCTAGACTATATAGATACCCGAGAGTAACTGAGAGTGACCAGAGTTCAGCAAGGATAGATGCATTAATATCCCACGCCGTCCCTCAACCTCCATGGCTTTAAATAGCGGCATCCCTCAGAGCACACACACTTCTGGTGGAGAGGTAGGCAGATCCCAGGTCCTCAGTGCAGGTGCAGATCTGCAAATTTGACACAGTCTTGGAAGGAGGAGATAATGACAGAACAGAGATGACTGGGGGAGAACAGAGATCAAAGGAGAGGCCGGTGAAAGATAGAAAATGGGAGGAAAACAGGTAGGATTGGAGTGAAAGCTAATAGATGCTTTGCTGTAACATTCTGTTAATGCTGTCGATAATCATGCTTACATGATGTCACCCATTAATGATAATTATATTGAATATTCATTTAATTTTATAGACTGATATTTTGTGTTTATGTAACTCCTGGAGACTTTTAAGAAAAGTTTTCCTGCTTATTGTCTCTGTCACAATGAACGGTGTGCAGGTCTGGAATTTTCAACCTTTGATTGGCCTGGAGGTTTCTCCCCTGATCCGGGAGCAATTTTCTTCACTGTTGTTGTTCCTGTAGAACAAAGGAAAGCATTGTTTAAATACAATTGCTCTCTTGTGATATTGTAATCTCTTAACTATCTGTAAGGATACAGGTGTTACCTTATTGTACAGAACATTAATGTGACAGTCTCAACTTGATCATAACTCCTGTATTACTAGAACAATGAGAAATTGATGTCTTATCTTCTCCATCAACCGTGGCAGAGTTTCAGTACTGCTGACAGCTGAAAGTTCTATAATATATGTTCACACACTCGCACTATAAAAGACTCCTTACACACAGTTAACTAGCACATTTAATCAAACTTTGTCAGGTGGGTGGGACTTCCGATTTTAGGAGGTATGTAAGGGTCTTCTTGTGATGGGGTTAGATGGATAGGAGAGGCCCCTCTGGAACACAGGACCTCTGGGGAGGCCTTTCGGGACTGGCTGGTCTTGATGGCCCCCGGGATGGCCTGTCTGGGCATGATGCCCCCCGGGACAGCCTGGCTGGGCTGGGTGACCCCCAGGACAGCCTGGCTTGAGTGGACGGCCCCTGGGATGGCCTGGCTGGACTGGACGGCCCCCGGGATGGCCTGGCTGGACTGGACGGCCCCCGGGATGGCCTCTCATGACTTGACGGAGCAGCGGGCTGACGACCTCCACGCAGGCACTGGGGCGGACAACCTTGGTGCTGGCACAGGGGTGGAGTTAGGTGCGAAGTGCCCAGCCTCGAACCCAAGAGACCCCGTGACCCTGGACACACCACTAACTGGTGCGACTACAGGCGAGGCAATTTGACAAGCTTAGAAATGCCTCATCAACGAGGCTAAATTGCCCGGTGGGCTCTGAGAAGGGCCTGGCGTGTGCAGGGACGGGGCCACACAGCGCGAGCTCATCTACCAAGCTAGACGGCACGAACGGCTCGGAACCAGGGCTATCAAACCTAACCACCTGGTTTTCGGGGGCTAGTGGCTCATCTTCAGAGCTAATCGGCGCTAACGGCTAGGAAGCGAGGCTAACCTGCTCTGATTCGGGGTTATCGGTGGCTAGCGGCTCATCTACCAAGCCAAGTGGGGCTAACCTGCTCAGATAAGGCAGCTAGCGGCTCATCTTGGGAGCTACTTTGTGCCAAGAGCTCGGAAGCAGGGCTAACACGCTCAGATACCAGGTTTCTGCGCATTATCGGCCTATTCCTGGAACTAAGGGGCTCTAATGGCCCCAATACGGAACAAAATGGCTCTAACGGCCCAGACACTAGACTAAGTGGCCTTGATGGCCCTGATACGGGACTAAGTGGCTTAGACGGCCCATTCTGTGAGTCAATATGCTCAGGGGCTGAGGAACGAGATGCGAACGACTCGTTGGCGGGGTTAACCGGCTTGAGAATGGGCTTACCAGACACAAGTGACTCATCAGTAGAGCTAACCAGCGCAACAGGCTCGGCTGCGGAACAACCAGGCAAAGTGGGCACTGACTAGAGTACTCAAAAACGGGGGTAATGTCCCATAGTAATGGTTTTCGGGTAAAATACGTAAATAGTGTTTTCATTGTGAACATTGCTAGTTTGGAAAAATTACTATCCTGACTTGTTTACATTTTTTTTCTAAATGTTGTTCAAATGTTTGTGATGCTGGTAAATGTAACCGAATTGCATACAGATAAACCTATGGTCTGTTGAATGTGCTTAGCAATTTGTTAGATTTAAAAATAATTTTTTGAGGATTCAACAAACGTTCAAAGCATAGTGAAAAACATCTTTGTTGTGAAAGATAAACAAATGTCTCCTTTTCTTATGAAGTAAACCAGATCTGAAAATGCTACTGAGCTTTTTGCGATTGGTTCCTCCTGATGGAGGGTGAACATTTGCTCTGAATTGCTTTGAATAGCATCACTGAGCATTGTTGGAAAAGAATCCAAATGGAGGGCCCTGTTGTTTACTTCAACCTGAGCTGAAACGTTAAGTGTATCACCACGGATTTCAAATGTGACAACATCCCTAGGTCCAATATACCTATTTGTCACATCCAGCATTTTGTCCAAAATTGTCTGAATATAATTATAAAAATCAGCAAATTGATGAAAAATTCATTCTATGTCTAATTTCATCATTATACATCATTATCACAATGATGAATCCTAATTTCCAGATTTAACCCATCTGCTCATTATCAACTTCATCATCAGAAATTATTTCTATTTTGTCATTTTGTTCATTGTTTTGAGGGGGGTGAATTTCCATTTGGTCATTTTGTTCATTATTTTGAGGATTGTTGAAATTCAGTTCTCTGTGACTAAGCAGACTCTCATTTAACATTGCAAGACTTTGGTATAGATTATCAAACAAATCTTGAGTTTTCAGGGGTACTTTCTACAGATGAGTAGTTTTGCCAGTTGTACTCAGGTGGTAATGCCAAATTTTCATAAACTAATTAACAGCGTCAATTAAAGCAGGACTAATTTCAACAGACTGCCGGTGTTCATTTAGCCTATTCTGTAATCTTAAAAGGCTTTCATGTAGGTCACAGACGACATCACATTGAGAGTGCTGAGACGTTGGGGTGTGATGACTAAGATTTTGACTGTGAAGTTGCCATTCAGTTTCAATGTGGGGTTGTGGGTTTAAACTTTCATTCAAATGGTTAATAGCATCGAATAAATAAGGGTTCAGAGTTGGGCATAAGTCATGTTGGTGTGCATCATTTCTAACTGAACAGTTATTAGGATGATCCATTATAATCATGGATGTGTTATTGCAGATAGCATTACTGAAGCACAATGGGTTAAACAATTAACATTATTATTCAATGCTCTAACAAAAAGATTGACCAAATCACTTTTGTATGCTTCTACAACTTGGCTGATGGCGGAAAAGAGTATTGTTCATTGTTCGGATAATCCGATCATCGTTTGTTACAGATGTCCATCTAGTTAATGCATTTATTTTTCATGATCATATTGTTGGTCCATTTGCAGTGTTTTTTCTTCTTCTTTTTCTTCTTCTTCTTCTTCTGTGTCATTGTCTATATGAATATCTATATGAATAGCTGTAATAGAAAATAAAAATATATTATCGATATTTGGACAAAAGATGCATGAAAATGTGTGACAGGATTACAAAAACTAACTGATGCAGTAAAAGGGTAATTATGGGTATTTAAGGGTAATTATGATAAAGGCAAATATCATTTAATTAACTCAACATCGGCAACAAATTGAGAACTCTGATATAAATCTTTATAACTACAGTGATGCTTGAAAGTTTGTGAACCCTTTAGAATTTTCTATATTTCTGCATAAACATTACCTAACATATTTTCACACAAGCTAATGAGAACCCAGTTAAACAAATGGGGCACACATATTATACTTGGTCAATTATTTATTGAGGGAAATGATCCAATATTACATATTAATGAGTGAGAAAAAGTATCTGGTGTGTGTCCTCTGTGCAGCAATAACTGCAACTACACGTTTCCTGTAACTGTTGATCCGTCCTGCACACCGGCCTGGAGGAATTGTAGGCCATTCCTCCGTACAGAACAGCTTCAATTCTGGGATGTTGGTGGGTTTCCTCACATTAACTGCTTTCTTCAGGTCCTTCCACAAGATTTCGACTGGATTAAGGTCAGGACTTTGACTTGGCCATTCCAAAACATTAACTTTATTCTTCTTTAACCATTCCTTGGAAGAAAATCTTGTGTGCTTAGGATCGTTGTCTTGCTGGATGACCCACCTTTTCTTGAGATTTAGTTCATGGATAGATGTCCTGACATTTTCCTTTAGAATTCTCTAAAATAATCCAGAATTCATTGTTTCATCAATGATGGCAAGCCGTCCTGGCCCAGATGCAGCAAATTGCAGACGAGCAGCAATGTTCTTTTTGGAGAGCAGTGGTTTTCTCCTTGCAACTGTACAATGCACACCATTGTTGTTCAGTGTTCTTCTGATGGTGGACTCATGAACATTAACATTAGCTAGTGTGACAGAGACCTTCAGTTGCTTTGTAGTTACACATCTTGCTCTTGGAGTGATCTTTGTTGGTTGACCACTCCTGGTAACAATGATCTTGAATTTCCTCCATTTGTACACAATCTGTCTGACTGTGGATTGGTGGAGTCCAAACTGTTTAGAGATGGTTTTGTAACCTTGTCCAGCCTAATGAGCATCAACAACTTTTTCTGAGGTCCTCAGAAATCTCCTTTGTTTGTGCCATACACTTGTGATACACTTCCACAAACCTTCATAGATCCTTGTTCTTTAAATAAAACAGGGTGCCCACTCACACCTGATTGTCATCCCACTGATTGAATTTTACCTTCAAATTAACTGCTAATCCTAGAGATTCACATACCTCATTTTGCCACTCACCAATATGTAATATTTGATCATTTTCCTAAGTCAATAAATGACCAAGTATGCTATTTTTGTCTCATTTGTTTAACTAGGTTCTTTTTATTTTACTTTTAGGACTTGTGTGAAAATTTGATGATGTTCAAGTCATATTTATGCAGAGATCTAGAAAATTCTAAAGGGTTTACAAACTTTCAAGAACCACTGTATCTTTGATCTGAGCAGGCTCATCCAGAATAATTCTAACATCATCATCTAGATAGTAAAAGACACGTGTCAGCATCAAAAATGTTTTTTATTTGTTTACAAAACTATAACAGAAAGATATTAATTTACCCAGGTTTTCATGCAACAAGCTGTGAAGAATAGCTCTGCTTAAAGTTAGTATTGGTATGAACCTAGAAATGATAAGTTTGAACATTTTAAGTCTGCAGTTTTTTTGTTAAAATTGTGTGACTGTTTTATCAAAAACGACAATGTGTCAACTTGGAGAATTATACATTTTAAATGAATCATTTCAATCATGATAATAATAATATAAAAATAAGCATATCAAACTACCTTGAGCATAACACGTACTTGTTCTGTAATACAATGATGTATAATTAAAAACTTGTATATATAAATCCTAAATTGTCTTAAATCTTAAATAAATTTGTATTATACATATTAGTTATTTCAAATGATAATAAAATTAATATATTTCTTACCATTTGAGAAGGTCGTGGTTAAAGAATTGAAGGCTTCTTTTGCTCGAAGATTCTTCTTTAAAGTTACAGGCAGGGCCAAATTTTAAATAACTTGGAAGAAAAACTGACGTTTTATACCTGTGTGTGTGTTATCACTTCCGGTATGAATTTCTACTCAGTCGCTCAGAGAATACACAACTTGTTTCACACAACTTGTTTTTGCAAAATAGGACTTTTTAAACTGTGAAGCTGTAAGCGTCACATTCGTGAAAGTTTGCCTGACTATTAGCTTCCATATAAATAATAGTGATTAACAATTTAATGTTCATTGATTGTAACTAATGAAGTGCAAACCTCTTGTTTGATTACAGTCAAAATTTTGCAAAATACAAATAAAATATACAAAAATAAAAATGCAAAGCTTAAACAAATATAGAAATAACTATACAGTTACAATGCTAAGTTAGAAGTTCTAGAACTTTTTGTTTTCCTCAGGGATGTACTTACTGCTTTCTTTTATTCAAACTTAAATGTCTCAACCCAGTATTCACATTCCGCTTGTTGCAAAAATCTACAGAAAATCCACAGAACACTTATCAGGGGGCGCATTCCCGCCCCTAGGGGTCGCCGCGGGACTGCTAAACGCCGTGGCCGGCCACCTATAAAATGAGCTTCCTAATGCCGGCCTTCGGCGCACTGTCTCGTATTCCACGCGACGTTTGGAGAGTTTTTTTTCTAGTGTTACCCTTTCACAGACTGCGTAAGGACAGTGGTAATCCCGTGTCGCCCAGGAGGCGGGATATGTAAAGGCAAAAGCCTTGAGGTAATCGCTAGGGCCTTAGCCGGTAGGTTAGGGAAAGTTTGGGGTAACGCTACTAACCTCCGTCTCTCTCTCCAGCCCAAGACGCCCGCGGCCATCTTCCGCTTCTCCCGGTTCCCCCCGGGACGTTGGTAAGCTCCTGTCGCGGGTCCTGTCGTCTCCGGCATTATCCGGTGCTTACTGCACCCCGGGGCAAGTGTGGCCTTCTTCCCTTGGGCTTTCGAACGCGTTCCTGGCGTCCTGGAGACGCGCCGATTGCGCCTGGCTCGCCGAAATCCCGGGCACATGCGCAGTCGCTCGACACACACACACACACACTCGCAGCGCACGCACAGAGCGTAACAAGCACACACACACACGGCCGGCTCTGTCACACTCAGCACGCAGCAGGCGCGTGCTCACCGTGCTTCCCTCCCCCATACAAACAGAGTCAGGTCTGCACAGAGAGTTTTCCCACACACACACATAACGCCCGCTTGCGCTCTGAGTACTGTGTGTGCCTTTTTTTCCCTGCAGTTCAGTGCAGAAGTGCTGACGGGATCATTCCCGCTTTTCTCCTTTGCCTTTCACTTTCATTTTGTTAAGAAAGGATTTGTCCTAATAATATATAATCCGTTTTTGTTTGAGATCGCCAGGAAGCGACTCCT
The DNA here is from genome assembly GCA_025084515.1 of Ancistrus triradiatus. NCBI lineage: Eukaryota > Metazoa > Chordata > Actinopteri > Siluriformes > Loricariidae > Ancistrus > Ancistrus triradiatus. Next base: position 706,105 of record JAJAGP010000094.1, read on the forward strand.
TAGTTTGTCCTTAGGCTTATTGCCATCATTCTCTTTTGTCAGATCACAGAATCCGTGGTGCAGCGGTAGTTCTCCCGCCCCCGGAGACTGTGACTCTGGTATCGAATCCCGTGATGGGCCACCTTCAGTAGCCCCCCCCGCTCTGTGACGAGATTTCCTTTTTTACGTCTTTATTTTCCTTTGGGTCATTTGGTGTAGACCCCTGCACTTGAGTCCGTTATTTCTCCTTTTTTGGTGCGCCTCCACAGGCCCCCCATAACAACACTGTGGAAAAATAACTTTAGTTCTTCATAATCGTGTTAAATTAATTGTGATTATCTTCAAGAAATACAATTTGATGACTATGTAATAAGTTCATAATATTTTATTTTTTCCTGTTCACATAACAGACCAGAACACTTATCGTATTCAGATGGCCAGATTTTCTTGTGATTTAAAACTGTTGTCTTTATTGCTGAATGTTTCCCCTTTTTCACAGAGCTAGTCAGAGCTCATAATCACTGACCTCACACAGAGGTCTTATTGTTGTCTTTATTGCTCACTTTATTCCTATACACACAATGAACCAGATTTTGTCTTTATTGCAGGGCTGTAACCCTCTTCAGCCCTGACCTTAAACAGAGGACCTACTCTTGTCTTAAATGCTCACTGTATTACTATACACACGATGGTCCAGAACACTTATCCACATCTAACCCCCTCACCGGAAGTCCCACCTTACATACCTCCTAAACACGGAAGTCCCTCCCATCTGTCAAAGTTTGATGAAATGTGCTGGTTACCTGTGTCTCCTTTGTGCAGCAATAAACTAAGACCACTTTTTTAAGAACACTGACCTGACTCCAGTCTTTTCTTCTGAAACTCTCTCCCAAGCGCTTGGAATCATAGAGAGATGTGGCTTTCTTGCAGCTCCCCGAAGTCTTACCCAATCAAGAGTGCTAGCTTGGCTTTATTACTCACCAATTCTGAAAAGAAAACTTGTAATAGGCTCATATCTGCACTGTTTAACCCTTTTGCTTCCAGGAAACACCACTTGTGAGATCTAAAAATCTTAGGCCTCTTCTGAAGCCCTAGAAGACCCTGCTGAGTTCAGGGCACGTTATCAGTTCCCTCATCCTGTCTCTCCTCTGCCTTCTCACACTCCAGCTGCAGATTCAGTTACCAGTTATACATTATAGTGCAAAACACATCCCAATCTCATAACCAGAGGCTGATAACCTGTTCATCAGAAGGACAGTATATAATCTGTCAGTTACAGTTACGTTCTAGATTACTGGAGCTATAAAAGCCAGGTTCTTTTGTCCATTGGGACCTTGAATTTCAGGCTATGATTTGCACAGTTTGCAGTCTCTGCATTCCATTGGACTGATTCCAAGTTTTGCCAGGGGCATGTTCCTGAGTCTCACTGCTCATTGAAGTGTTTTCTTGGTTTGCAATTGTTATTTGGATAGACCACAGGTGCCCCACTTAAAAATAATTGTTATTTTTAAGACTAATTATTAATTACTTAAAATCACATAATTGTAGGAATAGTGAAAAATCTTTTTGTCATCTCAATAAAAATCCAGCTAGTTAATGTTGCCGGCACCAGACCTAGGGGATATCTGGGCCAGCAGCAACTGATACACAGGCTAGGCAGCACTGTGGATCTGTGGATTAATGAAGAAACAAAGATTGTGTATGTCTTAGTCGAAACCAGCGCGAGTTTATTTCTGAACTAAGACCTTCTTTTTTCAGTTCGTCAGTTTCAGAATTATATTTTCTCAGTACAAAAGCAAGATATAAAAAACGACAGAAACACACAGACACACACGGCAGCCAATTCAGCCTAGTGTCACCAGTTTCATATTTTACAGAAACAGAAATAGCACTTCAGATTACTTAAACTCTCTTAATTGCACTGATATCAGGCTTCCACTACTTAACAATTAACCAGTGTAAACTTCAAGAAAAGATTATATTCAAAGTAACGAGGTACATCTGTATTCATAATCACAACCGTTTTGTACATAGTACTAATGAAGCACTCCACATGGTGAATATACCAAAGGGAAAAAAACTCTCCGGTGCAACCCAACAACAGACCTCAGAACTGCTCTGTAACAAAGCATGGCGATACAGCTTTACCCTTTACAGATTTGCTATTTGATATGTAGAAACTGTAATTATGAGCCAGTATTAAGACTCTTTCTTATTTGTTTTAACTACAGTGGGTTGGGTGTCTGTTTAACATTCAACTTTAGATAGAGGCTACTTAGTATCCCTCTACCTTAACAATGCTTTTAAAAGCAACTCTTCTTTCCTAATAACTGTTTGAAACATGTGCTTATGAACACAGTTATAACCCACATAGAAATTAGAAAGAACTGCCTGAATCTGAACCTTTATTTCATTGTTATTCATCAGATGTGATGAATGGCTGTTTATAATTCAAAACTGTTTAGAATGCCAGTGCCAAAGATATGCATTCACATTCTGTGCTTGTTCAGAACTGCTACTCCTACATTTTTATCCATGTCTCTCTCATTTTCTTTTGGTAAAATGTCTGACACTACTCAAGCACCCAGCTTCAAGTGTTGACATTTTCTACATGCTCCACTTTCCTTAAAATTGTATTTTTGAAAAGGAAGAACCTGTTATGATGCTTACAAGATGTCTCTCCCTAATATCTCATTTGCTTGCCATTGTTTCTCAATCCCCAGGAATGTGTCAATGTAAAAATGAATATAAATAGCATTTAGGTGCATATTTATTTCTTCGAGTGTTGCAAGTTAGAACAAAAAGCTTTTTATGAGATGTTGGAGACTCTTTCATGAAGACTTTTCATGAAAGGATGCTCCAATTGTGCAAGGATGCTACCATTGTGCAAGTCTGATTGTGTAACTTCAAGAAGTTCTGCATTTACTGCTAAACTGGGTTCTATCAGACATAAAAAGGTCAACATGCCCTTTTTATCCTGTACTGTGAATGGTTAATTCAAATGTTTAATAAAGATATGAGGACTGCAGATGTTTAAATTTTATTATTCATAATGGAGAGCAGACAATAAAAATAAGAAATTCACACAGAAATTATGGTCTTAATTATTTTTCATGCAGTGCATCTATCTTTATTATGAATTGTATTTGGAGAACAGGATGGGCTAGGAAAGTAGGAACTTGCATAAATGTACATGCTAGTATGTGAGACAAAACTGTGCCTTTCAACTGAATATATGTAAGATATTTTTTATCAAGAAATGTAAGGACATTACATTAAATACATTGCGGGCCAATAGTCTGAGAGCATAATAATTTGAGTGACACAAGTTTTGGAATAATTTAATAAATTACATACAATTCAAAATTAATTAATTAGTTTGTTTGAATTAATTTATGTTCCCCAACATGCACGCGAACTAGCATAGACAAGTTTGGGCAAAAAATCTGATGTTCCTTATTTATTTCACCATGAATAAGGTGTATTTTAGGTAATATTTGTAATGAAAAACACTGCAAAAAAAAAAAAAAAAAATCTAGAAAACATTTTCACTAGTGGCCTCAGACCTTCAGTCCAACCAGTATCTGGATGTAACTGTACCAGACCAAACTAGAAGGTAATCTGTTTAGTTATCAAGCTGTAGTCCTTAGTAGAAATGTTTTTTTTGGTCAACTTTATTTCATTTGGTAATAAACATATTAGGGCACGCATTCCGGACACTAGAGGGTGCTGTGGGCCCACTAAATGCCGCGGTTGCCCAGCTATAAAAAGAGTGCCCTAAGCGCCGGCCGGTGGTGCTCTCTTGGTTAATTTTCGATAACCGTAGCCATGCTTACTCACAGGTTCGCACATCCTCTGGTTAAGGACAGTGATGAACCTGTCTCGCGAAGGAGGCGGGCCCCTGTAGAGTCAAAATGCTTGAGTTAACCTGCTAGGGTTTAGCCGCTAGGCAAGGGAGAGTTCAGTACCGCTACTAACCTTCCTTACCCGCGTCCCACTCATTCCCTCCTTTCCTCCGTCGCGAAGTGATCGCTTCCTGGGTCGCTTCCCTCACACTGCAAACCTTCCTTCGGGCCCTCGTGGCTGCGTGGTCCCGTTATATCCACACGGCTTTCGGAGAAGATGAGCTCCATCTCTATCCCCCTCTCTCGCGCGCACCCCACGCATTCCTCGCTTCACCTCGGCAGAGCTCCGCGCATGTGCGGACCACCATGCGCATTCGCTGTCCATTTAACTTTCTCTCCCGGTTCGCTTAAACGTGCCGCTCCTGCTTTTGTCTGCCCTTATCCACAAGCTCCTTTCAGCTTGTGTGCTGGATCACAGGCTCCGTGGCATGCTGCTAAAGCATCCGCCCCCGAGAGCTGTGACTCTAGCTTCAAATCCCGCACTCAGTATTCTTCAGTGCACTCATATATCATACGAGCTCCCCCCCCCCTTTTTACCTGTTGCCCTTGCGTCTGCCCAGTCCTCATTTTCCCAGGCTTCGCGAGCTTCCCCTCGCACTTGGGTCCATTTATTCCTCATTCCTTTTTTGGTGCGCCCCCTGGGCCTCCCGTAAAAGTAGAGAGCGTCCAGTATAGACCCAGCAGGAGCCTTGCCCCCGGCTGCTGCGGTTCTCCAACACCGTGGTGTGGCCTTAGGGCACCATGAGCAGCAGCTTACGCTACTTACCCAACAAGTCGAAGCCCTCACTGAGGCGTTTAAGGCGCTAACTGCCAAGCTGTCACCCTGCAAGAGCACCACCAACCCCGACATTCCTGAACCCATGGAGCTTGGGAGAGCTGGCTCTGGTCCCCCGAATAGGGTGGTGGCGGGCCCTCCCTACCCAAGGAAGTCGGGAAACGCAGGGGCCAGGTCCAGTCGGGGAGGTTGCTTCTAGGCCCAGCCCTCCTCCCCTCCTCCCTCTCCTCCCGATGGTAACTTCATCGACATGGCCCATGCGTGGCACCTGGGGCTTCTTGTCAAGAGACTCCCTAGGCCCCACCCACTCAGAGCCTTTGATGGGTGGGCCATGGGAGGTGGTCCTGTCACCTACCAGACCCTGCTGGTCGACCTGAAGGTGGGCCCACACACCGAGAGGCTTTCCTTGTTTGTTACTCGTGCACCCAATCTTCTAGACCCAAGACTTTTTTTCCTTGAATCACACCGAGCAGGAAGCCATGTGGGCTTATATCTCCAAAGCTCTTCAGCAGGGTTTTATTCAGCCATCCTCCTCATGTGGGGGTGGGGTTTTTCTTTGCCACTAACAAGGACGGCTCCCTGCGTCCTTGTATTGTCTATCGTTACCCCCTGCCCCTCATGACTTTGTCGTTCGAGGTGCTTCATGGGGCCAGCATTTTCACTAAGCTGGACCTGCACAGCGTGTATGACCTTGTCCACATCCAGCAGGGGGACAAGTGGAAGACAGCCTTTCTGATGCCCACTGGGCATTACAAGTATCGGGTTATGCCCTTTGGTCTCATGAATGCCCCGGCTGTCTTCCAGCGGTTTATTAATGACGTGCTCCGCGACGCCCTGGATCGGTATGTCTTCGTCTACCTCGATGGTATTCTTATTTTCAGCTGGAAACTTGAGAAGCACATTGGCCATGTTTCGCAACCCACCTCTCTCCGGCTCGTCTAGTGGTTTCTGGGGTTCGCCAATTTCTTTCGGCGCTACGTGAGGAATTTTGGCGGTATCATTGCCCCCCTCACTGACCCTCATGTGCAAGACCCCAGGCCCCTTCCTCTGGATGCAAGAGGCAGATCGAGTGTTTCGGGAGATCAATGTCTCACCAATTCTCCGGTCCTCAGGTTCCCGGACCCTGAGGAACCATTTATCATCGAGGTAGACGTGTCCGATGAGAGGATGTTGGGAGCCATCCCAGCATGGGGGCCATCCTCTCCCAATGCACCAGTCAGGACCGCAAACATCACCGGTGCACTTATTTTTGGCGGCGCCTGATTCCCACTGAGAGCAACTACCCTATTGGGGACCGGGAGCTCCTTGCCATATAATTGGCCTTTGAGGAGTGGCATCACTGGCTGGAAGGAGTCAAAACCCAGGTTCCTGGTGTGAACCGACCATAAAAACCTGGCGTACATCCAACAGGTCAAGAGGTTCAATGCCCACCAGGCTCGCTGGTCATTGTTCTTCGCCAGGTTTGATTTTACGGTGACCTTCCAGCCAGGCTTCAAGAACGCTAAGCCCGACACTCTGTCCAGACAGTGGGAGCCCCCTGGCAAGGCTCCAGCTCAGGAACTCCTGGCACCCTGGGTAGTTTGCAGCCCTCACCTGGGCCATTGATGAGGTGGTGACTAAGGCCCTTCGTTGCAAGCCCGATCCGGGGCACGGCCCCCCGAGCCGCAGATTTGTCCCCACTTCCGCCTGGGTGATGTGCTGGGGACACGAATCTTTGTTCGCCATGCACACCGTTTGGATCGCTACCTACAAGCTCTTCCGGCAGAGCTTTTGCTGGTTGGGCACATCAGACAGTTTGTTGCTGCCTTCCTTCCCAGTCTTCTCCTCCGCAAGGACTGCCGTGTGCATTCACTGTCCGTTTAACTTTCTCTCCCGGTTTGTTTAAACTTGCCGCTCACGCTTTTATGGGGATTTTTTCCATCCGTTAATACGGCCGATCTTCCCCCTTCGTTATTAATATCACTTCCTTAATTTGAGCCCACGTTAGTGTGGCCCCTTTGTCTACCCTTATCGGCACGCCTCCTGGGCCCCCGTAACAAAATATTCATTCCTGCATTGTAAGCCTGCAACATATTCCAAAAAAAGTAGGTGCAGCAACAGTTTAGGGTTAGGAATGACATTAAAAATAATAATAATAATGATGTGAGCACACGGCATCCATTCTTCCAAAAACGATCTGGAATGCTGATTGGTTTGACCATAAAACACGTTTTCACTTTGTGATGGTCCATACCAGATACCTCCGAGCCCAGAGAAGTTGATGCTACTTCAGGACATGGTTAACATAAGGCTTCTTTTTGCACAGTCATGTTTTAAGTGGCATTTGTGAATGTAACTTCGTAATGCTTGACAAAGTTTTGATAAAGTAAACCTTTGCCCATGTAGGTGATGAATGAGATCATTGATGAATGAGATCATGCCTCTTCAGTTTAGGCTTGTGCCCTTGCCCTTTACACACAAAAATTCCTCCAGATTCCTTGAATTGCTTAATGATATTATGCACTGTAGAGTGAAATATGTAAATTCCTTTCAGTCTTTCTTTGAGGTACATTTGTTTTTAAAGATTTCAATTATTTTCTTACACATTCGTTGATAAAATGGAGTCCTCTGCCCATTTTTACTCCTCGAAGACTCCATCAAATCATGATTATAATCACCCATCACAACTATTTTTGGAATGTGTTGCAGGCCTGAAATGCAAGAATGGATGTTTATTAACCAATATAATAAAACCAGAAAAACATGAAATATCTTGGGGTTATACTATCTGCAATGAAATAAAAGCTAAAGGAAATGTAAGGAACCCTGCAGGTATTTTTTATTAGCATTTTCCATGCTGTTCCAACTTTTGGGGTTGTAAATGACATGGATGCCAGCAGGATGTTAAACGTTTTATTTCCTGATGATTCCTGAGGGTCTTCATGTTTCAAGTCTGCATAAGAACACTACTTGTTTTGGCTCATGCTCTTCAGGCAACACTAGATGATTGAACAGTGAATGCTTGCTTGCTCACAATAACATCAAAGTCACACAATACAAAAACCCAGACTTTTATACTATAACCATATTTCTACTTATACCAACTACAAACAGTTTTGAGTACATCAGAAATGTCTTTGATCACTTTTTCCTATTCAGTACACCAAGCATGCAGGCTTTTAAAACAATACCTTGAATCAAGCTCAAACCTGGGTCTACCTTTAGTCAGAAAAAATCACAATGGACATTTTCTTTGTGATTTCAAACATGATGTATTGGTTAGAAACAATTCTCAACATTCAAATTTAATGTACCAAAGTATACAAGTCATTACCTACTGTATATGTTTATTCTTGTATTTTGATATTTTAAAAACAAAAATAAAGTATTACAAATGTGTTCTTGAACGATACATTTAATGTGCATTTAATGGGTAAATTATTAATCAATAATATACAGCCAATGCATTTTTATGCTCCTTATAGTGGAATAATGACGTAGTGTGTTACAGTTATGTGTGTGCACTCCTGACAGTGGAACTGATAAAATACAAACAAGTAATACATACAAGTAGTACATACAAGTCATGTGTAGGCCTTGTCAATATTTGTATTTGTATATCAAAATACAGCTAAAGTTTTACTGCCTCGATTAGCTAAACAAAACACAAAGTTGATAATAAACAAGCCTGGTGCTTTAATTAGTTAAAGCTATAAGCAAATCTACAATAATGTAGTAGTTTCACTTAGCTCTGAAGATAATTCAGTCTAATTTGTCAGTTAGCTAAAATGTAAGTGAACCACAACAACATTAGCTTAGTAAGCTTAATAAAAGCTTAGCTTAAGGTGATTTTAGCCTATATAGTGTATAGAGAAACAATAAAACCAAATATCTACTTGGAGCTTACACAATTAAGCAAAATGTAAAGAATAATGTTATTTCAAGTAACATGTAAAACATGTTTAGTTAGTATTTAGGAAACACATTCTAAAACATCTCAGTGTTTAATTTGTGCTTATAAAGATTTCAAGCTAATTAAACAATATCATGTATGCACATGAAATAGAGAGTGAAATTCCCTTAATATTTTTGTGAATCATTAACCCTAGAAAAGGAACAAAACAGAGGCGAAGTACAGACATTGAAAAAGGCTGTCTCTTTTATATATATTTATTAAATCGTCTGTGGCCGATTTAATGCCACTGTGACAACTGATGACAAAGTTCTGGCATTGTCAAATATTTTGAATTAATATTTCAGTGTGACTGATATGACAAAGACCACAGTGAATGAAGAGAAATTCAGGGGACAAGTGCAAATGTGGTACTTACGACATGCCAGTTGCTTTGTACTGTGCCAGAACATGACTGACCCCCGCTGGCCTGCAATCCCATTGCGCTTAATCAATCTGGGCCCGACCACGCTTAAATCATCACGATACTACTGTTTGTGGTGGAGTACACACACTTGAACAGCACAATGGACTGTCATGTCCTTTAGAGTCAGTTTGTGATACACCTTAAATAATTATTTATAGTGCAATGCAAAGATTTTTGGCTTTGTGGTTCGCATATAAGGAGGCAGCTGTGTTCTGTGCTTGTACATGGTTTGTGATCATACTACATGCATACTATGTAAGTCCAGCCGAACTGTGCCCAAGCCCGCCTTTTCAAGTGTGGCTGTTCAGCATACCATTCTCAGGCATGGTACATGGTACATGACACATTAATGTGTGTGTGTGTGTGTGTGTGTGTGTGTGTGTGTGTGTGTGTGTGTGTGTGTGTGTGTTTTAAAAGTATCTGAAAAGCTGTTACCTGATTTCTGTTTTTCTGACTTTTTATTCCACTGTCTTTGCCCATGTTACTGTCAAAAGAGATTCTTCTGTCAGAAGTGATCATTCAAAGCCAGAAAGTGTGAGTTCATTTTCTATCCCAAAAACTAAGATTTAAAGGTCACTTCAGTATATTTTCTGTCAAGCACACATGCCATTAATCTTTCAATTCAATGTGCCTGTCAGCATCAACAACTAATATGGCATCTTGACAGGTCAGCCTATTGTGGAAACAGCATGTATTGATCCCTCTATTTTATACTCAAGTGAAAATATGAACAAAATTGCTATTTACGATGGGAAGTTGTATGAAAACATCACGTCAAAGCAGTAATAGGTGTGTAAAGGTCCACCAGTCTTGACATTAGCTTTCTGTCAGTAATTTTTCCATTCAGATGTACAGTTTGGGGGACAGTGGGACTGAAAAATGGTCAAACACAACTGGTGCTTCATATCTGCACAGGGATTTAGCTATATGGATAACATCAATTTAAACTTCTTACCTCAGGATTGGTTTAATTATCCTGGCTGTCCTGTGTGGATCACACCATGTAACAAGAAAGCTCCCCCATTCACTTTTTGCTAGCTGGTGACTGACTGATACAATCCATGCTAAAATGTTGGGCACACACTTCATTATCCTGGGTGAACTGTTGATAGATTTTGACTGTTGTAATATGTACTGTAATTGTAGCCCAACATTGCTGAATGTTTTCAGATGAATGTTTCTTGGAGATATTTTTCTCACTAGTTGCTCTACTGTAAGTGTGCTCAACTTTAAATCCTTCATTGCTCACCATTCAGTTCACGAACAGGTCCAAACCCTGACATGTTGATTGACAGCTAACACTGTCATGACATAAATCTTACCACGAAGTATAGCTCCAGAGTTACTGGCAACAATGTATTAGTTTAATATTATACTAAAACAGACTAGAGAAATCTAAGTATTGATTGATTTACTAAGATTTATTTACTATGTTTACCTAAATATTTAGGAAAATACATCATGGACATGTATATAAAATGCCAGAATGTTTTAAATGAAACTATGGCATCCTTGAAAAGTTGCAATTAGGTTATATTTTATCTGTCAGCAGAAACATGGTCCACAACATAATGTCTAAATCTATACTAAATGGTTCAATGACAACAGACTCAAGCCTTTTCTATAGCCAAACCAGTGCTCTAACCAAATCTGATTGTAAAACTGTGAGGTAAGATGAAGAGAAGAGTACTCAAGAGTGGTCTTTGGACCTTGAAGTAAATGGAGATAAACGACAGTGGTAAGAGATTCATCTGTATTCTCCATTTAAAATGTTTAATTTGATTGACTTCATGTTTTTTTTTAATAATGAAAAATAAACATTGTTTAAATCAGGTTGACAGGGGCCTTTTGAAAAACCCTAATGACCAAGGTGGAAATGCAGATAAAAACTTCCTAAACAGTCTCCAACCTTGTTAAACATTTTAGACTGTTTTCAGTATAAAAGTTACTGTGGATGTCTGTTCATAAAGTATTTCTGTTGGTGCTATTTTTAAGCTTGGAGTAGTAAAAACAAAACAACTTTAAACATTTTGTATCGACTTGCTGTAGTGACTTACCCTGGTCAAGTCAGATTTATTTATATAGCACTTTTTACAATAGAGCATTGTCTCAAAGCAACTTTGCAATTTTTGATTATCTTCTAATATCTACATCTAATCCCAAATTAAGCAAGCCTAGGACGACAGTGGCAAGGAAAAACTCCCTAAACGTTATGAGTGTCACACGCCGCGGCAGCGCGCACCGGCATATGGACCTATCAGGAAGTCCCACAGCGATCATCGTGATTGCGTTCAGCCGTGGGACGACCTATAAAGGCACAACCGCGAGAGACCCACCTCGCGGTTCATCTCCGTGCCCGGCGCGTTCCATCGCGCAGCACCACTCGTCCTCGCATTCCTCCGCGCTATTCCGCTCATCGCCGCGTTCCGTCGCGCCTCTCTGTTCAGGTATTGCCCGTTTAGTTCAGTTCCGGGTTCCTGTCTTTTGCACCCGTTTTGTGTTTATGTTCTGTTTGTTTTGTCTACCTGCTTTCGGTTCCCGTTCACGCCTGTTTTCGGCTTCGGCCTAGTTTATGTTTTCCACCCGTTTTCGGCTATTGCCTGTTTCTGTTCGCTGTGTCTCCCTCTGTTCGCCTTTGTTCTAATAAAGCTCCCTTAGTTGAATACCTGCGTTCGTCTCCTGCTTCCCATCCGCCTCCCGCCGTTACAGTATGAACCGCCTAGAAATGGAGACGGCAGGTATTCCCGACATCTTCTTCCTCACCAGCCGTTTCAACGGTGACCCAGCCCGTTGCCGATCATTTATTGATAATTGCCATCGTTATTTCTGTTTATACCCCACGGAGACCAATTATACCAGAGTGCGTTTTGTTTTTCTACACCTCACCGGTGAGGCTCTAACCTGGGCCACCCGACTATGGTCCGTCCTCAAGACTGGCACCATAGAGCGGTTCCTGGAGGAGCTGGATACCGCTTCGGCTCTCCACGGGTCACCACGGCCGCGGGTTCCTTGGCTGTTGAACCCGTTTGCCCTGTCCAACCAACCCTGATTGGTCATGTGCTGGATTCCCAGTTTGCCACCATCCGGGCCGCTCTAGTTAAACGTCACACGCCCGGTGACCTAGGTCTCGATACTCGTGCCTCCAATCGTTCTGCTCTCGCCAGTCCTGCACCACGGACAGTCATGCCTACACCTGCACCACGGAACTTTCCGACACAGACAGCCGCGTCACTCTTGCTCGTGCCCACTCCCGCGTCTCGGAGGTTTGTACCAGTGACTGTGTCCAGGTCATCTGCAGTTCCAGTGGCTGCCCCCAGGACGCCTGCAGTTCCAGTGGCTGCCCCCAGGACGCCTACGGTTCCAGTGCCTGCCCCCAGGACGTCTGCGGTTCCAGTGGCTGCCCCCAGGACGTCTGCAGTTCCAGTGGCTGCCCCCAGGACGTCTGCAGTTCCAGTGGCTGCCCCCAGGTCGTCTGCAGTCCCAGTGGTTGTCCCATCCTCGACAGAGGCCTTCCCAGGGGCCGTGCACTTGCCAGAGACCATTTCAGACTCTGCTCTCCAGCATCCCGTCCACGGCTCTGCTCTCCAGCAGCCCGTCCACGGCTCTGCTCTCCAGCAGCCCGTCCATGGCTCTGGTTTTCAGCAGCCCGTCCACGGCTCTGCTCTCCAGCATCTCGTCCACTACTCTGCTGTCAAGCATCACGTCGTCCACGACTCTGCTGTCAAGCATCACGTCGTCCACGACATTGCTGTCAAGCATCACGTCGTCCACGACTCTGCTGTCAAGCATCACGTCATCCACGACTCTGCTGTCAAGCATCACGTCGTCCACGACTCTGCTGTCAAGCATCGCCGCCTCGACTCTGCTGTCAAGCATCGCCGCCTCGTCTCTGCTGTCAAGCATCGCCGCCTCGTCTCTGTTGTCAAGCATCGCCTCGTCGACTCTGCTTCTCAGAACCTCGTCCACGGCCTTGCTCGTCAGCCTCACGTCGTCGACCCCGCTCTGCAGCCTCACGTCGTCGACCCCGCTCTGCAGCCCTCACGTCGTCGACCCCGCTCTGCAGCCTCACGTCGTCGACTCCGCTCTGCAGCATCTCGTCGTCGACTCTGCTCTCTGGCATCATGTCGTCGTCGACTCTGCTCTCCGGCATCACGTCGTCGTCGACTCTGTTCTCAAGCATCGCCGCCTCGTCGACTCTGCTCTCAAGCATCGCCTCGTCGACTCTGCTCTCAAGCATCGCCTCGTCGACTCTGCTCTCAAGCATCGCCTCGTCGACTCTGCTTCTCAGAACCTCATCCACGGCCTTGCTCGTCAGCCTCACGTCATCGACCCCGCTCTGCAGACTCACGTCGTCGACCTCGCTCTGCAGCCTCACGTCGTCGACCCCGCTCTGCAGCCTCACGTCGTCGACCCCGCTCTGCAGCCTCACGTCGTCGACCCCGCTCTGCAGCCTCACGTCGTCGACCCCGCTCTGCAGCCTCACGTCGTCGACCCCCCGCTCTGCAGCCTCACGTCGTCGACCCCGCTCTGCAGCCTCACGTCGTCGACCCCGCTCTGCAGCCTCACGTCGTCGACTCCGCTCTGCAGCATCTCGTCGTCGACTCTGCTCTCCGGCATCATGTCGTCGTCGACTCTGCTCTCCGGCATCACGTCGTCGTCGACTCTGCTCTCAAGCATCGCCGCCTCGTCGACTCTGCTCTCAAGCATCGCCTCGTCGACTCTGCTTCTCTAACCTCGTCCACGGCCTTGCTCGTCAGCCTCACGTCGTCGACCCCGCTCTGCAGCCTCACGTCGTCGACCCCGCTCTGCAGCCTCACGTCGTCGACCCCGCTCTGTGCAGCCTCACGTCGTCGACCCCGCTCTGCAGCCTCACGTCGTCGACCCCGCTCTGCAGCCTCACGTCGTCGACCTCCGCTCTGCAGCCTCACGTCGTCGACCCCGCTCTGCAGCCTCACGTCGTCGACTCCGCTATGCAGCATCTCGTCGTCGACTCTGCTCTCCGGCATCACGTCGTCGTCGACTCTGCTCTCCGGCATCACGTCGTCGTCGACTCTGCTCTCCGGCATCACGTCGTCGTCGACTCTGCTCTCCGGCATCACGTCGTCGTCGACTCTGCTCTCCGGCATCACGTCGTCGTCGACTCCGCTCTCCCGCATCACATCGTCATCGCCTCCGCTCTCCAGCGTCGCTTCGTCGGTGCCTCCGCACGCCAGCCGCCCGACTGTTGGCGGTCCCCTCCTGGGGTCCGTCCGGCAAGGAGACCGCCTGAGAGGGACCTGCTCTCGGGGGGCTCTTCTGGGAGTCCTAGCTCCGACTCGGACTCCTTGGGGGAGGCTCTGTCACGTGCCGCGGCAGCGCGCACCGGCATATGGGTCTATCAGGAAGTCCCACAGCGATCATCGTGATTGCGTTCAGCCGTGGGACGACCTATAAAGGCACAACCGCGAGAGACCCACCTCGCGGTTCATCAAGTGTACTCCGTGCCCGGCGCGTTCCGTCGCGCAGCACCACTCGTCCTCACATTCCTCCGCGCTGTTCCGCTCATCGCCGCATTCCGTCGCGCCTCTCTGTTCAGGTATTGCCCGTTTAGTTCAGTTCCGGGTTCCTGTCTTTTGCACCCGTTTTGTGTTTATGTTCTGTTTGTTTTGCCTACCCGCTTTCGGTTCCTGTTCACGCCCGTTTTTGGCTTCGGCCTAGTTTATGTTTTCCACCCGTTTTCGGCTATTGCCTGTTTCTGTTCGCTGTGTCTCCCTCTGTTCGCCTTTGTTCTAATAAAGCTCCCTTAGTTGAATACCTGCGTTCGTCTCCTGCTTCCCATCCGCCTCCCGCCGTTACAATGAGGAAGAAACCTTGGGAGGACCAAGACTCAAAAAGAGACCCTTCCTACCTGGGTGGCTTAGATGATAAATGTAAGAATGAAACTAATTCATCTAATCAAATAGTTTAAATAAAATAACGTAAAAATATGCATATCGGCATTATTTAGTCTGATACACAGAGTCACTCTAGGACCTTGAGTTCTCAGCAGGGAAGTTCTTGGTGGTTCCTGGTGTTTTCCAGATATGGAGGGGATGGAACTGATGATGGAGACAACTTGAGTGGAGCTGGAGCAGATGGACAGCTTACTGTGTGAGGCTGGAACTGGTAGAGGAACACAAGCTCAGAGAGAAAACAGAAAATGTAGTTAGTTATTGATTAAGAGGACAGAGTCTATTAACAATCACTGACGCCATGTGTAGCATGAGACTCTGGCAGCATTACCTATAGCAGCTAGAAAAAGATGGAGTTCATCATTGTCACGCCCATCGGCCGCCCGGCTCGCTGCACCTGCTGATCACGCTCACCTGTTCGTCATTACCCTCGTCATTCCCTCACTATTTAACTCTCACTCTGATCTCACTCGTTGTGGATTCTCGATGTCCCTACCTTGCCTCACCTGTGCGTCAGTGTCCATTTTTGTGTGAATAAACCACCTTACCAGCCAGTAGCCTTGCGTATGTCTCCTACTTCCCTCCAGAGTGTGACAGTAGAATCCACCCATATGGAGACAGCGGCTACTGGCTCTGGCCGCAAACCGACCGAAGGACGGTGGCTCGCCAACATCCGTGCCCGGCTTGGGGAGGTGCTTCAGGACGTGGAGTTCGTGCCCGTGGACTTCGACGCGCTTATCCGCTCGCTCAACGGGATCGCCCTGCGCCTCTCAAAGCCGCTGCCGCCTCCCGCCGCCGTGGACCTCACCGTCTCCATCCAGCCTACCCTCCGCGACTCCGATCGCCAGCCTCCCGTCGGCGACCTCGCTCGCCAGCCTACCCTCCGTGACTCCGATCGCCAGCCTCCCGTCGGCGACCCCGCTCGCCAGCCTACCCTCGCTCTCCGGCGTCCAGCCGGCACCCGGGTGCCGGCTGGACGCCGACGAGCGCGGGTGCCGGCTGGACGCCGGCGAGCGAGGGTGCCGGCTGGACGTCGGCGAGCACCTGCGCTCGCCAGTCTTCCCTCCTCAACTCTGCTCGCTGGCTTTCGCTTGGCTCCCCCGCTCGCCAGCTTCAGGCCGCTGTTTCCGCTCGCCAGCCGCTCGACTGCTGCCAGCCTCTTCCGGGGATTCGCCCGGCGAGAAAACCCCCGGACTCGGAACCTAGCTCCGATTCGGACTCCATGGGGGGGGGCTCTGTCACGCCCATCGGCCGCCCGGCTCGCTGCACCTGCTGCACATGTTTTGTGTGAGCCAGTGGCCTTGCGTTTGTCTCCTACTTCCCTGCAGAGTGTGACAATCATTATATTGTTGATACAGAGTGTAAGACTAAATTACTTTTTAAATTCAGTTATATATCCATTTGATTGTAATTTTTAATGTTAGAATTAGCAGTTCAAGGTTTTGACACGGTTTGATGATTCCCGGCATGCACCAACATTGTAATTTATGATATATGTAACAAGGCCCCATATTAGTGCTCACACATAACTCATGAGCTTTTTAACACTTACTAAATGTTTAATTATGTAACATTTCATATAAACTGATTTACCTGGAATGTGTGCTATAGATCCTTACATTGTTCTGGATATTCAGCCATGTTGCTTGTAACAATATTGCACTGTATAGCAATTGGGTCATTTCCCTGTGTTTTGAGTCCTAATTTAAATGTTCACTTAATGTCAATATTTCAAGCTTCCAGTCTCATAAACTAGGTATGTAAATGCTGGTTTGTTTTTAATGTATACATATTCAAACATATTATTTTGAAATGATCTATGGGTGGTCTGTCTATGTTGACAAAGACAGGATGGATTAAATACAGGTGTCAGACAGTGAAACTTATCTTACTGCACTTAAGACTAAATTCACAATTAAGTAGGGCAATCAGGGCACTTCTTATTTGATAGTATTATGGTTTTGCAGTCGGGGTGGGTGAGGTACTGGTTGGGTTTATATATATATATATATATATATATATATATATATATATATATATATATATATGTGTGTGTGTGTGTGTGTGTGTGTTTATTTATTTTTTTCCCATGAAGGGTTTAATAAAAGCCCCCAAAACAACACAAACATATTTTCTATTACAAATTATGGAAGATAAAGAAAGAACTGCATGGTCCCAGCTGTGTACTCCTACACATTATTTATTTCAGCACCACTGTGATTTTCTGTCTAACAGTACAAAACACTTCAATGCACAGCCCACAATTATTTGCCATACTCCCAGAGTTTGTATGTCTTTAACAGAGAATCTTTGGTTTTTGCACATTTTCTCATGTATCTTTTACATAATGCCAAGTGTGTTTGTGGCTGGACATTCTGTATAAAACTACTGAAACCTCAGACTCAAAACTATTAGCAAAAACTACATACATCTATGTTCAGATTATATCTGTGCACATCATACTATTTTTGCCAAATCCCTGCTTAAATAAAAAAAAACACATGCATAAATGACCAGCTTTTGTTGTATTTTAGAAACTAGTGTGCTGTCTGACCTGCTCTATCCCAGGACAATCAGGGAGACTATTCAAGTTCACCAACTAAATCAGCACCAGGCCAGCACTGACCAGCAAAATAAAAACACTTTGATCACATTGGATTATGGAAATTGTATTGTCTTGCTAGTGGACTAGCATACCAGTATCCAAACACAAAATATGCTGGTCTTTGTTTTTTTCCTTTAGCAGGAAAAACTTTAAAGTGAAACATGTTTACGTTCAATTGGCTTTTCTGGTACTGCATATGCTATATTGGGTTTGAAAATGATTTGAGGCACAGGGTACATCACCAGGCAGAGCACATCTATCATACTAATCATACTATTTTTTTGTAAACACAGAGTCTCCTGGGTATCTTAAAATGGAAAGCATAAAATTTGATAATGGTGTGGAGGTGGTAGAGCTGAGCAGAAAATAATGCATGCAAACAATTAATTTCGTTAACATCATGTGTTTATTTTAGATAGTGTGTGCTGAAAAAAAGATATATATGTATATATATATATATATATATATATATATATATATATATATATATACACATATATATACACATATATATATATATATCTTTCTAAGTAGGAGAACTTGCACAAATATATATATATATATATATATATATATATATATATATATATATACAGTGGGGGAAAAAATATTTATTAGTGCAAGTTCTCCTACTTAGAAAGATGAGAGAGGTCTGTAATTTTCATCATAGGTACACTTCAATTATGAGAAAAAAAATTCTAGGAAATCACATTGTAGGATTGTAAATTATGGTGGAAAATAAGTATTTGGTCAATAACAAAACTTCAACTCAATACTTTGCAACATAACCTTTGTTGGCAATGACAGAGGTCAAACGTTTCCTGTAAGTCTTCACCAGGTTTGCACAAACTGTAAAATGGACTGGCAGCATGGACTTTCAACTTCCTCCACAAATTTCCTATGGGGTTGAGGTCTGGAGACTAGCTAGGCCACTCTAGGACTTTTAAATGCTTTTTACGCAGCCACTCCTTCATTGCCCGAGCGGTGTGTTTGGGATCATTGTCATGCTGGTAGACCCAGCCATGTTCCATCTTCAATGCTGGAAGGAGGTTTTGGCTTAAAATCTCACGATACATGGCCCCGTTCATTCTTCTCTTAACACAGATCAGTCGTCCTGTCCCCTTTGCAGAAAAACAGCCCCAAAGCATGATGTTTCCACCCCCATGCTTCACAGTAGGTATGGTGTTCTTGGGATGCAACTCCGCATTCTTCTTCTTCCAAACATGACGAGTTGAGTTTTTACCAAAAAGTTCTATTTTGGTTTCATCTGACCACATGACATTCTCCCAGTCCGCTTCTGGATCATCCATATGCTCTCTGGCAAACTTCAGACAGGCCTGGACATGTACTGGCTTAAGCAGTGGGACACGCCTGGCACTGCAGGATCTGAGTCCCTATTGGTGTAGTGTGTTACTGATCATTCATCAGGTCCCTCCGTGTAGTTCTGGGATTTTTGCTCTCCGTTCTCATGATCATTTTGACCCCACAGGATAAGATCTTGCCTGGGGCCCCAGATCGAGGGAGATTATCAATGGTTATGTACAGTTGATTTATTCACACCAACCTGCTTGCCTATTGTAGATATTGTAGAAGACGTTACAGGTCTGTGAGAGCCAGAAATCTTGCTTGTTTGTGGGTGAACAAATACTTATTTTCCACCATGATTGACAATTAAATTCTTTAAAAATCCTACAATGTGATTTCCTGTATTTTTTTCTCATTTTGTCTCTCATAGTTGAAGTGTACCTATGATGAAAATTACAGAATTCTCTCATCTTTCTAAGTAGGAGAACTTGCACAATCAGTGGCTGACTAAATGTTTTTTTGCCCCACTGTATATAAGAAACTTCAGGTAATATGCATCTAGTTAATGCTATTTGTACTATGAATTGTGATATTGACCTTTATACTAAAGAAGAACATTTTGTCAGTAAAATGTTTTTGTCAATCTTGTAAGAAACAAAAAGTCCAAATGCAGTAATGATGATTTAGCTGTCATAAAATGAATAATGGAGAATGTCTTCTTGTGCATTTTTTAATAAATAATGTTATGTACAATAATGTCATGTAAATGCCAGACTTGTAATGGCTCTACACTTCCACTTTTGTTTCATTGCACGTTTAAATCAGGGTTGGAACGACTGCACACTACTTTTGTTCATTCTCCTTCAATGTAGTAGTGTTTGTTCGTTGATTTTGTGTAAAAAAATAAACTCAGCCGCAATTCCAACCAGCATGGCTACTCCTTCTTCACGCAACTGGTATTATGATATGGGGTTTCATTATAAAATCTCTAAAACAGAGCTCAAATTTCTGTGCTGTAAACTAAAAAAAACTAGAAACTATGAAAGACTGATTCCAGCTGGCGGTCACTTATCACTCATACAGACTCAGTTTAGTTATGTTGCTGCAGAATAAATTTAACATATGTTTATACATACTCAGTATGTAATACACTTTGGGACTATGGTAGCCTAGTGGGTAAGGTACTGGACTGTGGACCACAAGGTCCAGGGTTCAAATTCCACCTCTGCCAAGCTGCCACTGTTGGGTCCTTGAGCAAGGCCCTTAACACACAATTGCTTGGATTGTAAGACTGTATCAATTGTAAGTCGCTCTGGATAAGGGCGTCTGCTAAATGCTGTAAATGTAAATGTACACATGAATTGTGCATGAATTCAGAGCCTTGACTTGCATCTGGAAAAACAATTTTGCATTTTAAGAAAAAGAAAAAAAAAACTTACTCCAAAAGATTACTTTCTTTTTGCTTGCAAAAGTTTGTTGCTATTTCATCCCAACATTTTTTTGGAATGCATTACAGGTCCAAAATGCAGCAATGGATGTTTAGGATTAGACAAAACATGAAATATATTGGGTTCATACTGTCTGCAATGAAATAAAAGTCAACGTAGATGTTTTATTTTGTCCCAACGTTTTCTGATTCAGGGTGTTTTATGTTCAAGTTCATGTTACCAGGTCAGACTATATGACCTCATGTATATGTTTTGTTTCTCTAATGATACAATAACAAAACCAGGTAAAATATGTATTATTCAAATTAATTGCAATAACATTTGTGATGCAAGTTGTGCTTAGTATAAGGCTTTTTCTCTCGATGTGTAATGTAATATTATATGTGATGTAAACATTTACAGCAAGGATAAGCATATAAACATTATTAAATCAATGTGTGTTTCATAAACATTTGAGTATTGAGACTTTGTTAACCATTATTGCAGGCTATCATTTGTTATTCAGACCAATCAGCAGCAAGGACAGTTTGTCAAGCCGTTTTCTTTTCAAGTGTTTTTAGCAATAAAGGTAAGAAAAAATATCATTATCATACATGTATTTTGACATGTAAAATATATATACAAAAATATATACAAGTAAGGATTCTGCATGTAAAACATGAAAACTCCAGAAGATAGAATAATAAAGATGATACATTCTCATAGTAAGAAGTATCTAGTTATGCATCAAACTGACATGAAAGTATCATCAGGACCTTCAGAACTGTTTACACTCCTAAAGTAAACAGTAAATGACAGTAAGAAAGCCTAATGTTCTTAACCTAACAAGCGACTTAAAAAATCTATTGGCCGATTTCAATCTGTCTAATGGAGTCTTCCAGCCCGATTGTTATTGATATTTGTGTTATCCAAAACAAAATAAATCCAGAAGACAATAAAGACGATAAAGTCTTATATTTAAGAAGTATTTATTTAGTTATGCCTCAAACTGACATGAAGGTTTCATTAGAACATTCAGAACTGTTTATACTCCTAAGGTAAACCACAAATTACAATTAGAAGGTCTAATCATTGTTCTTAACCTAAAATCCATTGTGTTAAGAAATCCAATTACTTAAATAATGTGTATTGGGTGATTTCAAACTGTCTAATGAATTCTTCCACCCAGATTGTTATTGATATTTGTGTTAGCTAAAACTAATTTGTGTTTCAGAGTCAATATTGCATTTGAACTATGTCACATCTGCTTCCTAAGTTTGATGAGCTTCTTTCTGGCAGGGTACAAATAGTCTGAATCTGGCTTTCTATGGTTATCGTTTTCTATGGTTTTCAACCCTGTGCCTGATTTTCTGGATATTGTGATTGCCTTTCATTTGTATGTGTATTACTGCTACCGCTTACAGTTATTGACTCTGTTTTTGGCAGACTTTGAGTATTTATCATCAGCACTTCATTCATACCTCTGTTTGCTATCTTTGTGACAGAAGACTTCACCATACATGGAACCAGCAGGATTTGAGGACCAAAAAGTCCACCAGCAGTGCTCTCTTGCAGGAGTTATCGCAGCATGAGATCATGACCAGAGTGAGGCTCCCATGCCATCTCAAACCAAACCACCGGTAATTGCAGTGGTTAACTTAAAGCCAGTGGTGAAAATCATGGTACCCAAGAGGTATGACAGAACACCGAAAGAGTGAGGGGAATTATCTGTGCAGTGCATGTTGTACATTCATCACCACCTGGAACAGTTCAAGGTGGACATTAACAAGATTCACTTCATCATCTCACTGCTGTCCAGTAAGGCAAAAAGTAAGGAAAAGTTCTGAATACAGCCCTCAACCGCTTCGCTGTTTTCAGCCTACCATAATCCACCATGCCAGACTGCATGGATTTGGATAGTACAAGCCTGAGAAAGCTGAGAAAGAATGTAGGGGGCACCTGTGTTTCTTCTGTGGCCAGAGCAGACACATGCAAGCAAAACATCCTGACACTGCCAGGGCACGTACCCAAAACATTCTGGCACTGCCAGGGCAACAGATTCTGTTGTATTGCCTGAATTAAGTTCGTGTATGTGATTGCTCATAAAACTGGCATATGGCCCAGAATGCTGTGTTATTCTGACCTTATAGACTCAGCAGGGAACTTCATAGATCAAGGACTCATGACCAGACTGAACATCTCAGTGAAGGATATTCACCCACCTTTAGTGCTGAGGTTGGTTCTTTGCAGAAATTACTACTAAATAAGCTCTATGTAAATGGGGAAAATGAAAATTCCACAAGAACAAAAGTAATTTTTTAGGTTACGTGGTAGGACCAGAGCTGCATGCGCATGGATGAATAAGCTCATACTTGCACCATGAAAGAGCTTCAAAGATTTTAAGGCTTCACTAATTCCTAACAAAGGTTTATTCAGGGATTTACTAACGTAGCTGCACCCCTGACCTCCCTACTTAAAATGAAATGTAAAATCCTGCAATCCTGAATTATCAGGCTGTTAAG
The DNA here is from genome assembly GCA_025084515.1 of Ancistrus triradiatus. Lineage (NCBI taxonomy): Eukaryota > Metazoa > Chordata > Actinopteri > Siluriformes > Loricariidae > Ancistrus > Ancistrus triradiatus. The sequence continues at coordinate 728,911 of JAJAGP010000094.1, forward strand.
TGCTTTTGACGCACTAAAGCATCAATTTATCTTGGCACCCATATTGCATCATTATGATCCATCTTTACCCTTTGAGGTGGAAGTAGATGCATTGGGGTAGGGGTAAGGGACATCTTTTTTCAAACCACTGAAACTTAATTTGTGCACATACTTTTTTCGGAAGTTCTGCTCCCCCACTGGCAGAGGTCATTTTTACTGTGGGAGAGATGAACAGCAGCAATTCAAAATATCATCGGAAACACATGGCAAACAATTTTTTTGTATCAGTCATAACATACAAAGCACCAGTGTATGTTCTCCTTCTTCTTCTTCTTCTCCTTCTTCTTCTTCTTCTTCTTCCTCTTCTTCTTCCTGTTTCTTCGGAGGCTGAAATATGATGGGGGTTTTCAAGAGAATTGAAGATGACTCCAGACGTGAGCCCGTAACAGCTTAACCACTACTATGAGCTCCTGCTGGAGAGCAGAAGGTCCAGCTGATGAAGGTTTTCCTGGACTTCTACCATATAGATTTTGTAAGGCATCTGTGAAACACCACATCCAGGCTATAATAGGAATGTGGTAGGTGATGATCTAAGAGTCAATCTTTTGTAGGGACTCTGCATTTTTACTGATCCTGTATAAAACTGAGTTAGTTTCCAATAGAATTAACTGAGACAAGTTACAATATGTTTGTTTCTAGAAGAAGTCCTGCAGTCCAAATCTTGAGTCTAACCGCACCTACAAGGAGCTGCATTAACTCATTGAGTCTGTGGAAAAAGAAACAGGAAAATAAAGCAGAAAGAAAGGTTAAGTGCAGTAATGTTTTAACAACCACAGCAACCTGTATACCATAAATCAAATACCAATAACTTGTTAAGTACTACAAATAGATTGAATTATCTTTTTAAGTGACCTAATAAAATATAGAAGACAGAAGAAGTAATGGCTGCTCAGTTTTCTTCCCCTATATGAAGAAACAATTCATACAAGCAAATAGGGTTGCCAACTTCTTCAACCCCCAATCAGGGACACTTTCCTCCAGGTGTGTCCGCATGTGCGTGCTTACCCCCAGCAGCTTATATATATATATAAAATTGTGAAAGCTTTCACAAATCTGAAAATGCCTAAAAGTCATAAATATTATGTAAATAAACATGTATTATTCAAAATTACAGCTGTGAAAGCTTTCACAAATCTGAAAATGGCTAAAAGTAATACATATTATATAAATAAATGCTTTTTATACTACATTTTATCTGTGAACGCTTTCATAAATCAGATTATGCCTAAAAATAATAAATAACATCATAATAAATATTTATTAGACAAATTTATATATGTGAAAGTTTTAACAAATCAGAGTATGCCTAAAAGTAATAAATAACATAATTACAACAATTTATTAGACAAAATTATATCTGTGATAGTTTTCGGAACTGATGGAGGGTAAGTATAACCTGTGTTGATTCTCTATATTATCAGTTTTTGAAGTTCTTTTATGGCGAGTTAAATTAAAGGCTTAATTATTTCGCCTGTTGTCATTTTCCCTCCTCACGGTCTATACGAGCCACGTACAGACAGAATTAAGACTGTTAAAAGTTTCACAAATCAGCCTGGTCACTTTACTGCAGGTGTCAGAAATCTAATGGTCACCTTTAAAAGTTATAAGCATTTGAAAATAAATCTCTAAAATGTAATGCCGAATGATTTCGGTTTAGATGATGACGTCACCTGAATTTACAAATCAGCACGAGCCAAATGTAGTATTAATCACAGTTTAAAGTGACTTCATCACGGAATGCAAGATGAAAAAAGCTCCAAATCGCAACCGCAACCAAACTTTACTGCGGTTCCCACTTTCTTATAGTTGCAAAGTCTTTTTTTCTTTACAGGTTCACTGCTCATTTTGACAGCATAAGGCTCCACTCACAACACACACTGGTCTGTCACTAACGTAACTACTGCAACCGGGAGTTTGTATCAGTTTTGGAGCATTATTGGCCAATGAGGCTGTGATTGGAATCCGGGACTGGACAATACGGGACAGTTGGCAACCCTACAGGCAAATGAAGACTTTTTTTCATTATTGAGTAAATTTATTAGATGATGGATAAAAGACACAAATCACTCTTGACTGGAAAAGAGAACCATAGAAATATACAGAAGTTATATGTATTTGACATCAAGTGCTGCTTTTTGAAACCTTCTAACCTGCTTCACATTGCCAGACAGGTTCTATTTAGGATAGGACAGGACAGTGCTTCTCAGTCTTGGTCCTGGCGCCGCACCACTCTGCATGTTTTAGTGTTTTTCTGCTCCCAACACACCTGATCCAACTACTCAGCTCATTAACAAGCCTGTTGGTGTGTTTAAACAGGAGCAGCACTAAATTGTGCAGAGTGGTGGGGCACCAGGACCAGGTGTTTTTATTGTCACTATACACATGTACAAAAGACACTTCTTTCACAGTGCAAACACATATGAAAATACAACACAAAATAAACTGTGCAATGTTGCATAGGTTTAAGGCTATAAATAGATAGATACAGTGTTATAAAACAGCACATTATCAAATATTGCACAGTACTTGATATTGTATAGTGATAATAATGATATTCCACAGTATACAAATACTGCACAATAATGGAATCTAACAATGTTGTCAATAAATAAGAAATATTGCACAGTAGATGGTTTAGAAAACCTGGGGTGGTGGGGTTGAGAGATCAGATTATGTGATCAATGCATGCATGGATTCAGAATGGTTATGGCTTTCGGGGAAAAACTGTTCTTGAGTCTATTTGTTCTTGATCTGATGCACCTGTAGCGTTTCCCTGAGGGCAACAAGTCAAACAGTCCAAAACCAGGGTGGAAGCTGTCCTTGGTGATGTTTTTTGCTCTACTGAGGCAGTGTGAGGTGTAAATGTCCATCAGGGAGGGGAGAGAGCAGCCAATGATCTCCTGTGCTGACTTTAATAGTCTTTGAAGCCTCTTCCTGTCTGCCACTATGCAGCTGCTGTATTAGGTTATTCTAGGTACCAGGTTATTCTCTGAACACCAGGCTTCGAGCTTTAGGACCTCCCATCTGTAGGCTGCCTCGTCACACTTTGAGATGGGTCTGACTACTGTGTTGTTGTCAGCATACTTGATGATAAGGTTATTGTTGAGGGCCAGAATGCAGTCATAGGCGTAGAGACAGTACACCCATGTGGGAAGCTGGTGCTCACGTGTGAGTGGAGGAAAGGTGGGGGCCAAGTCTCACACTCTGGGGCCGGTTGGTGAGAAAGTCCTTTATCCAGACACATCTGAGAGGAGGCAGGCCAAGGGTGTCCAATTTGGTGATGAGAATATCCATAATAATTGTATTAAAAGCTGAGCTGTAATCCATGAAGAGCATTCGGACGTAACTCTGCTGCTCCAGGTGGCTCAGAGCAGTGTGGAGAGGTACGGCGATGGAGTCCGCTGTGGATCTGTTTGCGCGATATGCGAACTGGTGAGGGTCAAAGTCTGGACAAAAATAGTCCTTAATGTGCTGGAGAACCAGTCTCTCGAATTACTTCATGATTACCGGAGTGAGGGCTACAGGATGATAATAATTTAGACTGGTGATGGGAGTCTTCTTCAGCACTGGAATGACTGTATCTAGTTTTAGACAGGGCGGCATGACTGCCTGGGCCAGGGAGAGGTTGAAGATTCTGGTAAAGGTGCAGGCAAGCTGATGAGCACATGCTCTAAGCACATTGCCAGGTACTCCATATGGGCTGGTAGCATTCTTGGGGTTCACTGCCAGGAGCACTCGTCTGACATTGTGCTGTGGTGTATCCAATCATGCAAAGAAACAATTTAGCTCCTCTGCCAGCGGCACACTCAGGTCTTCTGTTGTCACACCACAGCCTCTATAATCTGTGATGTCTTGTGTGCCTTGCCACACTGTCCGTGTATTGTTGCTCGACAGGTGGGACTCTATACTCCTCTTATGGTCCACCTTGGCAGTTTTAATTCCTCTTTTCAGGTCAGCTCGAGCAGCCCTGTACCAAGCTCTGTCACCTGCCCTGAAGGCAGCATCGCAGGCTCTGACTGGCTATTCAGGGTTTCTGGTTTGGGAAAACCCGAATGTTTTTGTCCACAGTCACATTTCCGATGCAGAACCAGGCCAGGTTGTAACAGTCTTTATGATAGGCCTGGCACTGCGTCTGTGGAGGGGGTGTAGGCTGGGGAAAGCAGGAGGGAATGATGGTCTGATTTTCCTAGATGGGGGAGGGGCATGATTGTGTATGCATGCTTGATGTTGGAGTAAACATGATCCAGAGTGTTCTCCCCTTTAGTAGAACACTTGACATGTTGATAACATTTCAGGAGTACAGTCTTCAAGTTGGCCTTGTTAAAATCTCCTGCAATTATATGAACACCGTCGGGGTGAGCCCGCTGCTACTCATTTATATTCTTCATGAGGAGTGAGAGCGCCCTCTTTACATTAGTGTCGGTTGGAATATAGACAGCTGTGACAATGACTAATGTTATCCCTCTCGGTAGAAAAAAAGGCAGACATCTTACTGACTCAAGGTTTTACATGTACTCAAAATCTGGGCAACAGTTGTCTTGATGCATGCTCAATAATCCAGGTAAGAAAATATAGTACTGCTCTCTGTTTGTGAAATAGGTGGATTGAAGACAGCTCCAGAAGCTCCTGAATCCTCAACCCGGTGGTAAGCAGCACAGATCATCACATTCAGAACACCATGGATTTTGTAAATAAGGTAAGGGACATCATTATGGAGATGAATGAAACAATGGTCTCATATGATGTAATAATAGTAACCTATTTGCACATATGCATAATAACGTACCACTCCATATGGTATGCTATAATAATGCATAATCTCAAACTGTGAATGCCTGCACCTTGTTTACATTAGGCGTGTCCTAATGGATATATTTAATATAATTTAACTTAATATAATTTGTCATTTCTTCTGTCTTATTCTTCTTTTTGTCATGCACCAATACACCTAAACAAATTCGTTGTTTGTGAAAACTTACTTGTCAATAAACCTGATTCTGATTCTGATGTCACATCTCTCTTCACGTGCGTTCCAGTTGCTGAGGCAGTAGAGGTAGTCCGAATTAAACTACAGGATGACCCCACTCTCAGCAATAGGACCACCCTTAACTCGGCCCAGGTGTGTTTGTTTCTGGATCTGTGTCTTCAATCCACCTATTTCACATACAGAGAGCAATACTATAGGCAGAAACATGGGTGCGCCATGGGTTCCCCAGTTTCACCTATCGTGTCCAACCTGTATATGGAAGAACTGGAAAAGAAGGCACTAAGATCCTATTCAGGAAAACCATTGGTTCAGATATGTGGATGACACCTGGGTTAAAATGAAATCTCAGGAGTTACCACATTTCACTGACCACATCAACTCAGTGCACAAACACATTAAGTTCACCAGGGAGTATGTGAAAAAAGACAGGTTAGCCTTCTTGGATTGTGAGGTTGTGATTGGAGATGGGGGACAATTGAAAGTCGATGTTTAACGTAAGCCACAACATACAGATCAGTACTTAAGGTTTGACTCTCATCATCCACTGGAGCACAAACTAGGAGTCATCAGGACACTGTACCACCGAGCAGACAGCGTCCCCACTGACACAGTGGCCAAGAATGGAGAGAAATCTCACATCAAGCAGGCCCTGGGCAAATGTGGTTATCTGAACTGGGCCTTTGCAAAGCTGGTAAGACACCCAAACAGTGCTTAAGCAGATTGACGAGAGGAGAACAACAACCGCAGTCTAAGCATAAACCAGTGGTGATTCCATATGTGGCAGGAACATCGGAACCCTTGAGACGCACATTTTCCAAACACCGCGTCTCAGTGGCTTTCAAACCCCAAAAGACACTACACCAGAAACGGTCGCAAACAGAGTAATGTAAGTAATGTACGCTGTTAAGTGCCCAGAGGATTGCCAGGATTTGTACATCAAGGAAACCAAACAGCTACTGGTGAAACGGATGGCACAACATAGAAGAGCTACCTCATCTGGTCAGGACTCTCCCAGACCCAACAACAATCTACGGAGAGCTTGGCAGTCTAGCTATGTCACATGTCTCATGAAAGTCACTCGAAACAGGTATTTGGTGCTGCTCACCGATGTCCAAAAGTTTCTGCCGGCTGTAGCTGATGTTTGCAGAACCATTAATGCACAAACAAACACGAAAGAAACACAAAAGTGAGCTGTAAGCTGTAAGCAGCTGCGACCATCCGCACCTCCATCTGCCGCCAGATTCAACAGGTCTGGCAGTAACCAAGCTTGGATGTGGAAAGTAAAACTGAACCAAATATTTAGTTAAATTTGGTTAATGGTTGATTTAGTTACTATGTACTTACACATAGGAATAGGAGGAGCTGAAAAGCATTTTCCATATTACTTTTATCTTTGTCTAATATTACAAGTAGTTTAAAGACCTGAAACATTCAAGTGTGACAAATACGCAAAAATAGAAGAAATTGGGAATTGGAAAATACTTTTCTGAGCATTATTGTGTTCGTGTAATTCTGTACTTGTTATTCACTATATGTTTAACAATTTGCATGCAAAGACATTAAACACATCATCAATCTTTTGTTATGTGGGGGGCAAAGACCCACACTAAGTTTTTTCTTAAAGTGGAACCCAAGATGCGGATCAGCAGACAGACACAGGACAACGACGTGCAGCAAACAGAATTTATTAAATAAAGAATAGTGCGGTGATAGTGTGGTGAGTGAGCAGGTAGAGTCCAGGAGGTTTGCAGCATGGGAACCAAAAACGGGAACGAACAGACTCGGCAGCGGTTGTGTGTGGTTGTTTCCACTGTCCCAGGTGGAGTGAAAGTCGGCAGTAGTCTGGGTGATGCAGAAAACGGCAGGAGTGGACAACAGGAACTGGTGGAAAAAGTACTGGCAGTTAACTCCAGAAAATAAAAGTGGCTAGGGAGCCGGAAAGAAAAGGGCAGGAACTAAATACTTATAAACTGTAGTGGTGAATAATAAATACTGAGATTTGAAAGGCAAAAATAAAGCAGCATGAGAGCTGTAGACAATGATTTGCAGAAGGCTGAAGTAGCCACAAACTAAAGATAAGCTAGTGCTAGCGCTAAGCTAAAGCTCAGACAATAGCAAGGGTAAATGCTAAGCTAACTGATATAGCAAATAGAGAGACCAGGTACCGGCTAGTACCGGAGACTATCTGGCGTCATCTGGGCGATCGATCTGCGATTAAATGGTGAAACGGCTGATGAGGAGATGGATATCAGGTGTGGTGTAGGCGGAGGAGTGTAGGATGATGGCCAATCGATTGCTGTGGAAGCAAACACACACAAGCACGCTGCTCTCAAAGGACATAAACAAATGGGACTAAGGGAACATCAACAAATAACGAAAACGGGAAAATAAAAACAGGCAAACCCTAACAGTACCCTCGCCCCATGGTCTTCAACGGGATCTGCCAGGGTTGGCCCATGGTGGAGTTGGTAAGAGTGTTGTGGGCGTATTCTGCCCATGCTAGCTGGGCGCTCCACTTCTTCGGGTCCTTGGCCGTCAAGCAGCGCAGAGTGGCCTTGATCTCCTGAATAGCCCGCTTGGCCTGTCCGTTAGATTGATGGTGAAACTCAGAGGTGAGGCTCACCTTGGCCCCGAGGGCCTGACAGAAGACTCTCCAGGAGTCCCAGGGTGCGGTGGTAGCCAGAATGGGCGGCAAACCTGGAGTCGTGAGCCCATTGCAAGGCTGCGGTGCGGGCTGAAGCGGGCATGAAGACGGTTGGGGGGTCTGTCTCCTGTGCCTCCTGGACGGCGCGCTGGACCTCCCAGGTGAGACGGGTGACGAGGCGATCGGGTGGCAGGATGGTCTCCACCGGCTCCTCAAGCTCATCGGTGATGAACTGGCAGGATAGAGCATCAGGTTTAACCTTCCGGGACCCTTGGGTGGTAAGTGAGGGTGAAATTGAACCACCCAAAGAACAGGGCCTACCTGGCTTGTCTGGCGTTTCGCCGTTTGGCCGACTGAATATAGGCCAGGTTCTGGTGGTCGGTCCAAATAATGAAAGGTTGTTCTGCACCTTCAAACCAGTGACGCCATTCCTCCAGGGCCATCTTGACTGCCAGGAGCTCTCGATTGCCCACATTGTAATTGCGCTCCGTCGGTGAGAGGCGCTTTGAGAAGAAGGCACAGGGATGCAGGCAGGTGTCTGGGTCTACGCGTTGTGAAAGGACGGCCCCCACACCAGAGTCAGAGGCGTCGACCTCCACGATGAACTGCCGACTCGGGTCCGGCTGGACGAGGACTGGAACGGTGGTGAATAACTTGTTCACTTGAAAGGGGTCTTCATGGAGGTCAGCTGGGTGAGGGGGGTTGCGACCTTGCTGTAGTCCTGGATGAAGCGGCGGTAGAAATTGGCGAACCCAGGAAGCGTTGCAACTCCTTCCGTCCTGATGGTTTGGGCCACTCTGTGACGGCACAGACCTCGGCCTTGATGCTCCCCCACTGAATGATGAAGCTGAGGAAATCCACAGTGTCCATGTGAAACTCGCACTTCTCGGCCTTGATGAATAATCGGTTTTTGAGGAGACGAGCAAGCACCTGGCGGACGTGGCGTACATGTTCATCTACGGATCTGGAGAAGATGAGGATATCGTCAAGGTAGACGAACACTAACTGGTTGATGAAATCCTGCAAAACGTTGTTGACCAGGGCTTGGAAGACAGCTGGTGCGTTAGTTAGGCCGAATGGCATCACCAGGTATTCAAAATGCCCCAGAGATGTATTAAAAGCCGTCTTCTTCTCGTCTCCCTCCCGGATCCACACCAAGTGGTAGGCATTGCGCAGGTCCAGCTTTGTGAAGACCGATGCTCCCTGGAGAAGGTCAAACACCAAGCTGGGGTGCGGAAGAGGGTAACAGTTCCACTTGGTGATGGAGTTGAGCCCTCAGAAGTCGATGCATGGCCAAAGTGAGCCGTCCTTCTTGCTCACGAAGAAGAACCCGGCACCCAGAGGAGAGGAAGAGTGTCGGATCAGGCCAGCATCGAGGCACTCGGTGATATAGGCCTCCATGGCCTCCCTTTTGTTGCGCGAGAGCTGGTACAGTCAGCCGGTGGGAAAGAGGGCGCCAGGGAGCAGGTCAATTGCACAGTTGTAAGGCTGGTGAGGTGGTAACAGGTGTGCGTGGTCCTTGTTGAAGACCTGCTGCAGGTCCAGGTAATGCCTGGACACACGGGAGAGAACCGGGATGTCTTCGGGCTGAGAAGCGCGAGGGAGGACCTTGGAGGGAGGAACTGCCGATCGAAGGGAGTGGAGGTGGCAGGAGTCACTCCATCCGATGATCTTACCCTTGTAGCAAACCTAAGACTACACTTTAGAATGATTAATTTTTAATTAACAAATGGGGCACCACCAGATCGTTTGTGGACTGGTAGATCTGGAAAATCAGTTGAAAGGGAACAGCGAAATTGATCAGTCTAGGTCTGAATGGTGAATTCAAAGTTATTTTTCTCGACCTTTGTTTGAATGAAAGTCTCTCACACCAAACGGTAAGTTCAAAAGGTTATAACAAGTTTATTAACTGCAAACAAGGCAATACCAACAAACTATCTGATATAATAACAAGTGGATCACAGAGTTAAAATCATAAAATGACGGTGAACATGTATATATCACAGTATTGAAAACAGGGAATGATGGCAAACGTACATATATCACAGTATTAACATCAGATAAGACGATTCTATATGCAACTTATCAGTCACACAGTAATTACCCAGAGGCGACGTTATGAACTAGTTGTTACGGCACAGTGAGTTACTAGTAACTCAAACTATGGTGAAACTACTGAGGCATGGATGAGTCTGTGTTGAAGCGTGGTTAAAAATTAAACGCAAGGTTCGAGAATCAGGGACCCAGATAAGACACACCAAGCGGTACTTGCCTGTTTCTTTGCGGGGGCTCATGCGAAGGAGATGGAACGGAACCGGGCCTTCGCCTGTCGTCAGAAGTCACACGGGGGAACGGTAGCTGTCCTATTTTCAGATATGACGACGACTGTTCGGCAGACTTCTGGATGATATCGGCTACTAGCGTTCGGTTCGTGCCGACATGCGGCCCATGGAGCCACAGATGTGTTGCGGGCCTCGCTTTGGTTTGGCTCTCTTCTCAGAGTTGGTGGTCGTGGTCTTCCAGATCTCGACTAGCGGGCATACAACTCAGATTTCCACCCTGACCAGCGGTGAAGGTAGAGTTGCAGCGTTTTAGTACCACGAGCTTCAACAGACTTTGGAAAAAGTAGAATCTACGAGTGTAGTCAAGAGTGAAGGAGATCTGGCTGGTTGGTCTTTAACTACTTTCTAATTCGGCGATACCGAACTCCTAAGACTGCTGGACACAGAAAACTTAAAGTAAAATAAAACGCAAAAACAAAAAAAAACTTGAATGCAGACGAGCAACTAGCAGACAGATGAAGAATGGAACTTAAAAGAACAAAAGAACTAAAGACTCGAACAAAAGACTCAAAGCTACCACGCGTTAGCTCGTGTCACTTTTGTATGTTCCGGATCGTAGGCGGTCGGAGGCGGGGGCACAAGGAGTTGTCTTGACTTAGCCAATGAGAAGCTGACTCATCAGTAAATCCCTCCTATCGTGGATGTGTCTTCTAATTTCACCATAGGTTGGTATGGGCCGCTTTACAGAAGCTATAACTTGGATTAATATATTCCTACATATCTAGGGTGACTAAAATTATCACATAATAACCAAAAATCCTCAACGTTACAAGTTTAGTTGCCGAATTTCGTTGTAAGGTTCAGATGATCAAAGGCACCTTGAATTGATAACCTAGGACATCGTTAAATAATTCTAACTACAGCACATACATTTGCTATTGATTAAACAAATAATAATACGATCGATACAAGATGTAGGATACAGTACATTCTGAATAACAACTTACATTTCTGTCCTTTATACGTATGAACAAGTATTTAAACCCGAGCGATCGATACATATAGATAAAACAGCTATTGTTTCTAATACTATAACTATTAGCATAGCACAACTGGACCATATTACGTATAGAACGGTGACTATACTAAAACATTGACCAAATAGATATGAAAATATCAGTGACATATATATATATATATATATATATATGATTATATATGGGAGTATGAAAAATATCCCTGATCACATTCTTTGTTTGAACTAGCTAAGTACATATGGATGTGTTTGGTCTCATTATGAAGCAGTTCTCATGTGTTCTGTAATTGAGTGATCCAGGCAAAGATAATCTGTTCCCAACAAAAGTTAATACTATTATTAAAAAGTTTGTCTCTTAAAAAGGAAGGCAATAGTTCCTTGTGTCGTAAATCCAGGGCTGTTTTTCAGGGGCCTTTCCTGTGTGATAAGAGAGCGAGTCTGTGGTCTGGAACGTTGAAACCCCTTTTAAGGTTAACACATGGACTTAGTTTATGATTGCGAGATGCCAAAGGTTGTAGGTCTGTTTAAACAGACCTCCAATTCTGTTGGTTTGAGAAAGAGTCTGGCGTTGATGGGGCCATTGTGGTCATTACTCAATTGTAGACTCTGTCCAGGTGGTTGGCATTTGCATTGCAAAGTGTCACAAAGTTTATGACTTTGGTGGAAGAGGGTAGAAAGAGGGGGGTAGTCAGACCCCTGAATGACTGTGGTACAAGCTATTACACTACACCCTCTTTAAAATTGATGCTCAGACTGCATTGGATCAGCCATGGGTGGCCAAGGACCACAGGCGTCCTGGGGGAGTGAATGACCGCAAAGGTCAGGGACTCACGATGGTTACCCAACACAGTGAGAGGGATGGGCTGCGTGCGGTGGGTGATCTTTGCAAATAACCGGCCATCCAAGGTGTAGGCCCAAGCAGGAACTTCCTAGGGCTCCATGTCGGTGCCGAGCTGGGCTGCCAGGTCCTGATCAATAAGGTTTTCTTTGGCCCTCGAATTCACAAGCGCATCAACCTCATGGGAGGTTCCGAGGAGGTAAAGGGTGGGCGGTAACGTAAGGCAGGGTTATTCGGGATCGCCAGTGCCCCAACTACACTGACGAGCGTTCCCTTTTGGCCGCTCTGGGCAGGAGGTGATGACATGGCCCAGTACATACACAAGGCCTCCTGCTGACACCTGGAGCGCTCTGCCGCCGTGAGATGAGCATGTCCCAACTGCATGGGTTCAGGATCGGGTGAGGTCGAGTGCGGGGAGACCGAGCGAGGAGGTTCCCCAGCAGAGGACCTGGTGTGGGGGGACGGATCCACCTGGACGGGACACGAGGCTTTCTCCAACCTGCGTGCATGAAGGCGTCCAGGCACACGGCCAGATCCACCATCGCCTGAAGGTCCGGGGGTTCATCACGGCCCGCCAGTTCATCCTTGAGGCGCACGGAAAGTCCCGACCGGAAAGCCTCGCGCAATGCGGGGTCATTCCAGCCGGAATCCGCAGCCAACGACCAGAACTCCACCACATAATCGGAGACTGAGTGGGAGCCCTGCCGAATTCTGATGAGACAACTTGACCCCTCGACCCTCGACACTTCATAAGGTCGCCCACGTTCTGAATGGGTAATGGAGGTACCTTCAGAGCTGGGAAGTGCCGAGGAGGGGTCCATGGAGGAGGCAGATTGCAAGGGTGGCCCACCCGGGCGGTGGAATTTATCTGGCCCCCGGCAGCAAGAGTCTAGTTTGGAAGGAGGTTGGAAGCATGGGAACCAAAAACGGGAACAAACAGACTCGGCGGCAGCTGTGTGTGGTTGCTTCCACAGTCCCGGGTGGAGTGAGAGTCGACAGTAGTCTGGGTGATACAGGAAACGGCAGGAGTGGACAACAGGAACTGGAGGAGGAGAAAGTACCAGCAGTTAACTCCAGAAAATAAAAATAAATGTGTCTAGGGAGCCGGAAAGAAAAGGGCAGGAACTAAATACTAATAAACTGTAGTGGTGAATAATACTGAGATTTGAACGGCAAAAATAAAACAGCGTGAGAGCTGTAGACAACGATTTGCAGAAGTAACCACAAGCTAAAGATAAACTAGCGTTAAGCTAAAGCTCAGACAATAGCAAGGGTAAATGCTAAGCTAATTGCTATAGCAAATAGAGAGACCAGGTACCGGCTAGTACCGGAGACTATATGGCATCGTCTGGGCGATCGATCGGTGATTAAATGGTGAAACCGCTGATGAGGAGATGGGTATCAGGTGTGGTGTAGGCGGAGGAGTGCAGGATGATGGCCAATCGATCGCTGTGGAAGCAAACACACACATAAGCACGCCACTCTCGAGGGACATAAACAAATGGGAGTAAGGGAGCATCAACAAATAACAAAAACGGGAAAAAACAGCGGGAACAGGGCGATCCCTAACCTCCTTTATCTCTCCCTCAGAGGTGTACTGCCTGTAGACTGTAATTCAGAAATTTAAATTGAACCTCCAGAAGTACATGGGTTTGATTGAGGAGCCCAAAATGCTGAAAGACAATGGTTTTATCATCACTATGAATTGCAAAGTTGTAATAGTTTCAGAATTTAAAAAAAGAGAGTACCATCCACCAAGAGGTTTTAGCCCATTTACTATTCCCAAGTTATAAATCATAACAATCAAGGTACCAAGCATCTCAAAAGCAGACGAATTTGGTTCTCACCAAAGTAATTGTCATTAGAATGTATTCCTGAATCCAACAACGATCCATGAGTCCTGAGTATTTATTTGTTAAACAGTAGTTCAAGTGAAAGTGATCTCCATTTGAAATGCTGAAATGCATAGAGTGTTGAAAGTTTAGTTCACAAGTGAGATAGATGTATTTCATCCTTCAAAGTCCATGTGAGATGGAGTCCAAAATGAGATCAGCACATACACAATCAAACCAATAGAAGACAAAAAAAACCCTTCTACAAATACAACACAGCACAAATCTTCATATGAATAATGATACCCAAAAGCTGGTTGAATTTAGACATAATTGAACAATGACAGACTTAAATTCAACATAAAAACCTCCAGGTTCCACAAATAAGAGTGTTCAACAAACAAACCATTAAGTATGGAGCTAACTGTTTCCCCATAAACTGCTATGCTAGCTAATTGCTTCTCTTTTAACTTGTCTATAGATCATCTTCCCCAGTACTGCCACCTTGTGGACATGGTTAGGAATTGCCAGGATAGCTAATTTGTAGTTAACTAACTTGAGTTGTTTAAAGATTTTAGTCCTTGTGGTTTGGGTGCTAGGTTGGCTATGAATGCTTCCCCTGCTCGAAGCAGTGAATGAGTGCATACCAAGACCTTATTAGAACTGTACTTTTGACGGGTGTTATAAATCTTCACTTGTTGAGCCTGTGCCTTATAACTACTGTCCTTATGCTGTCTTTAACTCTATTTAGTAGATTTTGATGTCACTGAAAAATCTCATATGCAGACTAATCAAGGTTAGGTGACTTCTTTAGCAAGGCGTTGTTCTTTGAGTTGGCATCATATTTCTATTTCAGTCGATTTGTCATTGGTGCTTTCGTGCCAAGCAGAATTGATGGCAAATCTGAAATCCAGTAGTCAGTCCCAAGAACGGTCACACTATCATACTCTCTCACACTCACTATCAAACCTCTCACACACACTGTCATACTCTCACTCACCATCCAACCTCTCACTCACACTGTCATACTCTCACACTCACTATCAACCCTCTCACACACACTGTCATACTCTTGTAGATGTACATTTGAATAATGGCCTAAAAGGCCTCTCATAGATAATCACCGTAATGCAGACACAAACGTAAAAATAAAGAGCGAAGTAGTGCTCAGGCGTACCGTGGGCCAATAAGTACAGTTCAAGCGGATGCGGACGTAAACAAAGAGAGAGGCAACACTTAAACAAAACCATGGGTCATTAAGCAGAGTAAAGCTGATGTGAACATTAACAAAACAGCGACGCAACGATCAAGCATACCCCAGGGCAATAGCGGAGGATGTCCTCACAGGACGACAGACAAGCTTAATCCACAAACGTATGGAGACACGAAACGGGAGTAATCTACAAACACATGGGGCTGCGTAGCCAAGGCGCACGCTGAACTTGGAAGTGACCAAGACAATACTACACCCAAGTGCATAAGTTCCAGCCTAGCTTATATGCTGTCTAAAACATAAGTCCAATAAGCTCATTCATGTTCGTGATACAAAGTGGGGCTCCGAATTGGTCTGTGGGAACCACGTGACCCAGCGGAGGACTGTGAGCTGTGTAGAAACCAGAACAAGGCCGTGGGACGTGACATACCCCCACCAAGGAGTCCGAGACGGAGCCAGGACTCCTAACCAAATGGCCCCTTGGAATCTCCTTGTTCTCAGGTGGTTTTCTCTTTGGATGACATCTGGGCCGATTCTGGCCGGCATCCGGCTGTTGGCGAGCGAAGGCTGTGTCGTGATGCTGGCGAGCGAAGTTGTTGTCGTGCTAAAGAGCGAACACTGCCGAAACCATCACAGCTACGGAAGTCCCCTTGTCAGACTCTGGAACAGAAGTTGCCACCATGGCCGACTCTGTCACCGACTCTAGCATGGAATTCACTATGCTAACTTAACTTTGTAACGGAAGGATAGGAGCTCGGTGTAATGGGTTGACTCAGTGAGCTGGGTTGTCCCACATTTGAAATCATACCTCAACTTGGTGAAGGCAACATTGCATGTCTTCCACTAACTGGTTTAATTTCTGTACAAGATCTGTTACATTTTCCATTAATATACTGGATTGGGTTTAGGAATGTGGGGTTGTTTTCAAAAAAAGGAGGTGGAAAAAGCTCCTGTTCATCCTGATAGCTTCCATCTTCCTCTGCCTTGTCATCATCAGAATTAATGTATTAGGTGCTAAATTTATAGATTAGGTCACGTACAGGTTCTTGACCTGCCACTAAAGCAACTTACCTGTACAGTTCTGTATATATCTGTACAGTTTATATATATATATATATATATATATATATATATATATATATATATATATTGATTCACTGTTCCATCCATCCTGGTCCAAACCATAATACTACCACCACCATGTTTCATAGATTGGATAAGGTTCTTATACTGGAATGCAGTGATTTTGGTCTCATCCATTCACAAAACATTCTTCCAGTAGCCTTCTGGCTTGTCCATGTGATCTTTAGCAAACTGCAGATGAGCAGTAATGTTCTTTTTGGAGAGCCATGGCTTTCTCCATGCAACCCTGCCATGCACACCTTTGTTGTTCAGTGTTCTTCTGATGGTGGACTCATGATTTAGCCAATGTGAGAGAGGCTTTCAGTTGCTTAGAAGTTACCCTGGGGTCCTTTGTGACCTCACCAACTATTACACACCTTGCTCTTGGAGTGATCTTTGTTGGTCGACCACTCCTGGGGAGGGTAACAGTGGTCTTGAATTTTCTCAATTTATACACAATCTGTCTGACTGTGGATTTCTTGGAGTCCAAACTCTTTAGTGATGGTTTTGTAACCTTTTCCAGCCTGATGAGCATCAACAACTCTTTTTCTGAGGTCCTCAGAAATCTCCTTTGTTTGTGCTACGATACACTTCAAAAACATGTGTTGTGAAGAGCAGACTTTGATAGATCCCTGTTCTTTAAATAAAACAGGGTGCCTACTCACACCTGATTGTTATCCCATTGATTGAAAACACCTGACTCTAATTTCATCTTCAAATCCTAGAGGTTCACATACTTTTGCCACTCACTAATATGTAATATTGGATAATTTTCCTTCAATAAATAAATGACCAAGTATAATATTTTGTCTCATTTGTTGAACTGAGTTATCTGTATTACTTTTAGGACTTGTGTGAGAATCTGATGATGTTTTAGGTCATGTTTATGCAGAAATACAGAAAATTCTAAAGGGTTCACAAATTTTCAAGCTTTACTGTATATACCACAATTTTCAGGTTGATTCAAGAGTCCTTTCAGTTTTTCAGTCTGTACCAAAAAAGCAGAAAAACTTCTCATCGGAAAAATTGTCATTGGAATGTATCCAGCAACAATCCATGGGTCCTGACTATTTCTTTGTTAAGGAGCAATTCAAGTGGAAGTAACTTAAATTTGCAACACTGATATGCATAGAGTGTTGCAAGTTTAGCCCACAGGCAATATGGATAAATCTCGTCCCTCAAAGTCCATTTGCGAAGGACTCCAAAAGGAGACCAGCACAAACAAAATCAAAGCAGTAGAAGAAAGAAGCAAACTTCTACAAATACAAAAAAGCACAAAACTTTGTATGAGTAATTATACCCAAAGATTGAATTTAGATGTAATTAAACAAAGACAGACTTACACTGTGTCCAAGACGTTCCAGGTTCCTCAAACACTGCTTCCACAAAGCCTGCTATGCTAGCTTATTGCTTTACTTTTAACCAGTCTATAGATTGTCTACCCCATTACTGCCGGGGGTGGCGTGGTGGCACAGCCATTAGCATGGTCCCCTCACAGTTCCATCCTCCCTGCTTGATCCTGACCTCGAACTCCACATGGGAGGGATTAGTATGCCCTCCATGTGTCCTCATGGTTTTACTCTGGTTGATCCGGTTTCCTCCCAAAGACATGCACTAGTTTAATTAATTATGCAAAATTGGCCAGATCTGATGATGTATGATTAGTCTTGATGTAACCTTGTGTCTGTTATTAAATAACCATTGATTCTGAAAGTGACACTAAATAAACAAAATAAGCAAACAAACAAACAACCCCCAGTACTGCCACTTTGTGGACAGTGTTAGGAATTACCAGGGAAAAGGGTAAAACATGACAACTGTCACAAAGTGACAAGGTCATAACACATGTCTTTGACGTTTCCTGCTGTACAGTAATTGCGGGCTTGAAATTGTCTGAATGTCTGTGTTTGTTTGCAGATATATGTTAGATATTTTGATGGACCTTGAAGTACATCCAGCATACTGAATACCTACTGCTCAATGTAACCACTAAATGTAGCTAGTCAATGTGCTGCTCGCAATTCTGAAAAGTCCTTGAAGTTTGAGTTTTATTTGCTTTAGTATAATTGATAAACTTTAATATAGGCATCAGAAAAACAAAGACTTGTTTGTTTGTTTTAGGTGTGAAAGTTGCAATGAAGAAGATAAGTGAACTTAGAAAAGAACTGAAGACTTGAGTGGTTGCCGGCAGAATAGTGCAACGAGGTGAGCATGTTCGCATTTGTAATTAGCTAGACAGAAGGAATTATTTTCGTTCATTATAAGATGCTTGAATTTAATTAGCCTCTGGAAAAAAGAGTCTGTCAGGATTATACACATAAAACATATACAATATGTAATAAAATCAGTCTATATTACAACATCATTACAGCTGTTTTAGTTTGGTATATGTACTGATATGATGTTGTAATTATGGTAGAAGTTCATATCTATTCACCAAGCTTTGCAAAGAAAACGCATTTGATAAAGGAGATGAAGCTGTTTGTGCTGCCATTTGTGCAGATGAAGAGGCTGGAGGAGAAGCCTGACAGGAACAGACCTCTGCTACTACCCACTTCATTCCCCCCAAATCCACCAGTTGATTCCTTACCACCATCAGCACTGTGGCTTTAAGGTGTTAGGTCTCTGATAACACTCCACTTAAGGATGCTGTTCATAGAGCTACATGACACCTACATGATAACTGATAAAAAAAAACCTCACAAGTATTTATAGCGACAGCTGTCATAAATGCTGCATTCACCAAACAGATTGTCAAGCTCTCACAACAACTGTGAAAGTGATGGTTTCACCAGTTTGTGTTAGCAGCTTTCAGCTTAGGTTATGTTAGAATGTGGTAACAGCTGCTTTTGTTGTTGCCTTTTTAATAATTAAATGCAAATTGTATAACCATTGTCCACTGTTTTGTTGTGTGTGCAGTGTGAGCTTCTGTAAAAATTTGAGCTTGACTTAGGTTTGAGCTCTTGTTTTTGAACTGCTGTGTACACCAGACTTAGACTGAGCCATAAAATTCCATGTCTGTCTAAAGGAAGTCAGTCTAACACAAACACTAATCTGTAGCTGCGTCCCATTTCAGGGGCTGCATCCTTTGGCAGACATTACGAAGTGATAAATGCTTTACCATCCCAACATTTTTTGGAATGTGTTGCAGGTCTGAAATGCAGGAATGGATGTTTATTAACAAATGAAATGAAGTTGACTAGTCAAAACATGAAAATAATATGAAATAGTATGAAAAAACATGAAATATATTGAGTTTATACTGTCTGCAATGAAATAGTCAAATGGAATGTAAGACACACTGATAAATGCTGAATTATGTTGCTGAATGGTTGTTTTATGCGCGTTCTGTTAGGGTTTGATATGTAAAGTAGTCACATCAGCATGTAATAGTGGCATTTCTGGATACTGCCAGTGAAATAGTTTTAAATGTGTCAATAACTGGGCTGGGATTTACAAGAAGTTTGATAGCTGCATAAGATAAATATATTAATTCAGAATGCAACAGTTTATTGTGACCAACCATAAAATGCATTTTTTCTTCTACCGTTCCATGAAATGTAATAAACAAACAAACAAAAAAAAAAAAACATGATTTATTATTTCAAAGGGTTACTAATAACACATGATTTGGATATATTCATGTCTGGGGAAAATTCAGGATTAAATGGGTTAAGGGTTTGTCTAATGGCCATAAAAATCAAAACATCTAGTGAGATTTTTTTTTTCTTTTTTTCTATTGCAACTGGCTGAAACCAGTAGAACAGAATATGAAACTGAATATATAGAGCAGTGTTATATAGAGCGGTGTTTGGGTGGGTTTGTGTTACGGGCCACCATACTTCTAGCGCTGGCGAACCCAGTAAACTACTAATTATTAATGTTTTTTTAGGACCCAACATGCAGTTAGCTCTGATGGAGGAGTGTGTAAAATGTAATGGTAAATGCTCTCCACGCGATCACTAATCAGGATCGCAGTGGAGGGGTAGCAAGGATTCGAACACGGGGCGCTGATGCGCTGGCTGACACGCTTAATACAGCGTGCCACGCTAGGAGTGATAACACAGTGCTCAGCGTCCTATGACCATGAGGAGGGGAAGAGTGTGCTCACCAGTTAGGTGGCGCAGAATGAACGTGCTCACGGCGCTGAGTGGCGCAAAATGAAAGTGAATGAAGCACCCTGAATGGTGCTGGAAGATGCAGAATGCCGAAACGCGTCTCCTAACAAAAATAAATGAATGAAAGCGTTACTCGCGAGGATGCGCAAGCGTAGTACAGCGCGCTGCACCAGAGAGCGAGTAACGTGGAAGTGATCATGTTATGGCGATTGCTTGAAGTGAAAGTAAGAGGGAAAAGGACCGTGGCGAAATCTCAGTTCCTACACTATCATCTAATACCTACCTGATCTCGGGCCTCCAGAATCCCTATGTGGCCAATCTCCTTTCGTGAGACCGGTCTACCGCTTGTCCTATCTGGGACAAAATAGCGTGAGATACCGCCTAGAAAATATCGTGTAGCGTTTAGCATAGCGTTAAGGCAGAAAGAATGTCATGCAGCGACAGCTGCCAAGCTCAGGACCAGTCTTAAATACCTGAGGTTGCAGGTGCTGCATATCAACAAAATCACGCAGATGCACATTGCGGTTACTGTCAGGATCCAAGGATGATAACTAAGCCGACGCCGCCCTCTAGCGTCGGTTAGAAGGTACGACCTCTAACAGTTTGTTTCTACCATCTACAAGTGATGGGACTTCTCTCGGTCTGGCAGACCCTGGCTAGACTATACGGGCTTCCTAGTCAAGGTGGTTGGCTAGGATGTAGGTAAGTGCAGACAGATAATGTTTTTCTTTTTTTTTTTTTTTTTTTTTTTTTATTGAGAAGTCAAAATCAGCATACAGAATAAAACCAACAGTGGAGAGAAAATAAGTTAAAGACTTCAACATTTTCCCAATTTGTCACAGGACAAGAAAGAACAGCACAAAGACAAACAAACACGTACACACAAGTCCACACGGAGCACACCAAAAAACAAAAAACAACAAAAAAAAAAAAAAAAAAAAAAGAAGAGGAAAAAAATAGTAAGTATGTTAAAAAAAAAAAAAAAATAATAAATAATTAAATTTAAAACTATAACTAAAAAAATAATAATAATAATAAATAAAACAAGGGGGGGTATGTGTTTAAATTGAGGTATGGTCTGAAGCTGGTCAAAATAAGATAGAAAAGAATTGAACTTCAAAAATAAAAATGTGAAGCATCACCTCTCACTGTGAATCTAATCTTCTCTAATTTTAAATAGTGTAATAAATCGCAAAGCCACATTGACATTGTAGGAGGTTTTGAGGATTTCCAAAGTAGAAGGATACGGCGCCTCGCCAGCAAAGATGTGAAGGAATTAACATCTGACTGGGACTTTGGAAGTAAGTGAGCATTACATGAAAGCCCAAAAATAGCAGTCAAGGGACATAACTGGATAGTAGTATCAAATATTTTTGACAATATCTGAAGATAATCGGTCCAAAATTTATAAATAACTGGGCAAGAAAAAAACATGTGTGTTGGAGACATGGAGCAACGGTCACACTGATCAGTGACTGTACCAGGGTAGAATTTTGCCAACCGAGATTTTGAACGGTGTACTCGGTGTAACACTTTAAACTGAATTAACTGAAGTTTTGCGCACCGTGAGCTGGAACGTACAATGTTAATCGCCGTCTCCCACCAACCCTCTGGTAAATCAGAGCCGAGTTCTTCCTCCCAAGCAAGCTTTATTTTACTACAAGAATACGGATTTAAATCCATCAAGTGAAAATAGATTTTGAATATAAGTGAAAATTGAGAGGGGTTAAAATCCAACAAAGTATCATATGACTGGTCAATAGAAGGATGAGAGATATCCAAGAATAAAGAGGAAATACAGTGTCTAATATGGAAATATCTAAACAAATGAGAAGCTGGTATGTTGAAATCTGTAGATAGTTGAGAGAAACTACTCAAAACACCATCCCTATAAAGATCCCGAAAAGAGTCTATGCCTCTCTCATGCCACAGCCTGAATGCTGCGTCACTCAACCCAGGGGGAATAGGTGGTTCTTCACTATGGGCATCCTCAGTGAGGGATGTGTGAGTTTAAAATGAGCCCTAAATTGAGACCAGATACGAAGAGAAGAAAAAAACAGTGCATTATTTCTAAATTTTGAATATTTTATGGGAATCGGAGCGGTCAATAATGAGAGCAATGAGGAAGGACAGCAAGAGAGAGACTGGAGTTGGCACCACAATAGTTCAGGAGAGTGAAGCCAGTAAAGCGTCTTATGAATATTAGATGACCAGTAATAATGCAAAAAATTGGGGAGAGCAAGACCACCATCAAATCTAAATCTTTGTAAAAGCGCAAATCTCACCCTGGGGACCTTTCCATCCCAAATGAATGGAGAAATAAGCTGGTCCAATGACTTAAAAAACGTTTTAGGGAGGTATAAAGGAATTGTTTGAAACAAGAAAAGAAATCTGGGCAAAACATTCATTTTGATTATGTTTACCCTGGCAATAAGAGATAAAGGAAGAGATCTCCATCTCTCCAATCAGACTTAACCTTGTCCAGCAAAGAAGAAAAATTGGAGTGAAAAAGAGACGGTAAATTACGAGATATCGAAATACCTAAATATTTAAATCCAGTTGAGGTGAATTTAAATGGCAAAATGGAACTATTGAGCGACAGAGCCAGAGAACTCACTGGATAACATTCGCTCTTTAGGAGATTTAGTTTGTATCCCGAAAATAGACCAAATTTCTTCAACAATGACAGTATTGATGGGAGACTGCTCTCTGGATTAGTTACGTACAATAACAGATCATCTGCGTATAATGATAACTGCAATTCAACACCTGAGCGGAAAATACCCTGAAAGAGCGAAAGGGATTTTAAAGCAATCGATAGAGGCTCAATCACCAGAGCAAACAATAGGGGCGATAAGGGGCAACCTTGTCTGGTGCCACGAGACAGGGAAAAATAATCTGAATGTACATTGTTAGTATGAACACTCGCGTGAGGAGATGTGTAGAGTAGTCGCACCCAGGCTATAAAATTGTGTCCAAAACCAAATTTATGTAAAATAAAAAAAAGATAGTGCCACTCAACACGATCAAAAGCCTTCTCGGCGTCCAAAGAAATAACCACTTCCGAAGCAACGCGCGAATGCTCGGAATAAATCGTGTTTAACAGTGTGCGGATATTAAAGAAAAGCTGATGCCGCTTAATAAAACTGTTCTGATCATAGGAGATAATTTTAGGAAGTACATTCTCCAAACGTAACGCCAGAGCTTTAGCCAAAACCTTTACATCTACATTTAACAAAGAGAGAGGTCTGTACGAAGTGCAAAACGTAGGGTCTTTGTCCTTCTTTAAAAGCAGAGAAATGGATGCCTGAGTCATAGTGGGGGGCAAAGAACCAGAAGACAGAGATTCATGAAAGACATCCAAGAGAAGAGGGCCGAGCTTATTAGTAAATTTTTTGTAAAATTCAATAGGGAACCCATCGGGGCCAGTGGCTTTATTAGTCTGCATTGATTTAATGGACAGGGTTATCTCTTCCAAACACAAGGGGGAGTCAAGATCATCAGCAAGTGTTGAATCGAGGGAAGGAAGCACCAGATCCTTAAAGAAGGAAAGCATTTCAGTGTCATCGGATGGGTACTCTGATGTATAAAGGTCTGAATAGAAAGATTTGAATACTGCATTGATATCCCGTGGGTCTGAGCAAAGGTCTCCCTTTGTGTCTACAATCTGTTGTATTACCCGAGATGCAGCCTGTCTCTTCACCTGGTGGGCCAGAAGTTGAGATTGTTTATCGCCGTGCTCATAATAAGTACAACGAGCGCGCAATAGAAGTTTTTCTGCTTCTGAGGTAGTTAAAAGATTGAATTTGGTCTGTAATTCTAATCGCTGCTTGAGTAATGGTGGTGTTGATTGAATTACAATGAGCTTTTCCAGTTCTGCAATTTCACCCAGCAGGTCTTGTACCTTGGATCTTTGAATTTTATTTATGTGAGCTGTATAAGAAATTATATGACCACGCAAATAGGCCTTAAGGGAGTCCTATAAAAGAGAGGAAGAAATAGTCATTCTTGTTAATGGCTAAGAAATCATCATTAGAGGAGGATATAAAGGCTTTGAAATCATCATTTGAAAGCAGTAATGAATTAAATCTCCACGTAGGAGAAAAACAGTGTGACTTTGTAAAGTGTATGTTTATAGTGTGAGGAGCATGATCAGAGATAACTATTGAATGGTAGCTAGTGGACGTGACCTTAGAAATGAGTGAACTGTCCCAAAAAAATAGTCTATACGGGAATATGTTTGATGTGGGCGGGAAAAAAATGAAAACTCCTTCTGATGCAGATTATAAAACCTCCAAGGATCTATTATAGATTTGTCAGTTAAAAACTCCGAAATAGCCCGCGACATTAAGGATGGAGTTAAATTACAAGGATTTGAGTGGTCTAGAGATGGATCAATAGTACAATTTATGTCTCCTCCCATTATAAGAAGATGCGTATCTAGAGAAGGGAGCGAAGTGAAGAGATTCTGCATGGATTTGGGATCATCAAAATTGGGGGCATATATATTAACCAACAGCACTGGTATATCGAACAAAGAGCCTCGAACGATCAAACATCTGCCATTCACATCAGCAATGGTAAAATCAGAAATAAAATGAATCCCTCTTTTAACCAAAATGGCAACTCCTCTAGATTTCGAATTGAATGTAGAATGAAAAATGTCTCCAACCCAAGGAAATTTTAGCTCAAGATGGTCATCCCTTTTAAGATGTGTTTCCTGTAGAAATGCGATGTTGCAAATGGGCATTAACCCTTAAGCGTTTAACCAGATTATTAAGGCCATTGATGTTCCAACTCAGGAATTTAATTCCGGCTCCGCTATGTAAGTTGTGTGAAGTACAATTAATCATCTGAATTTGTAATATACAATCGAGGTAAAAGAGTGATAGAAAAACTGCCAGCAGATTGGAGATACGGAAGGGAGAAAGGAGGCATGAGAAGGGGGAGAAGGAAAAAAAAAAAAAAAAAAAAAAAAGACAGACAGACAGACGAACAAACAATAAAGGACATAAGAGCACGCTCAGATAAATTCCCAGACCCACCCACAAAAACCACCCGCTTTCACCCACCCTCCTCCACCAACATTTACACAACCCCCACACGCAAGAACCACACTGCCGATAGGACATAACCCACCATGAAGCCTCCGCTGAACAAAGAAGTCCAAAACTATAAAAAATTGTAAATATACACAAGGGAGTATGTAACAAAGTAGATAAATAGGAACACAATATAAATGAACTGCAAAGAAGTGTCCTAAATTATGTAAATGTGCACATATGATTTGAAAACAGGCACAAGCACCTAGAAAACTAAACGAAATCAAATTATAACAAAAAATGAGTAGAATAAATTGAGGAGTTGTGTTCAAATAAATGATTTGACGCCCAATAAGAGGGTAAAGTGTCAAGGCAAGAAACTGGGGGGGTGGAAACAAAACAAAAACAAATAGAACACGACCCAACCACATGAAATCCCGCCTCCAATGAAAAGTTAAGGTCGTAGGATAGTTACCACCCAAAAACGGGTGCGTTTTATCTCCTTGCAGCAAAATCAAAGTCAAAGAGTTGTATCACACTGCAGAACAGACACAAAACTAAATTGTCTCACGCAACAGAGAGAACAGAGCTATGCAATAACTCCAACGATCCCAAGAGCATAGCAAACTCCGAATATAGCTGTTATAATCACTTCGACAAAGAAGCAGCAAAGCGTTTCGCTTCATCTGCCGATGTGAAAACATGCTGTTCATCCCCGTGAGTAATCCGGAGTCGCGCTGGATAGAGAAGGGAATATTTCACGTTGTCCAAAGCACGCAGCTGTTTTCACACATCACTGAAAGCAGAACGAGCCTTGGCGATCTTTGCTGTATAATCAGGATAGACTGAGATCCTCATATTTGATACAGAGATCCGCTGCAGTTCCCTGGCTTTCTTTAGGATGTGAGCACAGTCTTTAAAATAATGCATCCGAGCTATAATAGGACGCGGTGGATCCCCAGATTTAGGAGCAGGAGCAAGAGAGCAATGGGCTCTGTCTATCTCAGGACATTCATCCAGGTTGAAAGCATCTTTAAGGAGCTGAGAGACGGATGCGCAGGGTGTCGGCTGTGACTCAGGAACTCCGATATCCTGACATTCTGCCTGCGGGATCGGGATTCTAAGTCATCGCACTTAGCATCAAGTTTAGTGAGCTCCGAAGTTAAATAATTAACTTTTGTACGAAGCTCCACGACATCGTCCGAGACAGAGGAGAGCGACTGTTCAGCTTCTGAAAAACTTTTCTTCAGATCCGAAAGCTCCGATCCAAAGCGGTGATTATCTCGGGACAATTTCGCATTTAGAGCTTGGAGAATCTAACTTAATGCTGGATCGTAAATTCGTCAAGTGCAGAACGCAAACTCGACTTTCACTGCCTGAATCAGTTCGGCTTGAAGTGACGCAACATCAAGGCTGGATGAAGAATGGAGACGCGCTCGCGTCGGCCGGGACGAGGGGGCCCATGCTCAGGGGAAGCACGAACAGGACTTAGGAGAGTATGCGAGGATACCGGAGTTTTGCTTTTAATTTTGGAGGCTAGTAATGGCAGTAACAGTAAGTCAAACAAAAACGAACAACTAACCGTTAACTAAAGCTGGGATACAAATTAAAAAGGTAAATGTGCCTTAAAATAGCAAAGAAAGAGGACCCTGCTCAGCGAGAAACGAATTCACGTCTGCTTCATGTGGCGCCGGACCGGAAGTCGAGATAGATAATGTTTTTCTATGTTTTATTCATGCTGTAAATAAAGCTATTCTATTTTTCTTACGCCATTGTTAGTGTGATTTCTATTGCATCCTGCACTCATTACAGGCCAGGACTGCTAGCTGGGAAATACAGCTTGGCAGCTTGGAATTTGAAACCTGGACCTTCTGGTCCACAGTCCAGTACCTGCAGGCTATCATACCTTTCAGTCAAGAGTAGCTTAATCACTTTCTTTGTCCATTTCTGCAGAGCACTTTGTTGGGTTCTTCATCACCTCCCTGATCAAGGCCCTTGTTGGTCAGTTACTCAGATTACCCACATGGCCAGGTGCCTTTTTTGCAAACTTTCATGTGATTTTTACTGAAGACAAGTTTCTGTTTGGCCACTCTGACATAAAGCCCAGATTGGTGACCTCTAAAACTGAAATCTTCTCAATTAGATTAGTTACAACCCTACACCTATCACAAATGAAATTTTAGCTAATAACAGAGGAAGAATAGCTGAACATGCCACACTTGGGAACAAGTGCAGCAGAAGCCATGTTAATACAATTAATTAATTAATTTTTTTACTTATTATAATTAATGACTTTTACTGAGGAGAGGCTTCTGTTTGGCCACTCTGCCATAAAGCCCAAATTAGTAGAGTGCTGTAGTGATAGTTAACCTTCCGGAAGTTTCTCGCATCTGCACACAGGATCGTTCGGAATGCTGAGAGAACGCTGAGAGAATGCTGACCACCGATTTTAGGATTGTGAGGATCTGGCAACCCAGACTCAATTGCTCTGATTCGGTATAGGGTGTATGCAGTTTATAGCTGTTAGCAGTTTTTTTTTTTTACTTTTTAACTGTTTTAATTCCTAATCGCATTTTCTATTGTATATACAGTACTTTTCACAATATCTTAATAGTTTCTTTTTATTGCCGGCAGATTATATTTTTCACATCTAAGTTTACGGATACTTATGCGTTTTTTTGCAGCAATTAACCATTAATTAATTACTGCATCATTAATAGTCGCATCATTTTGGCTTCAAATTTTTCTGTAGTGTATTTTTTTATAACTTTTTATAGCCTTTTCCCACCTTCTGTTTTTCTGGGACTTAGTTTTTTGTGACTTTTTGTATTAACGTTCCATTGACGCTTTAATAATGAAGTGCACTGAACCATCGGACGCAGCTTACCATCAGCTGAATATCTTCACAATACCACCCGAAGATAAGTACCTTTAATTAATTAATTGTATTATCATGGCTTCTGCTGCACTTGTTCCCTGTGCCGAGTGAGGCATGTTCAGCTATTCTTCCTCCATCATTAGTTTAAATTTCATTTGTGATAGGTATAGGGTTGTAGCTAGTCTGACGGAGACGAATGTAGTTTTAGAGGCGCTCATCCAGACATTAGAGAAGGGTAGCTCAGCCTCTAGCTTAGCAGATCTGGATGCCACAGGTGTAGTTAGTGCCTCCACTCTGGCAGCGCCCTTGCAGCAGGGCAAGTGGGTGATGGTTCGGTGACATAGTCGTAAGGCTAGCCCACCAGAGCACCACTATTTACTTGTCCAACAGGTTTACCCTCCTCAGTGATACAACCACTGAGCAGCCTGTTGAAAAAACTCTGATCATAGATGACTCTACTTTACGACATGTGAAATTAGTTACCCCTTTAGGGACACCAGCAGCTAGAGTTACATGTATCCTGGGAGCCAGAGTGCTAGTAATTGTAGCAATCCTTAGTGAGCTCGATATTCATAGATTCTCTAGGATAGTTGTTCATGTAGGGGCTAATGATATACACCTTCACCAGTCAGAGGTGACTAGTGTGCTCTGGTCCCATCCCAATGCAGCAAGGTGACCAAGCCTACAGCAGGTTATGGTCGCTGAACTGCTGGCTGCCAAAGTGGTGCTCTGAAAACAACGTGAGATTTATAGATAATTGGACAACCTTTGAGGGTAAGCCTGGCCTTTTAGGATGGGACGGTGTCCATCCCACTCAGGAGGGTGCTGCTCTCCTCTCCTTTCCACTCCTGCTCTCGTAAGGCTAAAGCAAAGTCTAGCACCATGGTATAATGACCACACCCATACCTTAAAGCAAAGAACACGGCATCTAGAGTGCAAGTGGAGACATAGTAAAGAGCATGCCCTCACTAAAGCTAAAGCTGCATATTTCTCCTAAATCATAGAGAAAAATAAGAATAATAAAAGATTTCTCTTTAGTACAGTCTCCAAATTAACAAAAAAACCCTACAGAAAGTGATTCTCACGTTCTGTGTAATTTTAACAGTAATGATTTCATGACTTTCTTTAATAATAATATAGAAAACATTAGGCATAAAACTCGATGATCACTGATACTTACACACGTGACTTACACGCTCTCTGTCTTATTGAAACTTAGATTAGACCGGATGATTGCTTAGCCTTAAATGAAACCTCACCTCCTGGATACAGTCATGGTAATTGCCCTCGTCCTAATGGTTGTGGGGGAGGCGTAGCCACAATATTTGACAAAGAGCTAGGTGTTATAACTAAATCCCATTACAAGGCTAATTAATTTTAAATACTGATTCTTAATGTGACTGATCCATTGTTATGGAAGTCAAAACCACGCTCTTTTTAGCTTATCAATATTTACTGCCTGCCAGGTCCTTATTCTGAATTTCTTCAGAACTTTGCTAACTTTCTTTCCTGCTTAGTACTTTAAACAGATAAGGCTTTAATTGTAGGTGATTTTAATATTCACTTTGACAATGAGCAGGATCCACTTAAAACTGCTTTTGTGTCCATCTTAAAATCCATGAGTATCACTCAGAATGTGATGGGTCCAACTCACCGCAGTAATCATACTTTAGATCTAATATTAACATTTGGTAGTCATTTCTACACTGGCCATTATGGAACGGTATATTGCGTTTTTTTTCTCGATTGCTTAAACGCTAAAACAGTCTTTTGAACTAAAAATTCAAGCTATAGTGCCATTTATCAAAAAGCACACCAATGTTCCTAAACTACAAACACTATTCTCCTGTTTTAACTGGTTTGGTTGAACTGTCACTGCAAATCTGTACACAGAAATGCCTTCATTTCTTAATGCCTACACCATATGGTTATTCTGAAAGCATCAGCATTCAATATTGTTAACTCAAGTCAGCACAGCCTGAGCCCAGTTAGCACACAATTACCCAGGTGGAAACACTAAGAGTCAAAATTGATCATACACCAATCAGAACCTTCAATATATGAATAAAAGTCAGTTAATTCAGTTTTGGCCCAATGGATCCAGAGAGACCTGAAGGAAGATGTCGAGGACACCAGAGTAGAGGAGAACAAGAAGGCGGTGGAGAAGGAGGAGATGCAGAAGGAGCAAGTGGAAGAAGAGGGAGTGGAAGAGGAGGGCGAGATGCAGGAAGAGGAAGAGTATGAGGTGGAGGAGTAGGGAGAGGAGGAAATGGAGGTGGAAGATTAGTAGGTGGAAGGAAAAGGGCAAGTGCAAATAAACAAGTACTCTCAGATGAAATTTGTTCCACTGTAGTGGACCATGTCCTTGTCCATGCAATGACTATGAGGGAAGCTGGGCCATGGGTGCAGCTGAATTTAGTTTTGGGATGCTGGGGCAGAATAATTTTTTGTTGTTGTTTAGAGTACTGTACAGTAATGAATAAAAAATATATATTATATATTTGTTCTGTCTTTTGTTGTGTTCATCAGGTGAAAATGTTTTTGAAGGGGAGAACCACATACAACATTACTCACAGTTTTTAATTGCGAGTTTGTAGAACTGGGTGAGGAGCTATGGGTTTGTTTAGAGTTTTGGAAATGCATAGTTTGAAATAATTTGAAATAGAAATGTGTTTAAGCAATCGAGAAAAACTGTAATAGTGATCCTTCTTTAGCTATGAGCAAAATGCTTAATGAATATCTTGGTGTGATGGCTGGCATTGCCTCTAATGAGGAGGCTTAATGAGGCAGGTATATGAGGCAGAGAGAGCAGACAGGTGGCTCCTCATTCACTCCAACAGAATTTTAGCTCTCTCTCTTTATTACAGTATACCCTTACTGTGTCTCCTCTATTCTGAAAATCTAAGTTATTCTGTCCCTGGTTCCTCTCACTATTAATACATCATTCACATGATGTGTAGTTAATTCATTCAGTCTCAAGAGGTACCCATTAAGTCATGTAATCCATCACACAAAGAATTATTCATTTAGTCAATGGATATAGTTAATCAATTCAATCACGAGACATCATTCATTTATTCAATTGGATTAAGAATAATACTTGAATACATGAGGTATTATTAATGTATTCTATCATATAAGGATCTGTTCATTCAGTTGATCACACAGTGTATCATAAATTTATTCAATCACATGAGATAGAATTCATTCATTCAAGCACTGAGGAATCATACGCTCAAGCAAATACATACTGTATGTCATTTATTCCTGCAATAAATCAGATAGCTGGACAGCCATTTATTTATTCACGTGATTAATTACTTAATTAATTCAATATACCATGCCATCTAAGGACACATTCATTTGTTACATGAAAAATCACTGATTTACCCATTTATTTTTGTAGTCAATAACTTGAATTACAACTGTGTGTGTGTGTGAACCTAGTCTTACGCTGGCTCCTGCCTTGCAACCTGTGCTGCCAGTTAGCCCTGTTAGTTCATTATCCCTAAGTTGAATTAAGCATGTGTTGAAAAAAAGAAAAATGAAAAAATGATTAATAAACCATAATTACATTAAATAATTAATTAGTTATTTTAATCATCTGATAAATCAGCCTTTTAGCTCAATATTGAATAATTTTTCTATTCATTCAGCCAGTTGAAGAATCATTTAATCTGTCAGTTATCTGATCATCATGCAATTCATATAACCACTTAAGCAATCATTCAGTTTGTTCAACAATCTATTAAGTTTGTTGATAGTTTGTATGACCATGTATTTACAGTATATTATTGATGGTGAACATATGTACCCAGAAGAACCAGACTGGCTCAGTAGGTAAAGCAGTGGTTCCCAGTGATGAGCCTTTCTGATTTGCAGTCAGCTTATGGTGAGGTGAGGTTTGTTGGTTACATTAACTTGGTTTGTTGTGCAGGTTCCTTGGCAGTATGTATAGTCTAGCAGTGTAGGTTTACTGACACATTTGTAAAGTTTAGCCAGGTCCACCGGTACTCTAGTACTCTGGTAAGTTTGGGCTGATTTTAGTTTCCAGTCTCTGTGTTTATTCCACTGGATTACAATTCATTTCAGCCGGGGGAAGGATCCTGAGTCTCAGTGCTCCTCGAGGGTAAAGTTTATGTCTATGACTGTCACATGGCAAGCATAAGGGAAATGGTCTGCAGATCTGAGACAATTTTGCCAAGGCCATTTTAGGCGCATTTCAATATGTTAAAGTTTTTACACATCAAATTCGATTTTTAGATTGTCATCACCATTCCAGTGATTGTTCTATATGTGTACGATTGAGAAATACTGTACATTGTG
Organism: Ancistrus triradiatus; assembly: GCA_025084515.1. NCBI lineage: Eukaryota > Metazoa > Chordata > Actinopteri > Siluriformes > Loricariidae > Ancistrus > Ancistrus triradiatus. Next base: position 761,268 of record JAJAGP010000094.1, read on the forward strand.
GCAGTTTTGTATAAGTCACATATACAAGTATGTAGACAAGACCCCTTATAACTATTAAGCTCTGCTGTTTCAGCAACACTCACTTACAGTAAGAGTAACACATTCATAATACTAGCATACATTTCTAGTTTCCCCATAAACAAGCAATGGAAGAAGGATGAGTTGTACTGAATACCCTTGTCACTCTTAATATGACACATTTATAGATTTCTGCTTCCAACAAGTCAGTTCAGTATATCAGTAACAAATACACAGAGAATTGGTTTGCCAACTTTGATTGAGAACTAGAGTGGCTTGCACAGAACCTTGACCTCAAATCCATCAGACACCTTGAAAATGCACCGGAATGCCATAAGTGAGACAGGGTTTACTGTCTAACATTATAAGCCCAAAGTCTAGTGGAAAGCCCTTTTAGAACATAGAAATTAGCAAGGTTTGCAGTGTTTAATGGCTAATACTTAAGTGAAACAATTAACTTGAAAAAATAATCTAGTGCAATAGAATTAGTTTAGCCATTAAAGTGACCTCTGTCTGCACTCCCCATAGATAATTGCAAACCGGAAAACCTCTTGAATGGAGTTTTGTAAAATGTAGGCAGAAAATAATACACAAAGAAATGCAAATAATAGAGTAAATTTAAATGAGGTCATCAGAGCTCACACTACAATGTGTCCCTTGTATTTTAAGAAATTCAAAGTAGCCTACAGTGGGGCTTGATAGCTTGTGAACTCTTTATATATATAAATATGACAAAAAAACATCATCACATGTACACACTCAACTGTTTAATGTTATTGGGTTTTCTCACATGAACTTGCTTCCACAACATTTCTACTGGAACAAGGATAAGACTTTCCAAAACATTTCATTTACTTGTTTTTAAGCATATTTTGGTAAAGGCGACTTGTGTGCTTGTATTGCTGCATGACACAAGTTCTTTTGAGATTAAATTAATGGAGAGATTTCCTGATATTTTCTCTTTAGATTACATTTGCTGGTATAATTTAGAATTCCAGATGCAGAAAAATAGGCCCAAACTGTGATACTACCACTACCATGTTTCAAAGATGAGATAGGGTTGTTATGCTTGAATGCAGTGTTTTTCTTTCCCCAGACATTTTTCAAATAGCTTTCTGGATTGTCCATGTGATCTTTAGCAAACTGCAGATAGGTAACAATATTTGTTTTGAAGAGAAATAGCTTTCTCCTTGCAACCCAGACATACACACTATTGTTGTTTTGTGTTATCCTGATGGCGGACTCATGAACATTAACATTAGCCAATGTGAGAGGGGCCTTTAGTTGTTTAGAAGTTACCCTAGATTACTTTGTGACCTCACAGATCATTACATACCTTGCTCTTGGAGTGATCTTTGTTGGTTAACCACTCTTGGGGAAGGTACAATTATCTAAATCTTTCTTCATTTGTAAAAAGTCTGTCTGAAAGTGGATTAGTTGAGCTATCTAAGTTTTTAGACATGGTTTTGTACCATTTTACAGCCTGATAAGGCTTTCTTTAAGGTCATCAGAAATCTCCTTTGTGCGATGACTATTTTTTTCACCTTCAGATTATCTAATCCTAGAGGTTCACCTACATTTGACCCTCACAGATATGTAATACTGAATCATTTAACAAAATAAATAAATGACCAAGTATAATACTTTTGCCTCATCTGTTTAATTGGGTTCTCTTTACCTATTTATATGACTTCTTATTTATATGAAAATCTGATGATATTTTAGGTCATATATGCGAAATAGAGAAAATTCTGAAAGAGTTCACAAACTTTCAAGCACCACTGTATGAGTAGCTTTTAATGGAATAACACTGTATATTGTATGTGAGTATTTGAGTGTGTGTGTACATGAAAATAGGAATGTACTAAACATTTTATTATTAACAATAACTTTCTAGTATACTAGTCAGTTATACCTTAAGTCTACCAGTACTGTTCTTTAACCAGATTTAAACCTGTACTAAATGGATATTGCTGGGAGTATTGACAAACAGAATACTAAATAAGAATGCAAAGCACACATTTTAATTGAATTTTAAAACATTACATGCATTGCATTAAAATCATTACTATTAAACAGTGCTAATAGTATCCTCAAACCCCAGATGTTTATACATCCTAAGCACGCCAGTGCAGACATGTGAAGGAGATCTGATACGTGAGCTGCCTACACTTTCTTGCCTGTGACTGTTGCTGGAATTGACAGAATCTTCATTGATGATGGATAACATGGCATGGCTATTCACCAAGTTGGCTAGCCACTCCCTCCCTCCCCATTGTCATGTGTGTCTAGACTGTAGAGATTTCAGTGATGTTAATATCCACCATGATAAAACCAGTACTTGGAAAACTGTATTATTTATGTTGTTTTTGTATTCACAGCTCTGCTTGTCTTACTACACTTTAGAAAATAAATCATGTATTCAACCAAACTAAATAAACATATAAATGAATAAATGAATAAGCAGCACATGGTTTTGGATTAAGTTTTTTGAGCTTGGTATAATTACTTTGATCCAACGCAACGTTTTAATTATGAGTAATTAGCATTTCAGCCATAATAAAAAGCATTTCAAAGTAAAATGAATGTAACAACTGTCAAAGTCAACAAATGTTTTTTTTTTTTTTTGTAGATAACAAAAAACTATAGGGAAATCAAGTTGTCAGTTTTTTTGTATTTGAAAGAAATTCAATGCTTATGTTGATTAACTTCTAAAATTGTTTTGTTCCAAATATAGATCATTTTTTTGCTTTTTGTATGTAACCCAACTTATGTTTATTTTTCCTAATTAATGAATCTCTTTCATAAAAAAGTGAAACATAGAAAATATTAGTCAATAAAGTCAACTTTATTTTGCACTGATGCACAACACAACATTACTGTCATGCCCCATGGTCTTGTCCTTGTTTCCCCCTCACTCAACGCTGCTTTGAGCCAGTGTGACAATTATGCCCACGGTCCTGCGATGGGTCACATAGGGTTTCGCCAACCAATCTAGGAAACCCTCCTAGGTCACAGGACCCGGATTGGTGACTGCACTCAGCTGTTTCATACTTTTTATAAGCTCGGGTGTTTTGAACATCCAGCGCGAGGTGTTAGCTTTGCATTGTCAAACGTAACGTGAGTGCTTATGGTTTCACCCTGTGCATGTGTGGATTATGTTCTGGTTTGGCTTGGTTTCACTGTGAGGATTGCATGCTGGTTTGGCTTTGTTTCCAGTGTGGATTATGCTACGGTTTTGCTCAGTTTTCCAGTGTTGTTAGGGTTGGTGGTGCTAGGATAAATGGGGAGCAGGCGAATGAAGGTTCCAGTTCCAAACCAACACAGTTTATTAGTAAATAGTCCATAAACAAGGATCACGGAGCAATGATAAAGATACAAGCAAAGAAGAAACCAATTCAGGGACCAACAAAGATAACCATAACAATAATAATAATAATAATAATAATAATAATAATAATAATAATGAGAATAATAATAATAATTATCCTAATGATAAAAGTAATAATAATAATAAGAAGAAGAAGAAGAAGAAGAAGAAGAAAAAGAAGAAACACAGCTAACAAAAAAGGAGGGAACGCAGGGAGAAGCTAACACCGTCTGGGAGAAGCTAACGCTGGCTGGGAAAAGCTAATGCCGACTGGGAGAAACTAACGCTGGCTGGGAGAAGCTAAGGCCGGCTGAGAGAACCTAAGATCGGCTGCTACGCTAATGTCGGCCCAAAGGGAAACACAAAAGCAGATAGAGTCGAAACAGACCTTATCCCATCTGTGAAACATGGTGGTGGTAGTATGGTTTGGGCCTGTTTTGCTGCATCTGGCCACTGTATATTACTGCGGTTCGCTTGAGCGTCCTAGCACTCTCCCACCCCTAGTGTTTTTTTGTTGTAGGTCTTTTACACTGAATTGGTTGTAGCTTTAATACATATCTTAGTCAACCATGTTTGCTACCGGTTTGCTCGTTTCTTTATTTAGGGTGGATTTGAGTGTGCACCTTAGTTAGCTGTGTTGATTTCTGTTGTGCACTTTAGCTCTTGTGGTTTTGGGGTTTTTCTATTCTCCATTTGCTGTGTGTCTTTCAGTTTTTGAATAAAACCTGCACCTGATTACGAGTCTACTCCCCTCGTGATTCGTTACAGAACACCTCGGCCTAAAAATGCAATCAGCAGGTTTAGAAGGGCGTCTAGCAACACAGGAACGGAAGTTGGAGGAGATCGCACACCTGGAGGTGTCCCAACTGGCACGTCATGTGTTGAATCTGCTGCTCACTGGTTGTTTGAGGGTTCCCTTCATTGTCTGTAGTGGAAGGAAGTCACATCACAGAGTTAGCTATGGGTTCTCTCAAGTAGCTTTTTGAGTTAAGTAGCAGCTTCAGGCCATTACAGAGAAGGTTTGCCAATTGTACACAACTGTCAGAGATGACCAGATTTAAATGGAATTAGATTTCTTTGAAAAGCATTTATCATACTGTTCCAACAACCAAACACAAATATCAAAATAGATGAAGACTTCAATGACTTTGTAACCAAAATATATGGTTTTAAATAAAAAAGCAAAAGACCTTATCTTTACATTGTCCGTTTTTTTACATTTACAGCTTTTTTCAGTTACAGTTCTCACAAGAATGGGCTTTTATCTATCCTAAATGATTTTTTTATCTAATGATTGGACTGATGACTCCTGAAATAGAAAGCACACCATTGATGCTAGCTATGCGTTTCACAAGTCACCGCCCTCCTATGAACTGAACTGTTGCAGAACTTACCCTTGTGAATCACTTCAAATGTGGAGCTGAAAGTGCAATGGGCCTCACGCTGCTTTTAGAATTATGTTGTATTTGGATATTACGTTTTTTTGCTGTAATGACATTGTCAACCTATCAGGATGGTCTAAGTACTTTGCTAGGTGCTAACAACTTTATGATCATATTATTATAGCCTGTTGTGTTCTTTTGTCAACCACATTTACATGGATTGACATTGTTAACAGCTATGCACTAATACTAGCCATTTTTTTATTTGACATTTTAAAAATAATAATTGTAGCAGACATTGGTAAATAGGAGTAGATACATCATTAGTATATACTGAAATTTTAAACAGTAAACTCATGCCTTGTGCTTCGCCACTGGGCACTACAGGTTTAATTTCCCCTTGTTTCCTGCATTTTCATGTCCCCAGTCAAGCCTCCTCTCTCACTCTTTTTAAATTTCAGCTCCTGCTCCTTATTATATGTTGATGTGTGCTTCTATTCAAGTTCTCTGTTTGCACCTTAGTTCCACATTATTATACGGTGAGCGTTCTTGTTCCTGGCTTTTGACTTTGATCTGCATTTAGAATACCAATTACTGAATGACCTGCTCCAGCATCAGCTCTTCATCAAAGTCAAGAAATATGAATTCCATACCTAGTCTGACATGTCCCTGAGTGACATCATCAGCACCTTGGTAGTCAAAGATGATTCTAAGGCCTCAGGACAAGACAGTGAAGGAGGTGAAGCAATTTCTATAAATTTCTACCACTGTTTAATCATCAATTCAGAAGCATCGATGCACTCATCATGGCCACACAGAGGAAAAATCCATGACTTCACTGGTTCCCCCAGACTAAGAGGTTCTTTCCACTCCTGAAAGTAGCCTTTTCAAGCATACCTATTCTGGGGCAAACCGATCCCAAACTAACATGGTTTACACATTGGATGTCGGAGTCCTTGTTGTCCCAAAACCAGATGTCACGCTTTTGGCTCGGAAGGAACAGGGGGGCGGACGTAAGTGGAAGTGACGAAGGTTTATTAACAGTGAACATGGTGACAATCATACATAGAACAAGCAAACCTAAACTAAGGAGAAAAACGGAAGCAGCAAACAACCAACAAGACAACAAACAAGGATAAGGCTAACAAACAAAGGGCTAATGCTAAGACTATGCTATCATGACAAACAAAGCAAACAAGGCTAACATGCAACAACAAGGCAAATAATGAAACAAAGCTAAACATGGAACAAGGAGCAGAAGGCTGAGACAAGACAGAGATCAGGTAAAGACACAAACCAGGAGGGAACAAAGAGTACATGGAGCCAAGGAAAACCAGGGAGTGAAGAAGCCAGACCAAGGAAGCACAGGAAGAGGGGTATATATAGAGGACAGACCAGAAGGCGCTACAGCCCCACCTGCTGGGTAGGAAGGAGAAAGCAGGGGGAGCTAAACAAGATGGATGCAAGCTGAAGGTCGTTACACCAGATCACTCCACCTAAACTCCATTTTATTGTGTAATATTTTCATAAGTTCAACACAACAGAAGTGAACTGTGACCTTTGGAAAAAGTTTTTTGCCATAAAGCTGGCTCTGGGGGAATAGCGGCACTGGTTAGAGGGTATGACCATGCCATCCACACAAAACATAAGAATACCTGTGCTCTGCCAAAAGACCTTGTCAAGCCTTGACCTTAGTCCCTGTTTTTCTCCTGATTCCATTGCATCATCTCCTTCTGACCAGGGTCCAAATATCTGAAGCTGATGCTTTATCTCATCTTCATTTGCCCAAACCCAGTATTCCACTTAAACCTCATACTGCAGCAGAAGCTCACTGGTTGGGAGTCCATGCTGCTTGATGTGCACACACATCACTTTGAACAACTTTATGTTCTGTATGCACTCAGACTGGTAGAGAGTGATCCTGGTTCCGCACTGGCCTAGACTTCACCAATCACCAAGCCTGAGGGTCACACAGCCATCCTCACCATCAACAAAAACTTCTCCAGGGTGGAACATTTCATTCCTCTCCCTGAGTTCCCATTTGCATTCACCACGACTGAAATACTGTTCCAACAGGTGTTTTGAATCTATGGCATTCCTGAGGAAAGCAGCCAACAGTTCACCTCAGGTTCCTGGCAAGCTTTTATGAAGATGCTTGGTGTGACGGTCAGCCTCACCGTTGGACACCATTCACATTCTAGAGTTCAGTGTGAGGAGCTACAAATTTCCGTATTCTACCTTTTTCCATGCATCTCTTTTGAAACCTTTTGTGAATATTCCAGAGGATGAGGAAGCCCCAGTTGTATATTCTCTCCCATTCTCCCATCCTCATCAAGGGATCTGCTTCCAGTACCTGATTGACTAGTAGGGAGTAATCTCAGAGGAACACTGCTTGGCGAACTCTCATGACTTTGTCGATTCTGTCATGGTTTGATTTCCACAATTCACACCCAGACTTCTCAGTTCCATGTCATTGGGATGTCAGTGGCGGGGACAACGGTCTCGTTCATGGATGACCTTGGTGGATGCATTGGGAGGATACTGTTATGTCTTGTGCTTCCTTGTCCAGCACCATGGATTTCAATTCTTACACACATCCAGCCAATACTTCTTGTTCCAGTTTGAAGTCTTTTTAAATCCCATTCATCTGACTTCATTTCCCATTCCTGGCTTTTGACTTTGATCTGCATTCAGAATATGGCTTACCTACTCGACTGCTCCTTGAGATTACTTTGCCTGATTGTGTGTCTGACAGTGCTTGAAACTCTGCATGATTCCTGACTATGATCTGTGTGATTCCCCTGCTTGCTTTGACTTCCTGTGTGCCAGTAAACATCTCTTTGAACAGATTCCCTGTCTCTGAGTGGCCTGACAAGTGCAAAACAAAATGATGATAAAATATTTTTGAAAATGTTTTTGCCTTTGCTTCAAAATGTCCTGACTGAATTGAATAACAACATACTATTCAAATGAATAAAAATTTTAACTGTATAAGCCTTGTTTCGTAGTACTTTTAAATAAGCTATATGTAAATAAATGTAAAGTGTTCTTATGCATTATATCAGTGGTTCTCAAAGTTGTGTCCACAACATATAGTCAGTGGTCAGTGACTTTATTTCTATATATTCTTAAGATTTGACAGAGATGTGAGCCTTGCGATCAGTCTCACTGATTATTTCTGTGCCAACAGAAAAAACTATACGCAGATCGAAACATACACTACACAGTGAGTTCAGGATATTCTTCTGAGAGGGAGGGCCAGAAGTCTATACTGGACATCATCTGGAATTGTCTGTTCGATTCTCTGTCACATGACAAGTCCAGTAGCTCTGCTTTAACAGTCAGGAGAGTTTAAATTGTATCGTCCAAGACAATTGATCCCACATCCAATCCTAATTATCAGTGTTGATGTAAGAGATGTATAAACAGAAATACTTAGTTTGGTGAGGTACACACTGGCAACTTCACTCACTTAATCCATTGTCATGCTGTTGTGTGAAGAAAGCTTGTCCATCAGACAAATGTCTGTAGTGTCGTCTTTTATCCGTTTGCCTTACAGCATAGGTGTGCCTAGCCCTCAGTGCATACAACCATGCATGTTTTCCCAGTTCAGTCCATCTTCAGTCAGTAAAGCATCTAACACTTTTCAGTAGTTTCTTAACTTTTGTTCTCTTGGGTTCCATTTTACAGAAGAAAATCCTCTAGAAGTTTTCCTTTCCATTAGTAATGTAGCAAAATTAATTGAGCAGGGTTGGCTTTATCTGTTGATTTGCCAATCTGAATTGAAAAATTAATACATGCATGCAATCTGACCAATAAATGTGATTGAATATCAACTGAAAAATACTTAGTTTGCCCAGGTGGGGTGGTCTGGGTCCATGTGGATTTTCTCTGATTATGCATATAGTGGGGCAAAAAAGTATTTAGTCAGCCACTGATTGTGCAAGTTCTCCTACTTACAAAGATGAGAGAGGTCTGTAATTTTTATCATAGGTACACTTCAACTATGAGAGACAAAATGAGAAAAAAAATCCAGGAAATCACATTGTAGGATTTGTAAAGAATTTAACTGTATCATGGTGGTAAATAAGTATTTGGTCACCCACAAACAAGCAAGATTTCTGGCTCTCACAGACAAGTAACTTCTTCTTTAAGAAGTGGGTAAGGTACTGGACTATGGACCAGAAGGTCCAGGGTTCAAATCACTGCCAAGCTGCCACTGTTGGGTCTTTGAGCAAGACCCTTAACCCACATTTGCTTGGATTGCAAGACTGTATCAGTTGTAAGTTGCTTTGGATAAGGGCATCTGCTAAATGCTGTAAATGTTAATGTAAAAAGCTCTTCTGTCCTCCACTCGTTACCTGTATTACCTCATTATCTATACAAAAAGACACCTGTCCACAGCCTCAAACAATCAGACTCCAAACTCAACCATGGCCAAGACCAAAGAGCTGTTGAAGGACACCAGGAAAAAAATTGTAGACCAGCACCAGGCTGGGAAGAGTGAATCTACAATAGGAAAGCAGGTTGTTGTGAATAAATCAACTGTGGGAGCAACTGTAAGTAAATGGAAGACACACAAGACCATTGATAATCTCCATTGATCTGAGGCCCCACACAAGATCTAATCCCGTGGCGTCAAAATGATCATGAGAACGGTGAGCAAAAATCCCAGAACTACACAGAGGGACCTGATGAATGACCTGCAGAGAGCTGGGACCAAAGTAACAAAGGCTACCATCAGTAACACACTACACCGAGAGGGACTCAGATCCTGCAGTGCCAGGCGTGTTCTCCTGCTTAAGACAGTACATGTCCAGCCCGTCTGAAGTTTGCCAGAAAGTATATGAATGATCCAGAAGAGAATATCATGTGGTCAGATGAAACCAAAATATAACTTTTTGGTAAAAACTCAACTCATCGCATTTAGAGGAAGAAGAATGCTGAGTTGCACATTACCTACTGTGAAGCATGGGGGTGGAAACACCATGCCTTGGGGCTGTTTTTCTGCAAGGAGGACAGGACAACTGATCTGTGTTAAGGGAAGAATGAACGAAGCCATGTATCGGGAGCTTTTAAGCCAAAACCTCCTTCCATCAGTGAAAGCACTGGAGATGGAACATGGGTGGGTCTTCTAGCATGACAATGATCCCAAACACACCGCTCGGGCAAGGAAGTAGTGGCTCCGTAAAAAGCTTTTCAAGGTCCTGGAGTGGCCTAGCCACTCTCCAGACCTCAACCCCATAGAAAATTTGTGGAGGGAGTTGAAAGTCCGTGTTGCACAGTGACAGCCTCAAAACATCACTGCTCTAGAGGAGATCTGCATGGAGGAATGGGCCAAAATAAGAGCTACAGTGTGTGCAAACCTGGTGAAGACTTGCAGGAAATGTTTGACCTCTGTCATTGCCAACAAAGGTTGTTACAAAGTATTGAGTTGAACCTTTGTTATTGATCAAACACTTATTTTCCACAATAATGTACAATTAAATTCTTTAAAAATCCTACAATGTGATATCCTGGATTTTTTTTCTAATTTTGTCTCTCATAGTTGAAGTGTACCTATGTCTTCTCTCATCTTTCTAAGTAAGAGAACTTGCACAATCATTTGGTGACTAAATACTTTTTTGCTCCACTGTAGCTATGAGGCTATTCCAGGTGCCCATCATACTGACAGTCAGAATTAATTTTAGTTCCCTTTGCTATATCTAGAGAAATAATAATCCTAGATATTCCTACATTAAACAAAATGTTGCTAAATATTTCAACATATCCCATGGAAAGAGAATTTTTATTTTTATTCTTAAATATGGAGATACTCCAAATGCATATCCAGCCCAGTCCCAGCTAAAATGTGACACTGACCAAGTATAAAACCCAAATAATAAAATATAAGTGACATCCAAATGCATTATAAGTGAATGTATGCTCTCCTTTCTGTAATAGAGACTACAGTCTTTTCAAATACAAATAGTTTATGCAGTGGCAGTCAACTGTTTGAGACCACTAGTCAAAATGCTTCAAAATTGTACTTTTCTTTACCATTTTTTACATTTTTCAATCATATAGTCAGCATATTGTGGCACAGTGGATCAGCGGAGTTTCCTCTTCCAAAGAAATGCATTCGATCTGTTGGTGACTCTAAAGTATCCCAGTGTGAGTGAATGAGCCTGTCTGTGTGCCCTTATCCTGTGTCCTTAATTTTCTTGATTCAGTATAAATCCTTTCTCTCAAAGATTCAAACAAGCATTTTCATTAGTGGTTTCACAATTTTGGCCTCCATTATTTGTAATTAGCTTAGCATTCTAATCTGATGCTCTAACGTCAGGCTCTGTCTGATAGTTGAACCTATGATTCAAGAGGAACAACAATGTGGGTTCTGCCCAGGTCATTGAAAAGCGGTCCAGTTCATTTCTCTTACTGTCTTTGGCAAAAATTATGATATGACCACCCATAGAGGATGTTCAGCCAGCTTTTATACTTCATAGCAAATAAACAAACTACAGATATAACGCCAAATTATTTTTAATAGCTTATTTTCTTTAGGAACTATACCAAAAACAAAAAATATTTTAATTAATTGCATGTCTTTACATATAAAATCACATTTGCAGAATGAAGATTTGTCATGTACTTTTTTACAATTTACTTTTTTTTATAATTTAATTCGGATAGAGATCTGGATCTTCTGCTATCCATGTCATTGAGTTGATAAGCCTTTCCTGAAGAAAAGCCCTGTGACAAGATGCAGTATCATCATGGGAAATGACTGCATCATCAACAAACCTATTTTCTCTCAGTCGAACGAGAAAAGTGTCCAGAATTTCAATGTACACCTGTGCATTGACTGTTGAGGTAATGATTGTCATCTGCCCTGGTATTGTATCTGAGATTAGAATCAGAATCAGCTGTACTTGCCAAGTATGTTTTCCATATATGAATTTGTTTTACAGAAGCTCACCACAGAACATTAAATACATACAAACACAACATTAACCGAATGTAGTTCACATGCAAATGCTGATTAAGGATCTAACATTTATCCAGGGTGCAGTACATGTTAAAAAATAAAAAAATAAAAAACAAGAAATATAAATATATATTGGGTGAATGTGTGGTATAAAAACAACTACAAAAATTTAATTTGGCTGAATCATCAATCTAAAAGGCAGTAGTCATAATCAGTTCAGATAGAGCAGGAAATTTAACACCAGTGGTCTTTTCAGCAGACTAGATGATGCAATGTAATTTGTGAATGTCATGTTCAGTAGTAGAGTACAAAACTGTAATTGTGTTGGTGATTACAGACTCTACTCCAGTCTAAAACTACTCCAGTAGTTCCTATAGCAGGTCAAATGTCCTTAACTGTCACAGGAAGCCCACACTCATTTTTGAGTAAATTTTCAGGCATGATACTGAAACACCATGTAGACCGGGTATATATTTTCTATATCTGAAAGAATCAATGAATATAATCTCTACAGATTTTCAGTGCAGGTTGAGGTTTCGATATTGGTGGAGAGCAGGAGGGTGTGCTGATGTCAGTGCTAATGGTTTTATGGAGTGTTTAATGGACTGGGGGTGGGTGTGATCCTTGGCTTCAAACCTGCTTTAGAATGTATTAAGCTCATCCACTCAATGATGATCTCTTGTTATTTGGGGAAAGTGTTCTTTGTAGAAATAATGTCTCTCAGTGTTTTCCACACAGTTGTTAGGTCATTGTTATCATGGTGTTCAGATTGCTGAAGTAACTCCACTTACCTGGTTTTATTTCCTTTGTTAGGGTGTTTCTCACAGAATCCTCACTTTTACATTTTCTCTTTAGATAATTGTGACTGTTCAAGTTACACTGTTCGAGTTGTGGTATGAATAGAAAAGTGTTGATGTATGATATCACAGTTTCAGTGTGCTCATTCTTCAAGAACACTTCAATCAGTACATTCCATACAGTAGAATGTAGAATGGGAAAATCGCATTGTCATTTTTAGGAGTGGCATCTCATACATTTTATTTCTAATAGAGGAAAATTCGCCATGTGGTTGTGGGCAATGTTGTTCACAAGCCACTGTCTTGGATTGATAGATATGGTACACAGTAAACATATCCACATAGAGTTAATGTGAAGTAAACATGTTCACATAGAGTTAATGTGAACAATGCTACTAATGAGAGCACAGGCTCTTAGTGTGCCAAAACAATATGGGCCATTCATATTTGCACATTCATAATGAATCAACCACAGACTAGGAGTTTCTTAATTGGCATGTGATTAAAGAGAGAAACAATTATTTGCTCCAGTGAACACTCCATCTGTCTGCAATTAGAAGGAATTGTATTATTACCTTAAGATGGCAAGTTTCATTTAGGGGACATGAGCCCTTTCATTTTAGATCATTGCACAAGATGAATATTTCAAATCAGTATGTGTGAAATTAGCTATTTCAATACAATGTCCTTGTCAGTTAAAGTGTTTATAAAGACTTAGCTGTTATGAAGACTTCTTGTGGAGGCACAATTATTAACTGTCCCAATACTTGACAAATTCAAAATGCTAGGACACTGAGTGTAAATGGATATGCATGACATTTCTTAAATTATTCAAGATATTTGAATTATTCATGATTAAAATAAGTCTTCATGACTCCACATTATGAAGCCAGTTAAACTGAAGATAAAACTTTAAAGGCAAGATATTGTGGAGAGATTATGTAAACTATCAATTTGAACAATTTGTAATACAACTCCAAACAAAATGGGACAGTATGAAAAAAGTGTCATTTATTTAATTGCAGACACTATGAACCCAAGTTACTTGTTTGTTTTTTCTGGTCAACTTCATTTGGCAGTAATAGTTAAAATGCATTCTTAGTCAACATAAGCAGTGAGCCTTAGAGAAAATAGGATAAAACCAGAATCAAACCAAATCAATTGAGCACTCAGCACAGGCCCTAGTTTATTCAGCACCTTAGGCAAGATTAATCTAATCACCCCCGCTGAGTGTCTGATGTAAAAATATTTGATATTAGTACTGCGTAATAGTCTCGCCTGATCATTTTACCTAATAAATGTTAATAGTAATGTAGTTAATGACCTGTTTATATATTTTTCATATTATTAACATGTAACTGCTTATCTTGAAGACAGATGGAAAACATTTGGGTAAGATTGTCACGCTCCACGGCGGCATGCATCGCTCCCGCCATGACTCGGACCTATCAGAAAGCCCCATGGCGATCGGATTACCGATTGCATTCAGCTGTGGGGCTTCCTATAAAGGCGCGCTCATGAGAGACTCTTGTCGTGGATTATTGACTAATGTTGCTGTCGGTTGCGTTCCTACGTACTGCTCCTCACCTTTATGGCATTCTATGCTCGCCGCGTCCCTACGCGCTGCACCACTCATCGCCGCGTCCCTACGCGCCATACCAGTAAGGCATAGTTTCGTTTTCGGTCACTTCCTTGTTCTGTTTAGTTTCTACCCGTTTGTTTCCCACCTGTTTTCAGTTTTGTTTCACACCCGTTTCTGTTTTCGTTTCATACCCGTTTTTGGTCCCTTGCTTTTTCTGTTTGCTGTGTTTGCCTTTTGTTGGTTGTTTTCTAATAAATCCCCCTTTTTTCAACCTGCGTTCGTCTCCTTGCCTGTTAGGCCCCCCGAACGTGACAAAGATGACTTAGCTGCTACTACTACCACTGAAGTAGTATGACTACTACTATTATTGATGCTTGATTTGAACATGAAATTATAGTTCAGGTGTTTTCTATCAGTTGGATCATAACTGTGAGTGGGTGTCCTGTTGCATTTAAAAAACAGGAATCTATCAAATCACATTTGCGGGAGTGTGTAAAGATTATAAAATCATCTCTAAAAAGTTGGGACTCTACCATTCCACAGTCAGACATACTGTGTACAAATGGAACAAAAGAGATCATTCCAAAACCAAGGGTGTAATAGTCCATGATTCCACAAAGAATCCTATTTTCTAAGCAGCTAAAGGCCTCTCTCACAATGGCTAATATTAATCTTCATGAGTCCAAGAAGACAACAGTGCTGTGTATGGCAGTTTTGCAAAGAAAAAGCTCTCCAAAAAGAACATTGCTAAGGATCACACAGATAAACCAGAAGGCTATTGGAAAACCATTTTGAGGAATAATGAGGTCAAAATAGAAATTGTTAGTTTAAATGAGAAGTGTTATGTTTGGAGAAAGTGGTGCTTAAGTTTGTGAACCTTTAGAATTTTCTATATTTCTGCATAAATATGGCTGAAAACCTCATCAGATTTTCACAAAAGTCCTAAACGTAGATATAGAGCCCAGTTAAAAAATATTATACTTGGTCATTTATTTACTGTGGAAAATGATCCAATATTACACATTAGTGAGTGGCAAAAGTATGTGAACCTTTGCTTTCAGTATCTGATGTGACCCCCTGTGCAGCAATAACTGCAACTAAACTATTCCGGTAACTGTTGATCAGTCCTGCACAATGACTTGGAGGAATTTTAGCCCATTCCTCTGTGCAGAACAGCTTCAACTCTGGGATGTTGGTGGGTTTCCTCACATTAGCTGCTCGCTTCAGGTCCTTCCACAACATTTCGATTGGATTAAGGTCAGGACTGTTTCAGGTCACAATCTGTCTGACTGTGGATTGGTGGAATCCAAACACTCTCCTTTTTTCGTGGCATGACACACTTCCAGTTCTTCCAGAGTTCTGAAGAGCACACTTTGATAGATCCCTGTTCTTTAACTAAATCAGGGTGCCAACTCACACCTGATTGCCATTTCATTGATTGAAACCACCTCTAAGTTCACCTTCAAAATAACTGCTAATCCTAGAGGTTCACATACTTTCACCACTCACTAATATGTAATATTGGATAATTTTCCTCAATAAATAAATGACCAAGTATAATATTTTTGTCTCATTTGTTTAACTGCATTCTCTTTATCTACTTTTAAGACTTGTGACGATATGATAATCTTTTAGGTCATATTTATGCAGAACTATAGAAAATGGGTTCAGAACATTCAGGGATAACATGGTGGACCAACAAAGATAACCTCAACAATTATAATGAGAATAGTAATCATAATCATCCTAATAATAATAATAATAATAATAATAATAACTAAGAAGAAACAGCTAACAAAAAAGGAGGGAACGCTAACGCCAGCCTGGGAGTAACTCCCGCCAGCTGTGAGAAGCAAACACTGTCTGAGAGAAGCTAATGCCGGCTGGGAGAAACTAACGCTGGCTGGAAGAAACTAAATCCAGCTGAGAGAACCTAAGGCCGGCTGACAGAACCTAAGATCAGCTGCTAAGCTAACGCCGGCTGCTAAGCTAACGCCGACCCAAAGGGAAACACAAAAGCAGATAGAATCGCAAACAGACCTTATCCCATCTTTGAAACATGGTGGTGGTAGTATCATGGTTTTGGCCTGTTTTGCTGCATCTGGAACACTGTTTATTACTGCGGTTTGCTCGAGCATCCTAGCGCACTCCTGCCCCTAGCGTTTTTTTGTTGTAGGTCTTTCCATTGAATTGGTTGTACCTATAGTACGTATCTTGGTTAACTATATTTGCTCGTTTCTTTATTTAGACTGGATTTGAGTATACACTTTAGTTAGCTGTTTTTATTTCTGTTGTGCACTTTAGCTGTGAAAGTGTGAAAATCTGATGATGTTTTAGGTCATATTTATGCAGAAATATAGAAAATTCTAAAGGGTTCATAAACTTTCAAGTACCACTGTTAGGTCTACCTGGAGAAAAAAATAGCAAATTCAGATATTCAAATGGACCACATCATGCTCCAAAAAAAACTGGAGTTGCTTGAATATAAGGTAAAGGTGGGTATAGGTGCTGTGGGTGTATAAATATGAATGCTCGTACTAAAGAATAAGGAAAAGGAAACTACTTGGCATTTTTTTTCTTGAAATAGCAAAATGGAAATGAGGTTCCTTCTCAGCATCTATTTGGGGTATGGGAGGGTTTTGCTTTCCTCTGATGGTGGCAATGTTATGCATACGACTATGTCACATGGATTGATTCTAAGCTTCTGAAGGCACTGGAACCAAACGTGATCTCACTATGCTATGCAGCCAGTGTATAGAATGAGGAAGAGAAGGGCTAGAAATGGCAGACAAAAGGACTGCACGGAGGCATACTCAAAAATAAAAGATTCCACAAACAACCAGATTAGGAGCTAGACGCTACAAGCGCACGGTGCTTATAGCCAAAACGAAAAGGACACTAAACAAAACAAAAAAGAAAGGATTTGTTAGAGGGAGCTGACATAAGGAGTTGGAGTAGACTCCGAGAATGATTTGTGAGTCTAAAGGCAATGCAATGCAATGGCGATGAGCCGGGCTCATGAGAGCAAAAGAAAAACGCTGAGAATCACACAGGGGTTGAATGTAGGGAGCGGCGAGCAACAAGAATGCGCGATTGTTAGTGCAAGCTTACATTGTCGAGGTTTAATCAGTAGTTACATCGAGGATCAAAGTGGAAGCTCATGTCATTTCAGCAATGGATGGATGCCTGCAAAACACAGCGAATGGGAAACAAAGCAAAAAACTATCGCTAGTATAAACTCATGAGTGCAGAGTATAATCAATGAATGCTTAGAGGATAGGAACGGAAGCTTGCTTTGCTATGGAAATGAAGCTGACATTGCCAAATAGGCCCTATTTTACCTCAGACCTTGCGATCTTGCATCAAGGCCCCTTTTCAAAGGAGCTCTGATACCGTCTATACCTAATACCTCATGCTTCAGCATTACAATACTAAGGGTACGATGACAGACATTGCACTTAAACCATCTTATTTAGGCAGGAGAGAAGGTGCCTCTCATCAGGGATCATTAATGACACACCATCTGGGCGCTGCTGACGCATGCGTGCTGGGGCCTGCCATCTTAGTCCCAGCATGTTTTTTGAGCCACTGCTGCCCTCCAGTTCCAGGCCACAATACTGCACGTTTCCAAGTAGTAATCATTACGCTGAGAGAACGCTGAGAGAACTGACGCGAGGATTGCGAGGATCTGGCAACCCAGACTGATCCGCGGTTGCACACAGGACGCCGTTTCGTAGCTGCTAGCAGCTTATTTACCTTTGATATATTTTAATTCCCGATCGCATCTGTATCATATATAATCGTATATATAGTAGGTTTTTACAACATCTTAATCATTTTATTCTCGTACCGGCGGATTATATTTTTTTTGCCGCTAATCGTTATTTAGTAATTTTACAGGTATACCGGCTTGTGTTTGCAGTAGTTAGCCATTAGCTAATAACCAGAGTTGCGTCTTCTTTTGCAGTAGTGTGTGATTTTATAACTTTTTACAGTCTTTTCCCACTTTCTTTCTGAGACTTAGTTTTTTGTGACGTTTTGTGTTGACTTAACTTGTATTAACGCTTTAATCGAGCATTGCATTGGACCATCGGCTGCAGCTGAACCATATCTTCACTCGGCACCCCACAACACCATCCGAAGCTAAGCACCTTTAATTCATTAATTGTACTAACATGGCTTCTGCTGTGCTTGTTCTGTGTTGCCGAGTGTGGGCATGTTTAGCTATTTTTCCTCCGTTCATTAGTGTAAATTTTTACTTGTTGATAGGTTGTAGGCTTGTAGCCAGTCTGACGGAGAAGATTGTAGTTTTAGAGGCGCGCATCCAGACATTAGAGAAGGCTAGCTCAGCTCCTAGCTTAGCAGATCTGGATGCCAAAGGCGAAGTTAGAGCCCCCGGCAGAGTCCTCGCAGCAGGGCAAGTGGTGGGTGACGGTTCGGAGACGTAGTCGTAAGGCCAGTCCACGAGAGCACCACTCTTTACCTGTTCACGTGTCCAACAGGTTTGCCTCCTCAGTGAAACACCCACTGAGCAGCCTGTGAAAGAGCTTCTGGTCATAGGTGACTCTATTTTACGACACGTAAAACTTGCTACCCCTTTAGGGACACCCACAGCTAGAGTTCTCTGTATCCCCGGAGCCAGAGTGCCGCGACATTGTAAAACGAGTCTTTGGTGAACTCGAGAGCCGCAGATTTCTGTAGGATAGTTGTTCATGTAGGGGCTAATGATATACGCCTTCGTCAGTCAGAGGTTACTAAGGCTAATTTTGTAGAGGTCTGGTTAGCGTGGCGAAGGTGATGTCCGATGCTGTATAGTCTGCTCTGGCCCCATCCCAATGCGGCGAGGTGACCAAGCCTACAGCAGGTTATGGGTCGCTGAACTGCTGGCTGTCCAAGTGTGGTGCTCTGAAAAAACAACGTGGGCATTATAGACAACTGGACAGCCTTTGAGGATAAGCCTGGCCTTTTAGGATGGGACGGTTGGTCCATCCCACTCATGAGGGTGCGCTGCTCTCATCTCCTGCAACATTGCCCATAGTCTTATGGCCCGATTGGTTAGGGGCTGACTATCCAGAGCAGGGGGTCAGGCAGCAGACAGACCGGCTTAACCAACTGTCTGCTGCTGTAGCCATTGCACCGTCACCCAGAACCCACATTATTGAAACTGTGTCTGTTACTCGCATCTGCCCTAAACGTAAACGCTCTCAAAAAGTCTGTTTAATAACCTCATTAGTATAAACACAGATAGCTGCCAAGACAGAAATAGGAAACATTAGACTAAAGCTTTAGGACTACTTAACCATAGATCCACTTACAAACAAAGCAGTGATTGTAAATGAAATGATCACTAGGATAAATGCTTACACGCTCTGTCTCACTGAGACTTGGATTAGACCTGATGAATATTTAGAGCCCTTAAATGAAGCCTCACCTCCTGGATACAGTCATGCTAGTCGCCCTTGTCCTAAATGGTCGGGGGGGAGGCCATAGCCAACAATTTTGACAAGAAGAGTTAGGTGTTACAGCTAAATCCCATTACAAGGCTAATTCTTTTGAAATACTGATTCTTAATGTGACTGATCCATCGTTATGGAAGTCAAAAACCACACTCTTTTCAGCTTATCACTATTTACCGCCCGCTTGGTCCCGTGGACTCCTGCTTGTGTTTCTTCAGGAATTTGCTAACTTTCTTTCTTTGCTTACTACTGTCAACAGATAAGGCTTTAATTGTAGGTGATTTGAATATTCACTTTGACAATGAGCAGGATCCACTTAAAATTGCTTTTTCGAATCCATCTTAGAATTCCATGGGTTATCACTCAGTGTGATGGGATCAAACCCACCGCTGTAATCATTACTTTAGATCTAATATTAACATTTGGTATCAATATAGATAACCTTGATGTTTTCCCGCCAAAGTGATGATTCGATTTCAGACCACTATCTTTTAGTATTTGAGCTATCTCTAATAAATAAAAATCCTTCTGCCTCGTTATCACACCAAAGCGCACTATCACATCTGCTATACTCCAGCTGTGTTTATTAAAAACCTACCAGATTTAAAATTTAATACACCTACGGAGACAAATCATCTTGAGTGTGTAAATGAGCAATTAGAATGTGTGCTTCGCTCAACCCTGGACACGACTGCCCCTGCTAGGCTCAAACGTATTAGGGAAAAAAGGCTAGCACCATGGTATAAATGACCACACCCCGTACCTTAAAGCAAAGAACACGGCATTTAGAGCGGCAAGTGGAGACATAGTAAATTGGAGGTGTTAAGATTGCTTGGAGGGACAGCATGCCAGAGTATAAGCATGCCCTCACTAAAGCTAAAGTTGAATAATTCTCTTCAATCATAGAGAAAATAAGAATAATCCAAGATTTCTCTTTAATACAGTCTCCAAATTAACAAAAAACCCCACAGGAAAGTGACTCTTCCCATTCTGTGTAAATTTAACAGTAATGATTTCATGACTTTCTTTAATGATAAGATAAAAAAACATTAGGCATAAAACTCAATGCTCATCAACATCACCAAACTGTTCAGCAACCTTCCAGATGC
Source organism: Ancistrus triradiatus (assembly GCA_025084515.1). Classification (NCBI taxonomy): domain Eukaryota; kingdom Metazoa; phylum Chordata; class Actinopteri; order Siluriformes; family Loricariidae; genus Ancistrus; species Ancistrus triradiatus. The sequence goes on from JAJAGP010000094.1 coordinate 781,949, forward strand.
AGCACTAGTGAAGACATCTGTTCAATTAGCCCGTAAATCAAGATTAGAATCTTTTCCCCCAATTACTAATACTGAAATCTATCCGCACTGATCAGCTCGTCTAAGTCATCAAACATGTTTGTTAGATCCAATTCCTACACGTCTACTCAAACAAGTATTACCTAGTGTTATAGAGCTAGTGTTAGTTATTTTAAATTCATCCCTTACCTTAGGTTATGTGCCCAAATCCTTTAAGTCTGCCGTTATCAAACCACTGATTAAAAAAGCCAATCTTTGACCCTTGGTGATTCTAATTATAGACCAATTTCAAAATCTACCGTTTCTGTCCAAAATCTTAGAAAAAGCCGTCTATCAGCAGCTCTGTAGTCACCTCCAAAGGAATGAAATTTATATGAAACATTTCAGTCTGGCTTCAGGCCCCCATCATAGTACTGAAACAGCATTACTTAGGGTAACTTAATGACTTGTTAATGTCCTCAGATAAGGGATGTGTTTGTGTTTTTTCTTGTTTCTGTAGATTTTTAAGTGCAGCATTTGACACTATAGATCATGATGTTTTACTAAAACAGACTAGAAAATACTGTAGGTATAAGTGATCAGCACTTTTCTGGTTTAAATCCTACTTAACTGACCGGTACCAGTTTGTTCATATAAATAATCTAAGATCTAAGCTCTCAAAAGTGAAGTATGGCGTGCCTCAGGGGTCAGTGCTTGGCCCGCTTTTTTATTCTCTCTGTACATGCTGCCACTAGGCTCAGTTATCGTAAACATGGCATTAGTTTCCACTGCTATGCAGATGATACACAGCTGTACATATCAACCAAAAACTAATGACAGCCTTACAATCAACAAAATCGAGGACTGTGTAAAGGAAATAAAAGATGGGATGTTATTTAATTTTCTCTTACTTTAACTCAAGATAAAACTGAGGTGCTATTAGTGGGACTCAAGGCTGTGAGAGACAGGTTAGCTACATCTATCCTAAATCTAGATGGCTGTCCAGTATTGCCCCGTCCGTCTGTAAAAAAACTTAGGGGTCACATTTGATTCAGATCTCTCCTTTGTTGCGCACATTAGCAGCATCACTCGAATGCTTTCTTTCAATTACGTAATATCGCTAAACTTAGAAATATCCTCTCTTTTAATGATGCAGAAAAACTTTGTTCATGCGTTTATAAACCTCAAGGTGTATTACTGTAACGTAAAAAAACTCTTACTTACTGGATGCTCTAGTAAATCTATAAATAAACTTCAGTTAGTTCAGAATGCAGCTGCCCGAGTGCTAACTCGAACTAGAAAAATTTGATCATATCATCCTGTTCTATCATCACTGCACAAAAAAACTGGTTACCAGTCAAATTCCGCATTGATTACAAAATACTTTCTTATAATTATAAAGCTCTACATGGCCTGGCCCCACATTATCTGAGTGACCTCTTAGAGTTTTACAATCCAACTCGAGTCTACTTCGTTCGCAGGGTGCAGGAGTTCTTTTAGTTCCTAGAATTAAAAAAGTCACAGCAGGGGGGAAAGGCTTTCTCATTACATGGCCCCCCAACTATGGAATAAACTTTCACACTTTCGTTCGAGATTCAGACCACCCTCCAAAGTTTTAAGTCTAGGCTCTAAAGACATACTTATTTACGCAGGCTTTTGACTAGATTTAGACCAGGTTTGCATGGGTCTTGGGTTGCTGGGGCCGGAGTCTGGAGTCATGTCTGGCCTGCCTGCCTTATCCGCTTGCGGGAGTGTCGAGTGGGCGGTCTGGCTGAACTGGGCTTTGGTCCTCGTGATCTTGACTCATGCATCCTTGCCTTAGAATAAGGGCAGAGCTGGGGGTTCATAGTCAAAGAGTCTTATGGTGATCAGAGACGTTGGGTTGCTGTCTTCTGCCGCTCGTGGGGTTGCCAATGTCTCATGTGATCCCTCTTCGCTTGTGTTTCCTACCAGTTCTCCTCTTTCTAGCTTTCTAGTTTTATGCTGCTATAGCTAATGCTGCCGGGGGGTCTCATGCTACACTTGGCATCAGTGATTGACATGGCATCAGTGATTGTTAATAAACACTGTGCTCTTAATCAATAACAATTACATTTTCTGTTTTCTCTCCGAGCTGTGTGTTCCGGCAGTTCCGGCCCCACACATGATCATCTGATGGAGCTCCACTGTGCATAATTCACATTTTATTCGACCATGACTCCATGACTTTAGTTTCGCTCTTAGATTTATCATCATACCCGGGCCACTTAATGCCGATGTGAATACTTCACATTTTATTCGAAACTTTGACTCCATGAACTGTACTTTCGCTCTTAGATTTATCATCATACCCGGGCCACTTAATGCCGATGTGCATACTTCACATTCTATTCTTACTTTGACTCCATGACTTTAGTTTGCTCTTAGATTTATCATCTTATGCCGCCCAGGAGGTTGGGTCCCTTTTTGAGTCTTGGTCCTCCCAAGGTTTCTTCCTAGAACTAGGGAGTTTTTCCTTGCCACTGTCGCCCTAGGCTTGCTCAATTTGGGATTGGACGTAGTTATTAGGAGATAATCTAAACTTGTAAAGTTGCTTTGAGACAATGCTCCATTGTAAAAAGCGCTATATAAATAAATCTGACTTGACTTGACTTGACTAATCACACAGGGGGTTGCAATTATTTAAAATTAAAACAATGTAACATGACTGTGAACCACACTCCTAGCAAAAGTGCCACAGGCTTACCCTGATCAATTTTATTCTGTAGTGCAGACTCCTGAAAAATACTCAAATCATGCACAGAGCCTGGCCATTTGGCTTCAACATTTGTAATGATGTGAGTAGCATCACACATGATCTTGATGGAGGAGAACAGTTGCAGAACATGAAAGTTGTAGAACATGTATTAAATGTATTAAATGACTTTTTTATAAAAAGTACATATTTTTAAAGATTATTATTGTCACCACCTGTATATTAATGCTATGGAAGGTGCTGTTATATTAATAACTACATTAATGTATATTAATGCTGTTACATAATCTCCTTAATTTTATGCAGATGCTTTAATGGGAACGTGGATTCCCATTGGATCCATGCAGCCAGTGATCCTTGGAAATCCTGAAAGATCAAATGGTGTAGAGCTCTTTATCTATTAATTCCCAACTGTGTTTGATCCTCTTCTTTTGTATTCTTTGTTAATAAAGACAAACCTGTAATTCCTATTTGATGTTCCTTACAATTTATGCCCAGGGAACACCACAAAATTGTACAGCAAGAATATCAATGGTAGGCATGCTTTTCCAACTGACATACATTTGCCTTGCTGATATGTTCAGTCCATCCTACATTGTATAGGAAAGGTCCAGTGCCAAAAAACTAAGAACAGTGCATAAAGTCTGCGAAGAAGTAAGGTCTGATCCATGATGCGTAATATTAGAAATGTGGACCTTAATAACTGACAGTAAGATTTGCGGAGATAAGCTAAACTGGGATGTCTAATCAGGGTCTAATTACTTGTTCCTGATGAAGAACTCTGAGAATAATTTGTGCTTCCATATCCACTGGATTCTCGAGAAAAGGACAAGCCATGTTCGCATACGTAACGTGTAACGGCTACAGTAACTGATACTCACTTTCTTTAATCTTGGTTTCTGGAGCAGAAAACCTTAGGTTTCACAAATTCTGAGTTCACGTACCTGGTTTAGTCACTTAACCCGCTTTCTGGAATACCTCCCTGGTCTCTGTTTTCTTGGTTCTTGTGTCTAGCGTGTTACATGTTGACTGTAGTTCTTTGCTGGATTGTCTCTTTGTATAGCACATAGTCATATTGTATTCTTTGTTAGACCATTATTTGTTAGATTATTGTTTGCATTAGCATTTGTTGTTTGTATTAGCACTTTGTCTTAAATAGTTAGCACCTTAGCTCTTTGTTCCTTTGTATTAGCATAGTGTGTTCATTTTTGTATTGCCAGTTTGTATTCACCTTGTTTGTTAGCATAGCCTCTTTGCTGTTGTCTCTATTTTCACCCTTGATCTCACCTTGTCGACAACATGTCTATTGTTAATAAATCTAGTACACTGGTATACTCACCATTGCTTTCATGATCCCAGCTCCAGCTCTCCCATACTCTGGCAAGATTCGACAGAGGAAGCGGCATGCTCCCCATGCTAGCTGCTCATTGGCCATGTTTGCTATTTGCTTGCTGTCACCACCACTTGCTAGCTACATAGTGGCACCAATGTGCACTTGCCAGCTTCATGGCAGGTCCAGTGTTCAGCAACTTCATGTAGGGTCCAACGCTTTCCAGCGCCATGCCATGTCTAGTACTTTCCAACTCTATATTGGGACCAACACCTGTCCAATCCCTGCTGACCCCTGAAATATTGCCTATGACTGAAGCCCAATGGGCTTTATTGGATCTTGGGATGTCTCACTACCAGCAGCCCCTAAGACTCCTGATTTGTTACTTGAGACCCTAATGACGATGCTCCTGAAGATGTCTACGCATGTTCTGATGCTCCATAGGACTTTAAGGCAGGTTTCAACACTCCTAAAGACATTCAGCTGGCCTCTGTGCTCCCAGTGATGGCTCCAGTGGTTCCAGTGACTGACACAGCACCAGTTAGACTGCTCAATCTGGTGCCAGTTCCAGCACCTGATGCGGTGCTAGCTCCAGTTTTTGACAGTACAGCAGCTCCATTGCCAGACATGGCACCAGCTCTGGTGCCCGACATGGTGCTCCGTATCCAGTATGGAGCTAACTCTAGTCCCCAGCACGGCACTACTGCTCATTAGCCGCACACAGATGCCTCTCACCTGTCACAGGCTAAACACTGGCAGGACCGCTCGCTAGCCACTCTCTGGTGCCACTGCTTGATTGCTGCATGCCAGCACCATCATCCACTAACTGCACATTGGTGCCACCACTCACTAGCTACATGCCAGTGCCACTGCTCACCAGCTGCACACTGGCACTACTGTTATCTGTCTGTTTGTTGGAACCCACTTCATTGTCTGCCCACTTCAGTGCCTGCATCAATACCAGCTGAGGTCCTGGATGTTATTGATCTATCCCATGATGCAACTATGGCAGGCCCTGTCATTCTTGACACGATAATAACAGCTCCTATTGCTCCTGACATGCCCAGAATGAACCTTGATGTTTCAGCCATAAATCTAATGGCTTCTGGGATGACCAATATGGACAAGACAGGCCTTGAGGTGCTGCCAGCAGCCCCTTCTCAGGCCAGCGCTGCCTCAGTTTCTCCAGTGGACTTTACTGTGCCACCTGCAGTGCCTGAGGCCATTGCTTTGTTGCCAATGGCTCAAAGGAATGACACAGGACCCTGTGTCACCAACTGCAGCCCCCTCATCACTAAGGATGGCTCCTGGGACTCCAACAGCATATATATATATATATATATATATATATATATATATATATATATATATATATATATATATATATTATATATATATATACAGTGCCTTGCAAAAGTATTCGGCCCCCCCTTTGAACTTTTCAACCTTTTGCCACATTTCAGGCTTTAAACAAAGATATGAAATTGTAATTTTTTGTGAAGAATCAACAACAAGTGGGACACAATCGTGAAGTGGAACAAAATTTATTGGATATTTTTTAAACTTTTTTTAAGAAATAAAAAACTGAAAAGTAGGGCGTGGCAAAAACTATTCGGCCCCCTCGCGTTAATAATTGTGTAGCGCCACCTTTTGCTGCGATTACAGCTGCAAGTCGCTTGGAGTATGTCTCTATCAGTTTTGCACATCAAGAGACTGAAATGTTTGCCCATTCTTCCTTGCAAAACAGCTCGAGCTCAGTGAGGTTGGATGGAGAGCATTTGTGAACAGCAGTTTTCAGCTCTTTCCACAGATTCTTGATTGGATTCAAGTCTGGACTTTGACTTGGCCATTCTAAGACCTGGAACCATTCCATTGTAGATTTTGCTTTATGTTTTTGGATCATTGTCTTGTTGGAAGATAAATCTCCGTCCCAGTCTCAGGTCTTTTGCAGACTCCAACAGGTTTTCTTCCAGAGTGGTCCTGTATGTGGCTCCATCCATCTTCCCATCAATTTTAACCATCTCCCTGTCCCTGTTGAAGAAAAGCAGGCCCAAACCATGATGCTGCCACCACCATGTTTGACAGTGGGGATGGTGCGTTCAGGGTGATGAGCTGTGTTGCTTTTATGCCAACAATAACGTTTTTGCACTGTGGCTAAAAAGTTCGAGCACCTTCTTCCACATGTTTGGTGTGTCTCCCAGGTGGCTTGTGGCAAACTTTAAAATGAGACTTTTTATGGATATCTTTGAGAAATGGCTTTCTTCTTGCCACTCTTTCATAAAGACCTGATTTGTGCAGTGTACGACTGATTGTTTGTCCTTTGGACAGAGTCTCCCACCTCAGCTGTAGATATCTGCAGTTCATCCAGAGTGATCATGGGCCTCTTGGCTGCATCTCTGATCAGTCTTCTCCTTGTTTGAGCTGAAAGTTTAGAGGGACGGCCGGGTCTTGGTAGATTTGCAGTGGTCTGATACTCCTTCCATTTCAATATGATTGCTTGCACAGTGCTCCTTGAGATGTTTAAAGCTTGGGAAATCTTTTTGTATCCAAATCCGGCTTTAAACTTTTCCACAACAGTATCTCGGACCTTCTGGTGTGTTCCTTGGTCTTCATGATGCTCTCTGCGCTTTAAACAGAACTCTGAGACTATCACAGAGCACGTGCATTTATACGGAGACTTGATTACACACAGGTGGATTCTATTTATCATCATCAGTCTTTAGGTCAACACTGGATCATTCAGAGATCCTCACAGAACTTCTGGAGTGAGTTTGCTGCACTGAAAGTAAAGGGGCCTAATAATATTGCATGCCCCACTTTTCAGTTTTTTATTTCTAAAAAAAGTTTAAAATATCCAATAAATTTCATTCCACTTCACGATTGTGTCCCACTTGTTGTTGATTCTTCACAAAAAATTACAATTTCATATCATTATGTTTAAAGCCTGAAAAGCCTGAAAGGTTCTACCATAACTATCTCTGCTCCCTGATCTAAGCCCTGTAGAAAACTTGTACAGAGAAGTGTGCCCAAGAGAGGATTTCAGATGATCTGGAGAGATTATGTAATTGTAAATGGTCTCAAATTCCCTGCATTATATTTTTCAACCTCATAAGCTCCTACAGGACAACTCTGAGTGCTGTTTTATTGGCAAATGGCATTAGTACAAATTGGTAAATGGAGGGATGGAAAAAATTGCAGCAAAATATTACAAATAACTATTTCTTGATGAGGGATATTTTTTCTTAGATTTTTACCTCAAGCAAAGCTTGGACTTTTTTTGTTTATTTGGTTTGTTTTCAGTGTGAGATCACAAGAAGGTGAATTTCATATATACAGTGCAATCAGAAAGTCTTCAGTAATGCATATGCACATTTTGTTACTTTGAGGCCTTGTGCTAAAATACAGAAAATGGGGGTTTCCCCCATCATTCTGCATTCTCAATACGCCTTTATGGCAGAGTGGCCAGACAGAAGCATCTCCTCAGTAAAATCATGAAAGCTTGCCTGGGGTTTGCAAAAAATGCACAGCCTCATACTCTGGGAGTGATTTTCGGCGGCTGGGACAACAAGACTGGTCAAGGTTGAGGTAAAGCTTAATGGAGCAAAGTAAAGAGAATGAAAACCTGATCCAGAGCACTTGGGACCTCAAACTGGGCTGAAGGGTCACCTTTCAACAAGACAATGACCCAAAGACAATGCAGGGGTGGCATGTCCTTGAGTGGCCCAGTCAGAGCTCTGACTTGACTTGACATCTCTGGATTGACCTGAAAATGGGTGTCCATCAATGGTCTGGTCAAGTCAAGTCAAGTCAGATTTATTTATATAACGCTTTTTACAATGGAGCATTGTCTCAAAGCAACTTTACAAGTTTAGATTATCTCCTAATAACTACGTCCAATCCCAAATTGAGCAAGCCTAGGGCGACAGTGGCAAGGAAGAAACAGAAAAAGGTAGTGGAGCAGCTGAGAAAGGAGCTGTTAGTGAAGCAGGAGCCGGAGCTCAAGCTGCAGACGGTGCAGGCAGCAGTGGACAGTAAAGCCATGCTGCTGTCACCCACCTGTCAGCTCCAGCAACAGCAGCTCACAGTACCATCTCACAACAAGGCAGACTCTGACTGTCACGCCGGTCATAACGACAAAGACGCTACCTCTAGTGCTGAAAGCTGCCACCTCGACCATACCTGCTATGGTCCCCATCCAAAGTGACAGAACTTGAGAGAATCTGCAAAGAAGAATGACAGAAAATCCCCAAATCCAAGTGTACAAACCTTGTGGCATAATACCCAAGAAGACTGAAGGTTTTAATCACTGCCAAAGGTGCTTCAGGTAAGCATTGAGTAAGGGGTCTGAATATTTTCACTTTGTCATTATTGGGTATTGTAGGAAAAAAAATATTATTTTATAAATTAACATTAATTTGTATTACACTGTAAATGCTATTTGTTTCTGAATGTATTTTTGCACAAATTTTTGTAGTATGTCTTGTTTGGTATCTACGGAATCCATATTTCATGGACACCAAGTTAGTGAAACTTACAGCATTGTACAATGCTTCGACAGTAATGCACAGAACTGGCACTCCCTTCTGAACATAACACCATTTGCCTGGACTGAGAGACGTGGCCAGTGTCACTTCCAGGAACTGAATTTCCATTCTGTTTATGATGACCTGCGCTTGTCTCCATTTCTCTCGTTAAACCCCGCCGTTACAGAACAATCCGCCAAATTATGGAGACGCCAGGTTTTCGCACTACCCCGGTTCGGTACGCGTGGGCTGGGTACATATGGTCCCGGCTGTTATTGGAAACCTGCAACCAGCTCTTTATCAAGCTGTGGGACAGGTTTGGTCTCTCTGCTAGTGGTAAGCAGGAGTCCACCATTTGCCCAATCAGGCCTGCTTTCGCTTGTAATTTGTGGGATCCCCAGCTCACCTGCAGCCAGAAGGTACTGGCTAAGCATGTTAGCTCGGTAGCTAAGCATGTTAGATGATCAGTTATCGTCCGGTAGCACTGTGTTTGAGCACGCTAGCTCAGTACCTGAGCCGATAGCATCCAGTAGCCCTGAATTTGAGCACGCTAGCTCAGTACCTGAGCCAATAGCATCTGGTAGCCTTCTATTTGAGCACTGTAGCTCAGTAACTGAGGCGATAGCCTCCAGTAGTCCTGAAATTGAGCACGCTAGCTCAGTACCTGAGCCAATAGTGTCCGGTAGCTCTGAATTTGAGCATGCTAGCTCAGTACCTGAGCCAATAGTGTCCGGTAATTCTGAATTTGAACACGCTAGCTTAGTATCTGGGCTGATGGCATCTGGTAGCCCTGTGTTTGAGCATGCTAGCTCAGTACCTGAGGCAATAGCGTCCAGTAGCCTTGTATTTGAGCATGCCAGCTCAGTATCTGAGCCGATAGCGTCTGGTAGCTCTGTGTTTGAGCATGCTAGCTCAGTATCTGAGCCAATAGTGTCAGGTAGCCTTGTTTTGAGCATGCTAGCTCAGTACCTGAGCCGATAGCGTGCAGTAGCCCTGAATCTCAAAAATGGCTTCTTTTACTCCGCGTTCAAACCATCATTCCTCCCTATCAAGGATCTGCACGTCTTCATCCTTGAAAGAGTGGCCACTGGCCTGTAGGTGGGTGTAAACTGCAGAGTCCTGACCTGAGGTAGCTCTTCTATGTTGTGCCATCTGTTTTTTGCCAGTGCCGAAGTAAAATAAGCCATTTGTGTAAAAAGGGAATGTCCATCCCTGAACCGAGGAGAGGGCCTCAGAGTACACCTCTCACCATCTTACAACGAAGCCATCGCAGCCTTTCCCCAATCCTGTGTGAATGGCACACATTTGGCCATTGTCGTTAATGGCTATGTCAATCTGCATATTAAACTGATCACCGGTCCCATTGTTATGCAATGTTGCTGGTACCAGTCGTTATGCAAAGGTGCTGTATATAAGATTGGGGAAGTTTTCCAACTAGCTGAGACTGAAGGAGTCACTTAGATGAGTGACGAAACGTTTCTCTGACAAAACCTATGTCCAGATGACAGATTCAACTTCTGGGATTTTCTTACTTGGATTATTGAGCATGCATCAAGATTTTCCCAAAAGTCTTGGGGATTATCAAGGTGTGTTCTGGTAAAATTGAGACGAGCTTTAATGTTCTTTTTGCTCAGCAGTGGTTTTCGTCTTGTAAATCTGCCATGCAGGCCATTTTTGCCCAGTCCCTTTTTTATGGTGGAGGCATGAACACTGACCTTAACTGAGGCAAGTGAGGCCTGCCATTCTTTGGATGTTCTTGTGGGGTCTTTTGCGAACTCTTGGATGAATCGTTGCTGCGCTCTTAGAAAGGTTCATCACTGTTCCATGTTTTCCCCATTTGTGGATATTGGCTCTCACTGTGGTTCGCTGGAGTCCCAAAGCTTTAGAAATGGCTTTATAACCCTTTCCAGACTGATAGATCCTGAATTTCTTTGGATATCAGCATGATGTGTAGCTTTTAAGGATCTTTTGGTGTACTTCACTTTGTCAGACAGGTCCTATTCAAGTGATGTCCTGATTGAGAACAGGTGTGGCAATAATCAGGTCTGGGTGTGGCTAGAGACAGTGAACTCAGGTGTGATAAACCATAGTTAAGTTATGTTTTAGCCAAGGGGTGGTCACTTTTTTACACAGGGCCATGTAGGTTTGGAATTTTTTCTCCCTTAATAATAAACACCTTCATTTAAAAACTGCATTTTGTGTTTACTTGTGTTGTCTTTGACTAATATTTAAATTGGTTTGATATTCCGAAACACTTAAGTGTGACAAACATGCAAAAAAAAAAAGGAAATCAGGAAGGGGCAAACAATTTTTCACACCAATGTACATGGCTCTATTCCTGTGAGGTACTGCCAGTTCTAAGCACCGCAAGCCTGGCGGTGCTTAGCCCCATTAGCTGGCTTTCCACAAAGCTAAGCTAACCGCACTTGGGTCCTACCCAATAGCCCCACGGTTCCCCCTAGCAAACCGTAACAACTAATGCATATTCCCTGCAATGCCCATATAAGCAGATGAGAAACATCCATTTCATCGTTAGTCAGTTACATACATGTAGTTCCTCAATACATAAGCTAAACGGTGTGTAAAATATCCAGGAAGTACTGGATAATTTCTGTGGTCAGTCTCATCTCCATACTTTATTCTTATAGAGCTGTGGAGCTCTAAGTGCCTGTAATGAAAGTTGCTTGACATATGTCCTTGACAAGTAAATTTAAGGGATCTGTAATTGTTAAAAAGTACAATGAATTAAAAAAATGTTGCATTTCTTATTTATAAAGATATTTCTAAATTAATCAGTAACACTTCTACTATCATATTTTTAAGCAATTTTTGTAATCTGTAATTATCGTTTGAAGTACAATGGATTCGGGATCATAGTTATGTGTCTTATTTGTAAAATGTTTGTAAGATATTCAGTAATAATTGTGTATATCTGCCATCATACCCTTTATTTACTCTGTACGTATTTTTCTTATTCCTTACTTAACAGGTTACTCCTTAGTTTCTCTGTAATTAGAGGACTGTAAGTTTTACCAATGTATTTTTATTTGAGCCAAGGTAAGAAAGAGTGTGCATTTTTGCAGTGGACTTTAATTACCTTGACCTGATCAGTATAGAGCAGTTCTCAAGAATGAATGAAGAATGAGAATTTCTGTCTTACACACACATACAAACAGTAGTAAGATGACGTATTGTGCTGTAAGAAATGTCCTATAGTAAATATGTTAAAGCAACTTTAGAGCAATGTTGTGTACTGTAAGATTTAGGAAAACAACAACTACAATAATTTACTATATTGTAGTTTAACCCACAGAGGTTACAGTATAAATCAAGCTACTATAAACAATAGCAAAAAGAAATATGATGACTGGCTGGTAATAATTTACCAGTAGCTTGCTTTGCATTGCACAGTATTTATGCTGATCAAGTAAAGGGAATAAGAATCTAAAAAAATGTATCTGTGCATCTTACATCTACTTGTTACTTGAACATATATGATTCATGTTTGCCAAAAGAAGACATGATGTGGTTTATGTGATGATAATGTTACTTTGGCATCCAAATAACTAGTCATGTTAATTTGATGCAGATCAAGAGGTTCAGTGTACCAAGTGGAAGTCTGGTATATAAAATGGAACAATAAAAAGGCTGATGTGTTAAAGTCAATTTAAATTAGATTGACAAGGCTTTACTGTTTTTAAACTTTTACACTGCAGGAGCTATCAAAACAATTAAGGTCACAAGCTGGCCCTTTTAAGTAAACAAACCTCTAAATTGTTGTTATTATGCAATGTACTTCCCAAAACTGGAATTAAAAAACAAACAAAAAAGGTTAGAATCTAGTCTCAATTAAAAATCCTAAAACAAAACATTTCCCCCAAAATGCATTACTTTTCACAGGATACAATAGTGTGAAAAAGTGTTTGCCCCCCTCCTGACTTCCTATTTGTTTGCATATTTGTCACACTTAAGTGTTTCGGAACATCAGACCAATTTAAATATTAGGTAAAGACAACACAAGTAAAGACAAAATGCAGTTTTTAAATAAAGTTGTTTATTTTTAGGGGAGAAAAAAATCCAAACCTACATTGCCCTGTGTGAAAAAGTGACAAGTTGCCTCCTTGTTAAAACATAACTGGTTTATCACACCTGAGTTCACTTTCTCTAGCCACAGCCAGGCCTGATTATTGCCACACCTGTTCTCAATCAGGACATCACTTAAATAGGAATTGCCTGACAAAGTGAAGTACGCCAAAAGATCCTCAAATGCTACACATCATGCTGAGATCCAAAGAAATTCAAGACCAACTGAGAAAGAACGTAATTGAGATCTATCGGTCTGGAAAGGGTTATAAAGCCATTTCTAAAGCTTTGGGACTCCAGTGAACCACAGTGAGAGCCATTATCCACAAATGGCGAAGACATGGAACAGTGGTGAACCTTCCCAGGAGTGGCCGGCCGACCAAAATTACCCCAAGAGTGCAGTGACAGGTCACAAAAGACCCCACAACAACATCCAAAAAACTGCAGGCCTCACTTAAGGTCAGTGTTTATGCCTCCACCATAAGAAAGAGAATGGGCAAAAATGGCCTTCATGGCAGAGTTCCACTGCTGAGCAAAAAGAACATTAAAGCTTGTCTCAATTTTTCCTGACCACATCTTGATGATCCCCAAGACTTTTGGGAAAATATTCTGTGGACTGACGAGACAAAACACTGGATGAAAAAACAGATGTCCGGCCCTGTGAATGTCTGCTAATGTCACTAATTTCCATTAGTTAACAGCTGTTTACAGTCTTTGAACTCCTCTATGGTATGTGCCATAAATGGTCTGAAACGAACCCCCCACCCCCCGAACAGGAGAAGGTTCGGGCAGTAGGTGTGAACAATTAGCATGTGAATAGCAGTGTCTCGCTACAGCATTGGATGAACACGGCAAAAAAAAAAAAAGTAACTCCTGATTGGTTGGTGTCACAATAATGCATGCCTTCCAGCTTGCATCATTCCGCTAAACCCCCTCTGTCGTCTTCTTCCTCCACAGCAGGTGGGGCTGTAGCCACCTGCTGACCTTTTCTATAAATACCTCAGTTTTTGTGCATCTCTTTGCTTTGCATTTCATTCACTCACGGTGGTTTGCCTTGGCTCCTGTTCTTCTCCTGTCTGCTCTCCTGTCACCCTGCCTGGTTTGTCTTTTTGCCTTAGTGTCTTGTCTTACGTTACTTATGTTTAGTGTTTCGTGTTTGTACAGCAATGTGTGTTTGTGTCTTGTTTGTTAGCTTTAGCCTGTTAGCCCTTTGTTTGTTAGTGTTAGCCTGTTGCTGTGTCTTTAGTATTATCTGTTAGCTGATTTCGTCTGCAGTTTGCTTCTCTACTGTGAAGTTGTCTGACCATTTCCTATTAATACAAAATGGGGAAAAAAGTAACTTTTACAAATATATTTAGCCAAGTTCAGTGAACTAAAACATCCAATGTAAAATATCATCTATATTTATAAATTACATATGCATGTTATTAACAATAGGTTAGTAAGCAACATATATCTTCTGTTCACTACTTTTTCGTTTCTAATTCATACAACAAAATGAAAAAAAATGTATCATATGAAAAACGTTTGCATTGAAACCCTCAGGAACGCTATGGAGAATATCAGATGGTCTACTGATAATTACAGAAAAGAATGCATGATATGTGCCCTTGCTGCTAATTACATCACTAAAATAAGGTTGCATTTAATATCCTCTTAAAAAAATAAATAAATAAATAACGCTGAACATAATGTACATGAACTCTCTTATACTATTCCTACAGCAACTTTTGGATTGCGCGCATGCCTTTTTCTAGTACTCTCCTCGACGCTGGGGCTGCAGTTGACCTTTGCTTCCAAAGCAACCAACCTCTCCTCTATCGACTGCAGTCTGGGGTTAACTTTTTCCCTGATTATTTATCTGATTTCAGCCACCAGCTGCTGTGTTAAGTGGGTTATCTGGCGAGAAAGTCCGCAGTTAGCACTATCTTGTCATCTGTTGTCGAATATGGTGAAACGAGTCCACGCTGGGGAGTTTCTGCTGAAGTGAAGGGGAGACATCATCCAGCCATTGTAGAAATAACAAGCAGCAAACAGAAAGGACTTAAAATCTAAAGGTAGTTAAAGCACTAAAATGCATGACCTACGCATATGCATTTTAATTTTGTGCTGTTCCCTGTATAACAATGGTCTGGCATGTGATTGGACGATTCCTAATACATATATGTGCATTAACAGACGTGTGATTGGAGAGTCCCCTACACATAGACATGACGCAAGTGACTCATGTTGGATTCCGAGAAGGAAAGATAAACTTGAAAATGCAACAACACTAATTATGTTTGCACCTGCGAGATGCAAGCTCCCAAACTGAAGAAAATCAAACCACGGTGCATTTGTGAACACTGTGATAATGAACTCTCGCATACGCAGTATTATCAGCACAAGAAACTTTATTGCAAAGATGGTGTTTGGGGAAAAAAATAAATAAATGGGGGTACATCAGATGCTGTATGAGACCTGTCATCCAGTCAGTACCATACCGTCGGGAAAATTCCAATGTTGATGTGTGGAGATGTCGAAGAAAACCAGATTGAAGAAACTAAAACATTTCTTTCTGAGGACCTGGAAACCAACTTTGGTGAGACTAAAGCAATTGAAGAAATACAGCACCTGCCCACTGACAATTCAGACAACGGTAAGTCAGATGACAAAGTTCTAGATGGTTACATATTTGTAATATCAGAATTTGGTTATTTTTTTGACAACAGTAGGCTAATTAAATGCACATTTTCATGTTTTTCAGACGAAACAATAGACGACCAAAGCATTCAACTTTTCCTTGACTCCACCGAGTCAGAGCAAGACAAATCAAACATTTTCTTGTTTTGTGGTAAGCATGAAATGAACTTTGTACAAGAAAATACATAGCATAATGACTTCGATCTCAGTATAAAGATTGACAATTCAGAATAATTAAAGCTAGAAAATGATGCATAAATAGCCACATTCTATTAGCTAAGGCTAGCTGTTTAAGATGCAATGTGCATATGTTTGTTCCCCTGTAGTGGATGTGTTAACATGATGAGCATGGTAGTTATATCAAATAGACATATTCATGTGTTGAGCGCAGTCGTTTGGGAGTGCAAGTGCAAATCTGATTGCCCTTTCAATCTCAAATGGAGGTAGTCATAGAACAGAATAGTAAAGAAAGTTTGCATGGTATCTCTGCAGTGAGGGTGATACCAGCAACAATAGGAACATAAGTAGTAGCTGTAGCAGCAGTACACAAAGTAAATGAAATAAAACTTTACCCTCAGAGATAAAAATTTACAGTGTAAATTTTGATGTATAGTGCATTTGAGTTTGAGAGTGTAAGTGCAAATGTGATGGTGCTTTCAATCTCAAATACACATTCTCAAGTGCTGATCGTCGTTGTTGGAGGACTGAAAGTACCAGTATAATGGTTTTTCACGCTCAAATGAATCTATTCATGTACATCATAGTCTTTTGAGAGTGAAAGACCAAACAATATGGTGTTTTCAATCTCAAATTGATATTCACATGTTGAGTATGGCTGTTTGAATTATGAAACTGCATACAGTGGTGCTTGAAAGTTTGTGAACCCTTTAGAATTTTCTATATTTTTGCATGAATATGACCTAAAACATCATCAGATTTCTACACAAGTCCTAAAAGTAGATAAAGAGAACCCATTTAAACAAATGAGACAAAAAATCTCTGGACAAGCCAGAAGGCTATTGAAAGAATCTTTTTGGTTTTAAAGAAAAGCATTATGTTTGGAGAAAGGAAAACTCTGCATTCCAGCATAAGAACCTTATCCCATCTGTGAAACATGGTGGTGGTAGTATCATGGTTTGGGCCTGTTCTGCTGCATCTGAGCCAGGACGGCTTGCCATCATTGATGGAACAATGAATTCTGAATTCTATCAGAGAATTCTAAAGGAAAATGTCAGGACATCTGTCCATGAACTGAATCTCAGGAGAAGGTGGGTCATGCAACATGCACACAAGTCTTTCTACCAAAGAATGGTTAAAGAAGAATAAAGGTAATGTTTTTAAATGGCCAAGTGTGGAAATCTGATGATGTTTGAGGTCATATTTATACAAACATTTGGTGTGCAACCACTAACAGTTTAAGAAGCCATCCTTGACCCTCTAGCAGAACCACGATCAACAATTATAAAGCAGTTAATTATTGTTAATGTAGTCTCAAAAGTTACTGCATTCAAGGATGTTATTGCACAAGTTTCCTCACTTCATCCCCATCCAGGCCAGTCGAAGTTTGGTGCTTAAAGGGAACAGAAACCTCATACCCAGCATCATTTCTCCCTGTTGAGAGCATTGCTGAAAGATGTGTGGTAAACACATCCACTGTGCATTTAAGTGAGACAACAGAAAAGGTGACCATACTTCTGCCACTCTGCACTCTGGTTAAGATCTAGGATTTGCAGAGAATGTATTATAAATTACTGCACTGCCAGAAGTACAACACTTTTCCAGTATTGAGAGCTTATATATTGTGATCATTTTTGTTATTTGAACAGATATACATCTTGCTGGATTTGCGGTTATATGTAAACATATAAACAATTAATTTGTTGTTTGAAACCATTAAAGACTAAAATAAAGTTTTTGTTTACTCATTATTTGTAGTCATAAGTCATCTGCTAATCCTTTACTCTGGAAATTAGAAGGCAGTAAATACTCTTGATAAAATCAAACTTACTATGAACAGATGGTAAAAAATATATAGTAAAGTTAAAAATTCAAGCCTCTGACTTGCTGACACTGCTGAGCCCTCTTTCCCCCTCCGCTCACTTCATTGTTCTGATTTGCATTTGTATTGCTCACAGCAGTATCATTTACATGTGAAAGTACGGGGGGAACAGCGAGTTCCTCGACAGATAGTAGGCGGAGCCCAAGATGGAACCCCAAGAACAGACCAACAGATATCAAAATTTATGTATTTATTAAGATAAGTAATGTTAGAAGCAGACAAGGATGATGTGCGGCAATAATGAAAGCCGGAACGGTGGTGGTAGTCCAGGAAACTGGCGTGGAGAACTGCGTGCATGATTGTGAAGTACAGCGGCAGTGAGGTTGGCTTCTCCGAAGGTTCCGTGGTCCGTGATTCACGGTAGCGAAGGTCTTCTCTACAGGAGTGGAGAGAAAGAGGGATATCACTAAGTGAGTGAACAAAAACCTGAGAGCTGAACCAAACAAAAGGTAGTCGTGGCTAAGCAGAATTATTTATAACTTTGTCAATAACAAAAGGACCAATATGCATGGGCGCCAGCTTCCTGGATTCAACCTTGAGGGGGATGTTCCGTGCCGAGAGCCAGACTGACTGCCCCGGAGTGTACGCTGGTCCGGTTTACATTTACATTTACAGCATTTAGCAGACGCCCTTATCCAGAGCGACTTACAATTGGTACAGTCTTACAATCCAAGCAATTGTGGGTTAAGGGTCTTGCTCAAGGACCCAACAGTGGCAGCTTTTGTCTGAGGTGGGATTTGAACCCTGAGGTGGGATTTGAACCCTGGACCCTCTGGTTCATAGTCCTGCACCTTAACCACTAGGCCACCACAGTCCCCATAGCAATTGGCACAGTCTGCGGTAGCAATTGGCAGAGCCCTGGCAACCATCCCGAGTCTTGAGCAGGGCAGTTCGGGTGGCCTTCCATGCCTTTTGGCACCTGCAGAGATGATGGCGGACAGACGGGATGGTCCCTTCGGCTTCCAAATCCGGTAACAGAGAGGGCTGGCATCCCATCGAGGTCTCAAACGGGAGAGGCCCATGGCAGAATGATGGTGTCGGTGGATTCCTTGGGGTCCCCGACGGAGATGTGGCAGGAGAGGGCATCCAGCTTGATGTTCCTGGAGCCGGGGTGATATGTGAGCGTAACATCTAAATGGGAGAAGAACAGGGCCCACATGGCTTGGCGGGAGTTTAGCCTCTTAGCAGACTAACTGTAAGTGAGGTTCTTGTGATTGGTCCATATTAAGAATGGCTGGTCAGTCCCCTCCAGCCAATGTCTCCACTCCTCGAGTGCCAGATGACGCCGAGGAGCTCCCATCTGCAGACCTCATAATTAGACTCTGCAGGGTCAAGTCAAGTCAAATTTATTTATATAGTGCTTTTTACAATGGAGCATTGTCTCAAAGCAACTTTACAAGTTTAGATTATCTCCTAATAACTACGTCCAATCCCAAATTGAGCAAGCCTAGGGCGACAATGGCAAGGAAAAACTCCCTAGTTCTAGGAAGAAACCTTAGGAGGACCAAGACTCAAAAAGGGATGAAAAGTTGAATAATGGTATTCAACTTTTCTGGGAACAGATTATCTTCACCGGAACCTTTTAATTAGATCACACATGATATTTACTTCAAAATAAGTCTAAACACCCCTATATGTACTTCACTTTTTCATACAAAGAGTGGATCAGGGACATTTTTCAAATCCACATATATAATATATGTTTTAGTATAATGATCATTTTTATACGTAATATGGTCCAGTTGTGCTATACTAATGGTTATGATTAGAGATAACAGCTGTTTTATCTGATCAATATCGATCGCTCGTTTTATACTCGTTCATACTTATAAAGGACAGAAATGAAGTTGTTAGTTAGAATGTACTGTTTCCTACATCTTGTATCGATCATATTATTATTTGTTTAAGGAATAGCAAATGCATGTGCTGTAGTTAGAATGCTTTAAAGATGTTCTAGTTTATCAATTCAAGATGCTTTTGATCATCTGAACCTTACAACGAAGTCTGCATCTAAACTTGTAACTTTGAGAATTTTTGGTTATTATGTGATACTTTTAATCACTTTTAGATATGTAGGAATATATTAATCCAAGTTAGAACGTCTGTGGCTCATATGGTGAAATAAGACACAACCACGATAGGAGGGATTGACTGATGAGTCAGCTTCTCATTGGCTAAGTAAGGGCACACCTTATGTCCCGCCTCCAGCCGCTTACGATCCGGAACATTCAAAAGCAACACGGTCCGACCGCGTGGTGAGCTAGCTTCAAGTCTCGTGTGTTTGTATTGTTCTCTTTGTTCTTCAAGTCTTTTCTTTGTCTTTTAAAGTTGCAATTTTTCTTTTTGTCAGCCTTTTTATCCATTTTTGCTCAATTTTAAGTTTTCTGTGCCCAGCAGTCTTAAGTAGTTCGGTATTGCCGAATTAGATGATAGTTGAAAGACCAGCCAGCCAAGATCTAGTTCACGCTCTGCCATTCTCATACCATACAAGTTTTCCAAGTTTTTGTTGAAGCTCGTGGTGTTAGAAACGCGTCAACTCCACCTTTATCTGTGGCCAAGATAAATCCTGAGTTGTACGCACGCAAAACATCGAGTAATCGTGAAGCCTGCAGCCTAAAATTGGGAAGGACGCCATCTCAAGTCACGTGGTTACGCGGAGTTCATCTGCAAGAAACTCCCGGGCTAAGCCGCTGAGAGGCCTTTTCGGAACGTTGGTGGGCATCGAAAGACGGACACCAACGCTCCCCAAAAATCGTGCCTTTCAGGCGGCCGGGCCAGGGTTGAATGCCCCGAACCAATCGAGTGACCTTCCAGGTGAGTACCTTTTATGGCTTTTCTGGGCCCCTGATTCTCGTACTTTGCATTTTGATCTTAAAACCACGCTTCAACATAGACTTATCCACATCTAAGTAGCTTCTACCATACTATTCACGTTCAACGTAATTTGTTTAGTAATAACTCACTACGTCGTAACAAACTAGTTCATAACATTGCAACGTTGGTAATTATTGCGCGACTGATAAGTTACATAGTCATCTTGGTTTCTGATTTTTAACTACTGTGATATGTACGCTTGCCATTATTCCCTGTTTTCCATACTGTGATATATACATGTACATCGTCATTTTATGATTTTAACTCTGTGATACGCTCATTATTACATCAGATAGTCTGTTGATATTGCCTTGCTTTGCAATTAATAAACTTGTTTATAAACCTTTTGAATTTGCTGCCTGGTGTGAGAGTTCATTCATTCAAAGGTCGAGAAATACAACTTGAATTCACTATTCAGACCTAGACTGATCAATTTCTCTTTTCAACTGGTTTCCGGATCCACCAGTCCCCGAAGATCCGGTGGTGCCCCATTTTATTTTTATTATTATTATTATTATTAAAAATTAATCCAATTAAAGTGTAGTCTTAGGTTTGCTACAGTAAATAAACCCAAATTGATTGAGATGGTCTCGAAGCACATCATTTACAAATGCTTGATATACAGCGGGAGCATTAGTTAAACCAAAAGGCATCACCTTGTACTCATAGTGGCCCATGGGTGTGTTGAAGGCCGTCTTCCACTCATCTCCTTCCCTTCTCTGGACCAGGTGGTACGCGTGCGTAGATCAAGCTTAGTGAAGACCGTAGCTCCTTGAAGGAGGTTGAAAGCAGAGGAGATGAGTGGAAAAGGATACTTGTAACGCTTGGTGATCCATCAGGTTGTCTTCGGCCTCCGAGTCGATGAGAGCCTCCATGTCCTGAATCTTATCCGGGGGGCGCAGTTTGGCCACTGACCTAGGATCGTCTGTTTTGGTAGCCACAGGCTCCATTTTGGCCAGATCGTTCTGTTACGGGGGGAACAGCGGGTTCCCTGACAAACAGATGCAACCCCAAGAACAGACCAACAGATATCAAAATTTATGGATTTATTGAGATAAGTAATGTTAGAAGCAGATGAGGATGATGTGTGGCAATAATGAAACCCGGAACGGTGGCGAGAGTCCAGGAAACTGGCGTGGAGAACTGCGTGCATGGCTGTGAAGTGTAGCGGCAGTGAGGTTGACTTCTATGAAAGTTTTGTGGTCCGTGATTCAGGGTAGCAAAGGTCTTCACTGCAGGAGTGGAGAGAGAGAGGGATATCACTAAGTGAGTGAACAAAAACCTGAGAGCTGAACCAAACAAAAGGTAGTCGTGGCTAAGCTAATGGCTAAGCTAACGACTAAGCAAGAGAAGAGACGAAGGCTAGACTAAGCTAGCAGTAGCAACCAGGTGTACTAGGCAAACAATAGTTAAAAGCGTGACTAAATTCTCAAAAGAAGCAAGAAGCGTAAAAGTAACACCGCATTTCAGAAAAAGAACATTATACAGTAAAATGTGGTGGATGTGGTGGTAGTAGTGTGATGGTCTGGGGCTGTTTTTCTGCTTCATGACCAGGAAGACTTGCTGTGATAAATGTAACTATGAATTCTGCTGTCTACCAAAAAACCCTGTTTTGTGTGAGTTGTCCATTAGTAATTCATCAGTGTCAGCTTCTGACTAAAGGATGTAGGTTTAACATTCTCATTGTAATTACATGGCTGATGGCAGGTGTATAGCTATTCCTAATAATGGGAAACAAAAAATGTCATGTTTGCTGTCTTTGCAGCATTTAAAGGAAGTTGAAAAAAGGAATGTGGTAGCTACATATCAAGTGGTTCCTATCCAACTGTTATTCTCATAAGGTCTTATTACTTATAAAAAATGATACCTGTTTTCAGAACTGTTTGTGAAACATTTATATTCTACACTGATATACAAACATCTACAATTGTTTTCTTGTACTGGATTCATCACCCATTTGAAATCATGTTTTAAAAGGGTTTAGGTCATTTAAAATTATGTATTAAGCAATTGCATGGTTAAAGTACTGATGTTTTACAAGTGTTTTATTCCAATTTTGATTAAAAATAGTTTGAGAGAGACCTTTGCCTCATCTGACAGGCTCCTTGCTTGGGCCCATGTTAATGCTGTAATAACAAATGATATATCATGTTCACATATGCACCCCAGTACTCCAGCAAATTTAGAAACAAGTGGAAGGGTGATGTATTAAATCGCTTTGGAACACTGACAGGTCACATTCAGCTGTATTGAGGCAAGTTATATGAATTCACAGTATCTAGCTAAGAAAACAAAGATATATTACAATTAAATACATATTCTAGCCATTTTATGGCTATCTAAAGTAGATATATTTTTCTATATCTACTTTACAATCTTAAATGAGACCCCACCTGTTGCAGCCCCTTCATATAAATATTCCCCTTTCTGTTCACTTCCTGGTCTGGCTTTTTCACTTCCATGGTGGTTCTCAGCTTCTGCCTGTGCTCCTGTCTCCCTGCCTGGTTTGTCTCCATCTTTATGGTCTGTATAGTGTATTCTTGTATCTGTTTCCTAGTAGTGCTTCATGTCTTGTGTTATGTGTTTAGCTTTGTCCACTCGTTTAGCTTCTATGCGTGTATTAGCCTATTAGCATGTTAATTTATTGTTTGTAGTTACCTGTTAGCATTAGTCTCACCCGTGTTAGCCCTTTGTCTAGTGAGTTGTTAGTATTGTCTGTTTGTGTTTACTTAGTTCCTGTCAGAATTGTCCGTGTTGCTTTGCCTTAGTCTACTTTTTGTATGTGTTAGTGTTGAAGATTTGTTAGAAACATATGCCTTTGTAACTACGAAAGCCTTTGATGTATATTAGTATTGTGTGTCTATGTTTGCTTGGTCTGCTTGTTTAGGCTGTTTTGGTACTTAGTGTTGGTTTAGGATCTCGTCGTGTTGTTTACCCTGTGTTTCACTATGTCCATTGTAATTAAACCTTGCACATTTGCATGTACATATTTTTCCCTTGCCCCTCCTTGTCTAAAGCGTGACAAAAAAGCTAGACCAAAAAAACGTTTAGTGAGTGTGCCGACCATTATATGTAGTTTGTGGTCATACTCATCAGATGATGAGTATCCTGAGGAATACCTCAAGTGGGAGTACCAGCCTCCCTTAACCTTGTGTGGCATGGACTCTGAAGTGGAATTTGCCTGCCCGGCCATCACCCTCAGGAGTCTGAACCCAATGTGGCTCCTGCAACCACCAGGACTTCCTGGCCTAGGACTAATTGGCCCACAGACTTTTTGTATCTGTGGGCTCCAAGAACTCCTATTGGGAGCATTGCTCAATGGATTTTGACTCCCCACCTACCTTCTGGGATTGTGTCTCCGTATCCTGTGTGTTCTGTCTTGTTCTCGTGCCTGTCTCCCCCATTCCAGGAATGGATGTTTATTAACAAATGAAATGAAGTTGACCAGAAAAAAATCTGAAATATCTTGGGTTTATACAGTCTGAAATGAAAAGTCAGAGTAAATGAAAGAAACACTACAGTTTTTAATTTGCATTGTTCATACTGTCCCAGCTTTTTCTGATTTGGGGTTGTAAAAAAAGCAATGCGAGCAATACGATCAATGTTCAGCTGCAGCACTCTGGAAAAAAAGTGCTTTGCCAAAGTGTACTGAGAATCCAGCACAGTTTGGCTAATACATAAACTAGTTTGGCTCAAGTGAGTTCAAATGTGCAGAGAAGCCTGTTAGACTTTCATGCCTTGGGAACTAGGGACATCTGTATGCTGTGGATCCCTGCACATTACCTGGCTGTGCCATGGATGTTGCTGTTGACAGCATTGGGAAAACTACATTTGGAATATATTTCATTGTGAAATTGTGCTGTTGTGTTTTTTTTTTTTGGTTTGTTTTTTGTTCTTTTTAAATCACCATATGCATACACTACATATGAAAGAATATTCTTTTCATGCATTCGTTATTTTGAAACCTTTCCTTTAATATGCTTTTGCTTTCTTTCTCCCATTTAATATTTCAACACCTGCTTTCAAAGGATGATGATCATTACAAAGACCTGGTCAGCTAATACTTTTTGGTCCACACATGTTTATTAAGAAAATCTTGTCCAAAAACAGCCATCCTTAATAACTCTTGTTGAGGATTTTGTGCCATTTGTGCAGAGCTTAGGATGCCATGCCAACAAATGGCTAGGCTAATATGGGATACTAATGCTTGTACTATGCAGCTCTTGCTCACATATTGGTGACAAAGTCTGCTGTGATCTTCCCAAGTCACTAGGTAATACTACTATCATGGTAACTAATGCTCAAGATTGATCTAATCCCACAGACCTGATTATAGCAGAAGTTCTGGTCTGCTAAGATAAAATAGCCTTTTATATCCCACAGGGGGAAATTGTCTTATGGCAACAAGAGGGAAGAAACAGAATAAATACAAATATACACACACTTTAAATATAATGAAATAAAAAAAGCACTATACAATAAAATAGGATATATGAAAAAAATATACAGAATATACAAGTGTTGAAATAGGTTATTGCACATATCCACAAATTGCACGTCATCCGCATAAAATATATATACTGATGAGGTATAAGACTTGTGTTGCTTTGGTATTGGTGCTCTACTGGGTAAGATTTAGATTGTACAGCCTGACAGCAGTAGGAAGGAAGGAGCTGCGGTATCTCTCCTTTGAGCAGCACAGGTGAAGGAGCCTGTCGCTGAAGGTGCTGCTCAGTGCTGCGACCATCTCCTGCAGTGGGTGGGAAGGGTTATCCATTATGGATGACAGCTTGATCATCCTTCTCTCCCTAACCACCTTCACTGGATCAAGTGCACAGCCCAGGACAGGACTGGCCTTCTTGATCAGCTTATCCAGATTCGTCCTGTCTGCTGTCGAGATACTGCTTCCCAAGCAGACAACTCCATAAAAAATGGCTGATGCCACCGCAGTATGGTAGAAAGTTTCTAGGAGTGTGCCCTGTATTCCGAAAGACCTGAGCCTCCTCAGTAGATGCAGTCCAGTCCAGTTTATTGTTAAGGTGAACACCCAGGTACTTATAGGTACTGACAATCTCAATGTTCATGCCCTGGATATTCACCGGTTTATGTGGGGTGGTCTTGGTCCTGCGATGATCCACCACCAGCTCTTTGGTTTTACCCGTGTTGATCTGAAGGCAGTTTCGCTGGCACCAGTCCAAAAAGTTCCCAATTAGTTCCCTATACTCGCTATCATTGTCCTCCAAAATGTCATCCAACAATAGCAGAGTCATCGGTGTGGAGCCCCAGTGTTCAATCTGTACTTTCAAATGAAATATTGTGTTATGAGGACGAGGAAGCATGGGCAGACGAGTCACGGGTACCAGACAAAAAAATGATTTATTAAACACAAAAAAATAAAGAAATAATAGTAACAACAGCCGAAAAAAGAACACCCAGAGAGGGGAGAGAGAGACCTATGGCCACACCGAGCAAGGCTAGGTAGAGCTGGACAACCAGGATAGGAGTGACTAAATAAAGCAAAGTATGCCTAACCAATTTAACATAAAATCATGGCTAAATAATCAAGGCATGGCTAACAACTCGGCATGGTAACATGGCTAAAAAAGCAAGGCATGGCTAACAGCATGGCATGGTAACATGGCTAAATAAACGAAGCATAGCTAATAACATGGCAAGGTAACATGGCTAAATAAACAAGGCATGACTACACAACATGGCAAGGTTACGTGGCTAAATAAAGCAAAGCATGGCTAACTACATGGAATAGTCCCAAGGCTAAGGTAAGCAAGGCCGGGCAAACCAACAAAAACGTAAAAAGAGAACTCCAGCTTTAGGCAGTGTGATGTTGCATAGACTCTGTAGCATAACCATCAAAAACAAGGAGCGCACAAGACCATCCCGAGCAGAAAAATTATGCTGCCGCGCCACAACTGGGAAAACAGGGAGCTTATATACAAAATTCCCAGCTGCACGTGGGAGCAATTACAGCCAATGAAAAACAAAAAACAGAACATAATGCAAACGTGAGTCTTACATTAGGATCCGCCCATATTAGTCCTGCACGGGATTGTGGGCGATGTAGTCCCAATCGCCCACAACCCCAAAAACAGAAAAAGGAACAAAACAGAGGTGGGGCACAGATCCTAACATATTGTTGGACAGAGAGGTACAAAACCCCTCAGTTGTTCAGAGAGCATTATATCACCAAGTAAATTTTTTAGAATATCATTTGCAATCAAGTGGTCATTACATGAATAATAATAAAAAAACTGGAACATTAGGATCAGTCAGCAAAACTGAAGTTCAGTTTTTGTTTAGTCATGCAGAATATACCAGATGCTCTTTAACCCCATTCTTCAAAGATGTCACACAGTTCCAGTTTGTTCTGGAATACAAACCCCAATTGTTCCCTTGGTCTGAAGTTCCAGAAGTAGATAACTAGATGTACATGAGTGAAAAAAAGACTCCTTTGGTTCTTTGGTTCTTCCAAAGAATTTTGAAAAGGGCGAAAGATGGAGGTGGAGCTTTGATGCAAATGCCACCCATATCTGTGGCCTGGACAGAAACTCGTAAACTCGTAACTTGTTGTCAAGTATGGAGACTTCATGGTGAGTGATTCAATCCTGCCTTTGTTGTGGAGGACACACATATCACATATCACATATGACACCCCCAACAGTGCAGGATCTATAGGCCCAGCTACAACATATGTGGACAAATGTGTCGCAGGATACCATACAGAACCTGTATGCCTCCATGTCCGACCATATCTCCCCTTGTATCCAGGCTAGAATCGGCCCAACAGGGTACTAGAGGCTCCTTTCAATTCTACAGTTTCCACAATAAACTTTTCCTTTCACTCTAATATTGTAATCACTTACATTTATCATCATTGCATTCATACATATAAAAGTTCAAAAACTCCTTCTTGGTGCATTTTGAATTTTGACAATGAGTATTTATACACTCACTGTAAAAAAAAAAGCCCCAAAAACCAAATAAAAATATCGGATTGCTGCAAAACTCAGCATGCGGTTTTGTCTCAGGCAGATATTTAACTGATTACATGTGTGGTCTGATTATCGTGATTATTGTTGACTGCTAGACATGACTCTGCGATGAACTTGAAGACATTTTGCCCAGCTGACAGACTTTGAGAAGGGGTGCATCATTGGACTGAGAAGGAGGACGGTCACTTCAATGAATTGCTCACCATCTAGGCTGTTCTGACCCAGCTGTTAGGAGGTATTGGGATCAGTAGTTCAAGCTTCGGTTGGTCCAGACAGACTACCAATAGAGAGGATTGTTTGATCCACCAACTAGCATAAACAGCTCCAATAGTTTTGTCTCACAGAGCCGATTACCTGACTACCATTGACAGCCAGCCAACCTCACCTTTGTTTGCAGTGGTGTCATGAACGAGAAACTTTGACTGCTATGCACTGGAACCATATCATCTTTAGTGACAAATCCAATTTCTGTCTGATATCTGACAATGGTCGGGTTCGAGTATGTCGGCCTCGTGGTGAGCACTTTAATCCTGCCTTTGCTGTGGAGCGAGACATTGAGGATCTACAGGCCAGCTGCAGCATCTATGGGCAAATGTGCCACAGGATACCACACTGAAGCTGTTTGCCCCCAGTGGCCAACCATACCTCATCTTGAATCCAGGCTAGAGGTGGGGTAACTAGAGCCTCCTCTCAATTGTACGATTTTCACCAATATATTTATACTTACGATCTAATATTGTCATCATTTAGATATATCAGCATTACATTCATACATAGACATTTTAATTTTATTCCAACTGATTCTTGGTGAGGTTTCAGTTACTACATCTGACCTTGAGCTCAGTGACAATAATCCACTTCTTTGTTTTCTTTTAATCATAAGCAGAAGCATTGTACTTCCCCTTGATCATTTTCATATATTATTAAGTCATAAATATATCCTCTGCATAAATATTGAAATACGGATGTAACATTCAGTCAAATTTTCACATGTCCTCAAAATAGATAAAAAAGAACTAAGTTATACAAATGAGACCAAGTGTTATTCTTGGCCCTTTATTTATTGAGGAAATGATCCAGTATTATATACCTGTGACCAGCAAATTATGTTGAAATTCATGGATAGATGTCCTGATATTTTCCTTTAGAATTTGCTGAGCTAATTCGGAATTCATTGTTCAATCGATGATCGCTAGACATCTTTGCCTAGACAGAGCAAAACAGGCCTTAACCATGATACTATCACCGCCATGTTTCACAGATGAAGTGAAAATGCATTGTTTTACTTACTGTATGCATGACATTTCTGATTTCCATCAAAATGTTGTATTCTGATCTTATTTTAGGCAGTAATTTTCGGGCTTTTCCACATGATCATTAGCAAACTGCAGACAGGAAGCAATGCTCTTTTGGGGAGGAGTGGCTATCTCCTTGCAACCCTACACATCATTGTTGTTTAGGGTTCTCCTGATGGTGGACTTATGAACATTCCCAGTAATCAATCTGTTAGTGATGTTGAGATGCTTGGAATTTATCCTGCGTTCCTTTGTGACCTTACAAACTATATCTTTGGAGTGACCTCTGTTGGTGGAACATCCCTGGTTAGGGTAACAGTGGTCTTGAATGTCCACCATTTGCACACAGTCTGTCTGACTGTAGATTGGTGGAGTCCAAACACAATAGATTTGATTTTCACACATGATGAACATAAACAACTGTGTATATATGATGTCCTCAAAAATCTCCTTTGCTCATGCCATAATACACTTCCCCAAGACGTTGTGAACATCAGAATTTAATAAAACACTGTCCTTAGATACAATAGCCCAGTCATCTCATTGAGTGAAACCACCAGATTAACCAGATGTCACATTAAAATTAACTACTAAACCTAGAGCCCACATAATTTTGCCACTCATATAAAACAAATATTTTGTCTAACGTTTACCTGTGTGAAGAACTTGTGGGAAAGTCTGATTATGTTTATAGTCATATTTCTGGGCCTAATTTTTGGTCAACTATTCCTGTGCAGGGTAACAGTGGTGTTGAATTTCCTCCATTTGCACACAGTCTGTCTCACTGTGGATTGGTGGGGTCCATAAAAGAGGTTTTATTACATTTTAAAGGCTGATGGCCTTACAGTAAGTTTCAAATACTTTTTGCTACTCACAGATATGCATAGTGGATCATTTTCCTCAATAAATAAATGACCAGGTATTATATTTTGTCACATATGTTCAATTGGTTTCTTTTTATTTACTTTTGCGAAGAAATTGTATGATGATTTAAGTCATACAGTGGGGCAAAAAAGTATTTAGTCAGCCACTGATTGTGCAAGTTCTCCTACTTAGAAAGATGAGAGAGGTCTCTAATGTTCATCATAGGTAAACTTCAACTATGTGTACCTATGTGAAAATAGAACATTTATTCTTTAAAATGTAGAATATTGTGTACCTCAAGATTTGGTGTAGAACAATCCATTGTTGTTCTCCATTTATGTATAGATTCAAGGACACAAACATTATTGCTCACTTCTATGATGCTAATTGTTTGAGGGTAAAAAATGAACAAACAGGAGCAGCTGGTAAATAACTGATATTCATCATATAGACTGTCCTACTGTAATAAGTAAAATATGCTAAATTAATATAATACTGTAAAGAACATTAAATCATTCCTTCAGGTAATAGGGCCTTTCAGCACAGGGCACAAGGAAGGAATATACATACATATATACAGTGGTGCTTGAAAGTTTGTGAACCCTATAGAATTTTCTATATCTCTGCATAAATATGACCTAAAACATCATCAGATTTTCACACAAGTCCTAAAGTAGAGAAAGAGAACCCAGTTAAACAATAAAAGAATAAAGAATAAATGTTCTATTTTCACATTTACAAACAGGTTTATCTGCAGTGCGTTAAGCTGTCTCTGCAGAAGAACTTGATTTTAAGTTTGTATGAAAAAAAGGTCAATTGTCTTCAAGTGATATTCAGAACACATTCTTTGTTATGTGGCATTCCTATGTACATTTCTATCCAAGTGATAATAGTAATGGTGTAATGTCATAATGGTTTTACGGCTCATTGCCTCTAAGGAATAGTCAAAAGAAGTACGTTATACTATGGGGTCCTGCATAGGCATCCACTCACTTGCAAGTTCATGTTGTTAATGCAATGGAATGCATTCTTATAGTACCACACCTAGTGGTACATCACGCAGAAGGGAGGCAATTCCAAATTCATTCCATGCAAACAGAAGTGCACCCGGGAAGGAACATCAGTTCATTGCAAGGTTCCTGGCAGGGGTCAGTGCTGGACCACTGATCACACACTGTCTTAGTAATATAAAAGTAAATGTCACTTAAAGAATAAATAGCACATCCAGAAATTCTAATGTAATATAATCTAATCTAATTCTAATCTAATCTAATATAATGTAAAATATAAAAAAACTCACCAAGAAGGAGTTGTTGGAATCGAATAAAACTTTATATATACGAATGTAATTATGAAACATGTAATTGATTACAATTGTCACACCTGCAGCCTGCCCAGCGGACTACGCCCTCTTTCTACCACTTTTTAGTTCTCCCAAGTTCTTACCATCTGCACCTGTTACCTATCTTCTCTGTCCTTCCCCTTCTCCTATTTATACCCTCTTGCTTCATATCCTTGTCGCTAAGTCTCTTGGTCACTACCTCGATACTAAGCTCTAAGTATATCATACCTGGTTCCGACTCATCTCCGTCTCTGGCTCACTCGACTCGCTGGTATCTGCCGTGGATGCACTCTCACAACGTGTTCTGCTCCAGTGTGACCTGTATTTCACTCTTTGTCCTCTAGAGTTCGACACTGGTCATATCCCTCCTGACTCATCGGGCTTTGGAATGGGCCACTGCCATCTGGTTTCCTGAAGGCCTTCCACTTTGTCTTCCAGCACCCCCGTGACGGTCACTCCAGCGGCGAGTTACTTCTGAATCCAGGGCAAGGACGCCGCTCGGCGGCAGAGTATGCACTCGAGTTCCGCACCATGGCAGCTCAGATTGGCTGGAACGAGGCCTCACTTAGACCCACCTTCCGGCAGGGATTACGCCTCGACCTAAAGACGGAATTTGGCTGGGACGTGATGCCAATCTCGCACTGGAGGAGCTCATTTCCCTTAAAGTTTGGCTTGACCATCCGGTCCTGAGCCTATGGAACTCACTGGTACCCACCTTTCCTCAGAGAAGTCTGTATCTGCCAGCTTCTTCTTCGTGCCAAAGCAGGATAATTTATTACAACCCTGAATCGATTACCTGGATCTCAATTGCATCACCAAAAAGTATGTCTATCCTCTGGTACCCTTGGCTTTTAACAACTTGGTTCATTGTTTCACCAAGTTGAACCTGTGCAATGCAAACAACCTCATCCATATCAAAGAAGGTGACGAGTGGAAGACGGCCTTCAGCACCAGTTCTGGGCACTATGAATATCTAACCATGTCGTTTGGTCTGGCCAAAGCCCCCTTGGTCTTCCAGGCCTTCATCAATTATGTCCTCCGGAATATGCTGGGCTGTTTCGTGGTGGTTTATTTGGACGACATCCTGACTTACTCCCCAGATCTCAGCATCTCTCAAGTTCACCAGGTTCTAGAAATGCTGTTGCACTGTCACCTTCGAGTGAGAGCTGAGAAGTGTAACTTTCACACCCAGTCCATCCACTATCTGGGTTATATCATCTCCCCTTCAAGCATTTTCATAGATGACTCCAAGGCGGCTGCAGTCCTCTCCTGGCCTACACCTCGGACCATCAAAGAGCTCCAGAGGTTTTTGGGGTTCGCGAATTTCTACAGCTGCTTTATACGGAACTTCAGTCGGATGGTGGCACCTCTCACCTCCCTCCTACGGGGCAATCCCCGCTCCCTCCAATGGCCCCCGGAGGCTGAGGCAGCTTTTGCATGTCTCAAATCAGCCTTTACACAAGCTCCGGTTCTGGGTCATCCTGACCCAGATCTCCCCTTCATCGTGGAGGTCGATGCTTCCTCGGTGGGTGTGGGTGCCATTCTCTCACAGAATCTGGGCAATCCACCTAAGCTACACCCCATTGCCTTCCTCTCCAACAAACTTACACTGACCGAATGTTACTACGATGTCGGGGATAGGGAGCTTCTGGCCATAAAACTGGCCCTGGAGGAGTGGAGGCACTGGCTAGAGGATGCCCAACATCCATTTACCATCCTTACTGACCACAGAAACCTGGAGTATTTGTGCTCAGCCAAACATCTCAACGCCCGCCAGGCCCGGTGGTCCCTCTTCTTCACCCGCTTCGATTTTGCCATATCATACCTTCCTGGCTCCAAGAACTCCAAGGCTCTTTCCCGCAGCCATGATCCTTCCACAGAAGACCCAGGGGAACTGGAATGCATCCTGCCGACCTTGTGTATTCTTGGAGCGATCCAATGTGACTTAGAACAAGAGCTGGACGATGCCCTCTTGCAGGCTTGCACCCCTCCTGAATGCTTTGCAGATAGGAAGTTTGTCCCTCCTCATTTTCAGGCTCGACTCCTAACCTGGGCCCATGTCTCTCCCTGCTCAGGCTTTCGAGGGGAGACCTGTACCTATCAGCTCCTGGCGGCATATTGGTGGAAATCGCAATTCACCCAACTCACCTCTTCAGTTTGGCAAGCTTTTGTGGGGAAGCTGGGAGATTCGGTGAGCCTTACCTTGGGGTACCAGCCGGAATCCAGTGGTCAGTGTGAGCGCTTGAACCAAAAGCTCAAAAAGTTCCTGCACTGCTACTGTCTACACAATCCACAGGATTGGAGCCGGTTCCTCACCTGGGCAGAGATTGCCCAAAATTCCCTGAGATACTCAGCCACCGGTCTCACCCTAACAGCTCCCATTCTTCCATTCGACCCCCTCCGATGCCCTGGCCATCGATGACTGGTTTCAACATAGTGAGGAGGTCTGGGGCCAGGTCGACTAGAGGATCGACAGGGCCATTCGCCGCTACAAGAGGCTCGCTGATCGTCGCCAGTGTCCCGACCCCAATTATCAACCAGGGAATCAGATCTAGCTCTCCACGAGGGATCTGCACAAGGCTCAGGGGAGTACACAGTTTTTTCCTTGCTACCTTGGTCCATTTAAGATCCTAAAGAAAATTAAAGATGTCATCTATAAACTCGAGTTACCTGCCCACTTACGTATCTTTCCATCTTTTCATGTTTCTCTGCCGAAGCCCTGGGTTCCTGGTTTGCTGGCTGGTACGTCCTCTTCAAAACAACCACCACCAGTGGAGGTAGATGGTGCACCAGCCTACATGGTCCACCGGCTTCTGGACTCTTGATGGCGTGGTTCTCGCCTCTAGTACCTAATGGACTGGGAGGGTTATGGCCCTGAGGAATGCTGTTGGGTGGAGGCTAAAAATATCCTGGACCCGCTCCTCATCCAGAAGTTCCACTCTGCTCACCCGGATTACTCAGGTCCCCGGCGCCGTGGTCGTCCCCGCAAGTCTGCACCAGTGTCTCAACCCATGAGCTCCTGCTCATGAGCACCCGCTCAACCGGCTCACGCAGGTCCTTTGATTGGGAGGCACTGTCACACCTGCAGCCTGCCCAGTGGACCACGCCCGCATTCTACCACTTTCTAGTTCTCCCACATTCTAACCATCTACACCTGTTACCTATCTTCTCTGTCCTTCCAATTCTCCTGTTTATATCCTCTTGCTTCATAGACTTGTCTCTAAGTCTCTTGGTCACTACCTTGATTCTAAGTATATCACGTATCATACCTGGTTCCGACTCATCTCCATCTCTGACCTCGCCTCTTTTATCTCCCTTTTAGGCTCAGTTGCTCTTCGCCTTCTCCGTTTTCAACCCTGGACTGTTCTGGGTTTATGTTTTTGCCTATTACTCCTATTAAATGCCGCTTGAGTTTAATCCAGTTGCTGCATGTGTCTCCTTTTCCCAAGCCGGCGTTACAACAATATTAGAGTGAAAGGATACCTTTATTTGTGGACAACTGAATTTGAAAACTGTACAACTCTCTATTAGGATCTGTTACCCTGTTGGGAGATTTCTAGCCTGGGTACAAGATGAGATACAGTTGAGCATTGGAGGCAAACAGGTTCTGTATGGTATTTTCCTACAGATGTTGCAGCTGGACCTGAAGATCAGCAGTCGTTGAACCAGCAGTTGGGGCAGTGTGTTGCTCCACAGCAGAGGAAGGACTGAAGTGCTCAAAAAAGGCTTCCATACTCGAACCTGACTGTCAATGGCAGGATTTCTCACAAAAAATGATAAGATTATACTTCATAGCAGTACAGGCTGCTCGCTCATGACACCACCGCTAACAAAGATGATGGTGGCTGACTGTCAATGGCAGGACAGGTATTGGATGCCGTGATAACAAATTTTCTCATGCTAAGCACCTGTAAATGGTCCAGGCAGAGACAGCGGTGTGTAGTAAAGGTGCCACCTGTGTCTAGATAGGAGATGCTCGTGTCTGGTGGGAGATCCTCATGCTTGTTGGTAAACCAACATTCCTTTCTACTCTGGGTACTCCAGCTTCCTCCCATATTCAAAAGACATGCGTTAGGTTTGTTACTCTAAATTGGCCCGTTATGATTGTGCCTGAGATGTATCTATGCAATTTTGCTCCAGTCGTGAAGAGCCATTGATGCTGAAACTAACTTTTACTTCTGACAACATTCATCTCTATTAATAATAAATTACATGTAAACTGAGAAAAAGAGGTTGTAGATTGCAGAGAAGGAGGGAGTGAGTTCCAGAGCAGGTCGGAAGCCACACTAAAAGCTCTGCCTCCCATGGTGGATAGCCTAAACCTGCGGGTGACCAATATACTGGAATCAGATGATCATAAAGAGCGGGGAGGAGTTTAGTTATCAAGCAGCCCAAACATATATGCAGCTTAAGCCATGAAGTGATTTAAATGTTAGCAGTAGTATTTTATATTGGATGTGTCAATGGATGGGCAACCAGTGAAGTTGCTCGATCACAGGAGTGGTGTGTCCACTTTTCCTTATGGAGGTTAGAATCCTTGCAGCAGCATTTTGAATAAGCTTTAATGGGCGGAGAGGTTTAGATGGAAGGCCATAAAAGAAGGCGTTGCAGTAGTCAAGCCGAGAGACCACAAAGGCATGGCCAAGTGCCTCAGCGGCCTTAAGGGATAGCAGCAGATGGCGATGTGCAATATTGCGTAAATGGAGAAAGGCTGACTTTGAGAGAAATTGTATGTGAGGCTATTAGTGGTCAGTCTGGACATTCCAGATACTGTTCGCTGTGTGCCTTCCCACACAGGACACTGCTCCCAACACCTCCTAACAGCTAGGTCAGAATGGTCTAAATGGCGAGCAATTCACCAAAACAACCTTCCTGGGTTTACTCTGGGTACTCCAGCTTCCACTCACATTCAAAAGACATGTGTTAGGTTAATTAGTCACTCTGTCTCCCAGTACTGCCTGAGTTACCATTTCATTTTCTGGGACTCCTTTGTTCTCTGTGTTGCTTTTTACGCTGTTTTGTTTGAGTCTCTGGTGCTCAGTTCATTGTGTTTAAAAAGTCTGTTGAACCATCTTTCAGCATCGGTGTCATGCTTCTGCCAATTATGACAGAATACTTTGCCACCAGGGTTTTGTGCTGGACAGATTTTCTGCACGTGATTGGGTTTGCAGCAGCAGCTGACAGCAGTCATTTTGTAGTCAGTCGCTAGGCTTCAGACCCAGCACCGAGCTCAGACCTCACTTGCTCCACCCAGCCATCAGGCCAATACATTTTTCCTCCTGCCCTTCCTGGGAGATGCAGTGTTGACCCTGAATTCTGTCTCGCTTCTGGAGTGTTTCCAATACATGTCATCGTCTAGCTGCTCCGTGACACTGCTGACATCAACCAGGCAATCCCCGATCCTTCCCGGTTCTTTGCCACCATTTTCCTGAGCATTTTCCTGGACTTCAGCTCCTGATTCCATGTTTGTAACCAGATCATTCCTGGACTTTGTTCCACATCTTTTGTGACTTTGGTTTGTCTGATTTTCTGCAGCTTTGTTTACATACCCTGCTCTGTTTGAGGACAGTCAGAATTACTTAGCATTTTCGTTTTCTAGCCCATTAGGATTCACACCTCTGTTTTGACCTCTGTATTGCTTTTTACAGTGTTTTGTTCAAGAAATCGCTGCTCAGCTCATTGAACCAGTTTTTGCATCCATCTCTGGCTACTGCCCATTATGACATGAGGATCTTATATGTTTGTTTCTTAATTTAATCACAAAAGTAACTGTATAACTAGGTGTCTTACATACAGTGGCTCAAAAAAGTATTTAGTCAGCCACTGATTGTGCAAGTTCTCCTAAAGTTGAGAGAGGTCTATGAGAGACAAAATGAGAAAAAAAATCCAGGAAATCACATTGTAGTATTTTTAAAGAATTTAATTGTAACTTATGGTGGAAAATATGTATTTGGTCAATACATTTGGTTCAACTCAAAACTTTGTAACATAACCTTTGTTGGCAATGACAGAGGTCAAATGTTTCCTGTAAGTCTTCACCAGGTTTGCAGGTTTCCAGGACCTTGAAATGCTTTTTACGGAGCCACTCCTTTGTTGCCTGAGCGGTGTGTTTGGGATCATTGTCATGCTGGAAAACCCAGCCATGTTCCATTTTCAATGCTCTCACTGATGGAAGGAGGTTTTGACTTAAAATCTCAGGATACATGGCTCCGTTCATTCTTCCCTTCAGTCATCCTGTCCCCTTTGCAGAAAGACAGCCCCAAAGCAATAGGTTTCCACCCCCATGTTCACAGTAGGTATGGTGCAACTCAGCATTCTTCTTCCTCCAAACACGAGTTGAGTTTTTCCCAAAAAGTTTCATTTGACCACATGATATTCTCCCAATCCTCTTCTGGATCATCCATATGCTCTCTGGCAAACTTCAGACAGCCTGGACATGTACTGGCTTAAGCAGGGGGACACGCCTGGCACTGCAGGATCTGAGTCCCTCTCGGCGTAGTGTGTTACTGATGGTAGCCTTTGTTACGGTTGTCCCAGCTCTCTGCAGGTCATTCATCAGGCCCCTCCATGTAGTTCTGGGATTTTTGCTCACCGATCTCATGATCATTTTGACCCCACAGGATCAGATCTTGCATGGGGCCCCAGATCGAGGGAGATTATCATTGGTCTTGCATGTCTTCCATTTTCTTACAATTGCTCCCACAGTTGATTTATTCATACCAACCCACTTGCCTATTGTAGATTCACTCTTCCCAGCCTGGCGCAGGTCTACAATTTTCTTCCTGGTGTCTTTCGATAGCTCTTTGGTCTTGAGTTTGGAGTCTGGCTGTTTGAGGCTGTGGACAGGTGTCTTTTATACAGATAACGAGGTCAAACAGGTGCCATTAATACAGGTAACGAGTGGAGAACAGAAGAGCTTCCTAAGGAATTTACAGGTCTGTGAGAGCCAAAAATCTTGCTTGTTTGTGGGTGATCAAATACTTATTTTCCACCATGATTTACGATTAATCCTACAATGTGATTTCCTGGATTTTTTTTTCTCATTTTGTCTCTCTTAGTTGAAGTGTACCTATGATGAAAATTACAGACCTTTCTCATCTTTCTAACTAGGAGAACTTACACAATCAGTGGCTGACTAAATACTTTTTTACCTCACTGTACATCCTTTGTATCCAGCAATTTTGTGATTTATAATAAATTTAAAAGCCAATATCCAGCCAAAATTGTCCCCCATCAGCTTGGGTATAACAGATGTGCACAGAGGCAGATGAGCAATTATACACCTGTGGTATAAAGTGCACTTATATGATAGGTGTACAAATTAGTAGCACATATTTTCTGCAAGCGGTTCTCATCTCCAATCTAAATGCATGTAGTTAGAGGGTAGAATAGGCACTTATGAGTGACAAAAAACAATTGCAGTCACAAAATTTTTCTGCAGCATTTCCTATTCCAGACCGTTATTCATCTTTAAATCACACTGCTGCTTATTTTAAATGTTCACAGTTTCCATGGAAACATTGCAATATTGTGCTTACTAATGAAATCAGCTGGAATAAAAAATTTCCCCGTTAGATACTTTGTCATTGTCACCACTAAGAAATGTCATGACTACCTAAAGAAAAAATATATTTCAGAAAAAAGGTTTTTACATATGTTAATTCAGCTCTTTCACATTTCAAACTCAGCCCAGGATTCAAACCCATGTTTTCAGGAACCTGTTGTTTTTAGCGATTGGCTCTTACTTAAGATGCCTTTAAAAACAAATTCACTAAAATGTATGTAATTTAATTTTAAGGGTTTATGTGCACAGCATGAACTCTTTTTTAATTTAAAACCAAAAGAAGATAGACAAAATTTTGTCATTGCACAGGACAAGTAGGAAGTGGAACACCAGAGCAGATTTTCTTAAACACAAGCACCATATTTACTGCTGTTAAATACCCTATTCTGCTGCCCTGCAAATACCCTAAAGCACATGCCTAAAGCAAACTTCTGGGCAGCACTCCCATATACACTGGAATGATATCACTGATGGTTTTTTGAGTTGTGTGTACTCAAAAGAAGAAACCATGAAAAGTGGTACAACTGATCCAGATGAAGCAGGGAAATGTGTTTTTTACAATCTCAACAATGTTATTAATAAAACAGTATTAATAAAACAGTAGACATGTATTATTTGTATTTTGACATAATGCCAAAAAAATAATTGGGACTT
Source organism: Ancistrus triradiatus (assembly GCA_025084515.1). Classification (NCBI taxonomy): domain Eukaryota; kingdom Metazoa; phylum Chordata; class Actinopteri; order Siluriformes; family Loricariidae; genus Ancistrus; species Ancistrus triradiatus. The sequence goes on from JAJAGP010000094.1 coordinate 820,960, forward strand.
GGTTCATTATACTGTAAGGAACTTGTTGAAAACTGTTTTGTGATCAGAACCTTTTTTGTGCATAAGAATAATTTCCTGCTATAATAGCCTTGACTCATGTGGGAAGTCTTTGTATTAGGTTTGAAAATGACCATAGAGATACAGTCAAAGGGGCATTAATGAAGTTCAGCACTGAAGTAGAGCAAAAAGACTTAGCTAAAAGAGCTTTCTCAGACCAGTTAGCACTATTCTGGAAGAACACATATACACTAAAATGTCTTTAGCATGTGCAAGGTGTTTTTTATTGAGATTTGCAACAGTCATATGGGGTATTCAGGATAGGATTACCCTGTTACCCTGTGATGGGGCATTATCAACATTTCTGTGAATTAGAGCTGGAGGAAGGAGGGTGGCCATTCTCGTTCTCCCACAGATGTCTGGACTCCTGCAGACAATGATTGCAATCAAACAGCAAGGAGAGAGAACTTACTAGTGTGAGTGGCACCAGAACAGTTTGCCACTCTGGCAGGAGCAGCAGAGTGGGACTGGTGTCATTAGCCCAATTCTCTGCGTAAAGCCATCCTGCTAGCAGTGCTGCTACCACATATCTGCATTTGCCAGCTGGAGGGATAAGCCGGCTGTGCTTCACTGACCCTAGCTTTGCCAACATAGAACAAGCTTCTGCTGCCAACAGCTGGGAGTGTAGTATTGACATCCTGTGCTGGAACACACATGAAGGAGAACAACATTAGCCAGCATCAGTGTCTCAGTGTCATGTTTTCAAAAATCTTTACTCTTCTCAGAAGAGTAAACACTGTTGTAGCAGCCAAGGTGAACAATCTCCATATTACTAGTACTACAACAACTACTATTGCAGGGAACATAAGCATATTTAACTGCTGCCAATGTTGCAGTGGTCCTGCTCTGCCCATATTATGGCTTATGATAGAATTCTATGCTGTGAATCATTATTAAATTATATTTTTAACACTGACACTTTTTATGCTTAAGTTCCCACTTCAGTCTCTGCTGCAGGAACCACTCTTGACCTGCATAACTGATTTGTGAATATCATTTTTTTCTTCATAACCCTGTCTGTCTGTGTTTTGACAGCAGTTACAATTATGTATACTGCTAAATAATTAATGCCACTAATAAAGATCCGGAACCGGAAAAAAGGTAGGAAACAAAAACGGCATGAACAATGCAGTCGCAGCCGGGAGAGCCAAACAAAAGCAGACGCAGCTGCACACGAGCCCAGAAGGCTGACAGGACCGCAACACGGGTTGTGCAGAGCAGACGGGACTACAACACAGGTATCCAAGGCGAAAGCAACAGGAGAACATGGGGGGCTTGGACGTGACCAAAGCAGATAATAATCCGCCCTGAATGTCTCAAACCACGGAGCTTGAAAGCCCCACAGCTGAGTTCAATTAGTAATCCTGAAGCGGTGGGACTTCCGGATAGGTCCGTGGGACTCATGTGGCTTAGTTTGTTCTCAGCAGGGATATACAGCAGAGAAACCAAGGTGAGTACCTGGGGCGTGACAGAGTCAATACTGATTTTAGTCTTTGCACAGCACTAAATGTTGCAATTTTTTATTTAGTGATCTATTAATTATTTTGTGCATCTTATTGAAATCATTTAGTATTTTTATTTAAATGTACAATGAATTCAACCATAGTAATCTCAAATAATAAATACATTAGATAAAATAAAAACAAATTTAATATTTTATGCCTCATGGAAATATATATTTTATGTTCTAAAGGTTGGAGACTCATCAGGCTTTCATACATTGGCTTTAACCTCCTGTCATTCATCCCTTAATCCCTTCAGATGTTTGTATGTTTCTTATGGGCTTTACAGTGCATCTCACACACATTTCTTCTAGATGCATGCATTGTACTACTCTGTTTGTTTGTTTATTCAGTATTAGTCTGTATTCAGTATAGTGATGTTTTGGCATAAACATATTTTGTGTTAGAGTGGAATTTATTATGGGATGTTGTAAATGTAAAATATGAACAACCACATTACAAATGTCTGTAGAATGTGTTTTTTAGCTCGTCATTCAAACTTTAAATTTTAAAAATGCATGCTGTCTGGATAAATAAGGATAAATTTTTGAAAAAAAATTTCTGAACATTTCTGGGATTTTATACTAATTTATGTTCATAAACTGTATTTCTGACAGTTTCACAATAGCATTTTCAAAAGAAATCAGACAAGGCAATTCTGCATACGTCAAGAAAAATAAACTAATTTCCCAAAAGCGTTGAGAGCAGACATCTAGGGGCACAAAGAATGATGGAGCAGGTTTCCTAGCAAAATTACAACATCTATAGGCTAATCATCAATAAAATATTCAAACATTTTAAATAGCAGACTTCTTCCTTCTGTTATCTCCTTTAACAAAATATTACTATGCTACAATAGTGTGCATTGTGTGCAGAGGTTCACATTAGTTAACTTGTGTTAATACCAAGTTGTCAGAGTCAAAAGGGAATATTCAAGAGAGCAAACAGAAAACAAGGGTCATGCACAATATTACAAAACATATCAAAAATAATAATTATCAAAGGTATGTGCTTACAAATCTTCCAGGGAGGAACTAACAAACACAGAAGTCCAGAATTTAATGGAGGGAGACCACAGGTGGTGCGAAGTAGGTTCTAACCTGGCCGTTTGACTATGGGTGATTACCTGACACAGTGGCTCCGACAATATCTGACACCTTCAGTCTGCACTTTTGAATACTTAGAGAAAGTATGTAGTCTCACTAGCTCTGTTAAAAAGTTCTGTATAAACTTTACCACCTTATGTAAGAGAAGTAGTTTACAGTTATATATGTGAGCAGTAATTTTGTGAACACTTAAACATGGTATTTATTCATATTTAATTGAGGTAGAGGGTCCGTTTTGACATTTATCTGAGATGTGCTCTTTTTGATGCCATTATGCTACAGGGACTGATTGTTTGGTGAATGTTGGTGGGATTTGTTCACACAGAAGCACCATTACTGAAAATCTTAATTTATGTTATTTGTTCACACAGGTATGTGAATTCCCCATGGTATTTGTTATGTTTTGAACTGAGATGGAACTTAATTGTCTATTATTTGTAATTATTAAGAGTCTGCACTTTTGAATACTGAGAGGAGGGGCTGATTGCTTGGTGAATTTTGGAGGGACTTGCACAAATGTTCAGACAGAAGCATCTTTATTGCAGATCTTAATTGATGTTATTCATTTGTTCACACAGACAAAATAAATTCAACAACCAGAACCAGTCATGGTTCGAGTCCTTCCTTGAAGTATCGCAGACCCAAAGAACACAATGCAGAATATATTTACTTGCCTGTAAAAGGTGTGTGGTTGGATGGTATTGACTACATAAAGGGACACTCATAGACTGTTTAAAAGTGTCCAGGGAAAAAAAGAAAAAGAAAATCTACATTGGTGCCGTGACTGAGCCTTGATCTGAAGGAGAGATGCCAGTTTCAGGTCAGAGTTTATTGTGTAGACTGTCCTGAGGTATTTCAACGGATTGTGCAAGGTATGTTTTTGATATCCCTTGTACTGATGTTGAACTAAAACCGTTCTCAGTAATTCAGAGTTCTTATTGTGTGAATTTTAACTGTTTACTGGGTTTTGTGAAATGTGAATTCTGTGAATGCTATCTGTCTCTACTTTGTTTTAAGAGACAACATTTGAAAGATGGCAGAGTGAGTCATATTTTGACATATATTGACATAGTTGATTTGTATAGTAAATTACCAACTCCAGGTGAAGACGCCATGGAGTATTGTATACGGCTCAATAAGACAATGGATGTGGTCAGTGAATGTCTGAAAAGGCAAATCCGAAGTGTTGGAGACCCAAACCATGAGATCCCTTGCAAATGTTTTCAAGTTCAAGACAAAAATTGCCAGCTTGCGAAATTCAGGAGAGACTTGATGATCACATGCAGGAAAAGAAGACACAAGCAGCAGTCAGACCTCAAAAACCAAGCACAGTTGAGCACAAAGTCCATAATCAGTGGCTCGTTGACGAGGTGAGCATCTCTAAAACATTTGTGTCACCCACCATGACAGTTCATGCCATGCAGAGTGAGTGTATGAAGAGTCTGATTTGTCTGTTAGATCAACTAGTCACACAGCACATGCAAGAGCTAACGAGACCTGAAACCAAACCAACAGAGCCACAGAGTTCCTTGAAGAAACAGTGCAAAATTTGCGGAACCTCTGAACATTCCACACTGTCTCATTGCAGAAGGGAGGGCAGGTGTTTTAAGTGTTTGGCTTCCGGTCATTGGAAGAAAGATTGTCCAAATTCAACTAACCAGTACTGATCCCAACCTCTGAATGGCAATGGCAGTTATGGCCAGCCATCAAACTAGACCACTCACATCTGAAGAGGGGCGATGTGGGTGCTAAAGATGGAACCCTCATTGTGAACGGTGATTTGGTTCAGCTGTATGAAGAAAATTGCAAGAGTGTTCCTAAGGCATCTAAAGTAATCATTCAGACATCCCAGAAGGTGCAAGCTTTTAGTGAATTATTTTACACTCCTGTCCTCACCAGTGCACAACATGTCCAACATCTGTCGAGCTGCCAGGATGATGTACCTGTGTTTTCTTCAGCAGGGCTCAAGTCCTGTCAGAAGGGGGAGACACCTTTTGTCATGGCAGAACGGCGACCTGTCCAGCATTCATGATCTGGCAGGTCACCAGGGTCAAGACCGAACTTTATCACTAGCAAGACAGCATTTCTATTGGTCTGACATGGAGAAGGATGTCAGAGAGTATGTTAAATGTTTTCGGAAGTATGTTCTTGGAAAAGTATCACAACCGGTGGCTTGTGCACCCTTGGAGAGTATCAAAAGTTCAGCTCTTTTAGAGTTGGTTTGCATAGATTTTTGGTCTGCTGAAGACAGTCAACAATGGGCAGTGGACGTTCTTGTGGTGACTGACCATTTCACCAAGCTAGCTCATGCTTTTCCCTGTGCCAACCAGACGGCTAAACAGGTCACCAAGTAACTCTGGGACAAGTTTTTCCAAAGAGAATCCACTCTGACCAGGGCACAAATTTCGAGAGCAAGCTGATAGCAGAGCTTCTTCATCTGACTGGTGTTGCAAAATCTCATACCACAACTTACCATCCCATGGGAAATGGGTATACAGAGAGATTCAATCAAATGCTGGGTAATATGCCCCATACTCTTCCTTTAAAGGCTGAGGACAAGTAGCCACAGCAGATCCAGACCCTTACCGTTGCTTACAACGCAACAGTTCACGAGACCACAGGGCATGTGCCTTTCTTCCTCATGTTTGGACTGTCCCCAGGTTACCAGTGGACATATATTCAAACATGTTTTAAAAAGCCCAGATGTTGTCGACTACAACTCTTATGTCAAGTCTCTGTTCTCCAACCTTAAGACTGCTATGGAGATTGCTCAGAAGCACTCAACTGCTGAACAGCAACGGCAAGCTTGCCAGTATGACAAGCGCATTAGAGGCATTTATCTGTCAGTAGGGGATCGTGTGCTAATAACAAACAAGGGAAAGCAAGGCAAAAGGAAATTGATTGATGCAAAACCCAGCATTCACGTATACAAAATACAGGATGCAGCATGGGACACTAAAGTTTTTATTATTATTTTTTATATATTCATTTAATAGTATACTGTCTCTAAGAGAAATGCTCTCAGGCTCCGACATTACCTGATGCATTCAGTCTGCACTTTATACTGAGAGGAGGTACGTTGTGTCGGCAGCTCTATTAAAAAGTTCTGTACAAAGTTTACTACCTTGTATAGTAATAGTTGACAGTTCTATGTTAGGAGTAATTTTGTGAACCATTAAACACGGTATTAATTCATATTTAACTGAGGTCGAGGGTCCGTTTTGGCTTTTACCTGAGATGTGCTCTTTTTGATGCATTACGCCATAGGGGTTGAGTGCTTGGTGAATTTTGGCGGGAGTTGCACGAATGTTCACACAGAAGTACCGTTACTTTTGTTAATTGTTGTTAATTATTTTGTTAATTGTTGAACTGAAATTGAATTTAACTGTCTATTATTTGTAATTATTAAATGTCTGCACTTTTGAATACTAAGAGGGGCTGATTGCTTGGTGAATTTGAGGGAGTTGCACAATTGTTCACACACAAGCACCATTGCTGCAGATTTTAGTTGATGTTATTTATTTGTTCACACAGACGAAATAAATCCAGCAGCCAGAACCAGTCCTTCCTTCAAGTATCGCAAACCCAAAGAACACAATGAAGAATATATTTATTTGCCTGTAACAAGGTGCCCACTCACACCTGATTGTCATCCCATTGATTGGAAACACCTGGCTCTAATTTCACCTTCAAATTAACTGCTAACCCTAAGGTTCAGATACTTTTGCCACTCACTATTTTATTTATTTAACTGGATTTTCTTTATCTATTTTTAGAATGTGTAAACATTAGATTAGAAGGGAAGAATGAACGGGGCCATGTATCGTGAGATTTTAAGCCAAAACCAAGTGAGAGCATTGAAGATGGAATGTGGCTGGGTCTTCCAGCATGACAATGATCCAAAACACACCGCTCGGGTAATGAAGGAGTGGCTCCGTAAAAAGCATTTCAAGGTCCTGGAGTGGCCTAGCCAGTCTCCAGACTCAACCTCATAGAAAATGTGTGGAGGGAGTTGAAAGTCTGTGTTGCCCCAAAACATCACTGCTCTAGAGGAGATCTGCATGGAGAAATGGGCCAAAACACCAGATACAGTGTGTGCAAACCTGGTGAAGACCTACAGGAAACGTTTGACCTCTGTCATTGCCAACAAAGGTTATGTTACAAAGTATTGAGTTGAACCAAATTTATTGACCAAAAACTTTTTTTCCACCATAATTTACAAATAAATTATTAAAAAATCCTACAATGTGAATTCCTGTTTTTTTTTCTCATTTTGTCTCTCATAGTATACCTATGATGAAAATTATAGACCTCTTCCATCTTTCTAAGTAGGAGAACTTACACAATCAGTTGCTGACTATATACTGTGTGTGTGTGTGTGTGTTTGTGTGTGTGTGTATACTCATTGCCAGATAGGTATGGTATATGGCTGCAAAACTCGGCATGCAGTTATGTCTCAGGCGCAGACCTGTAAATGATGATGATCATGTAAATGATGTCTGATTAGACACTGGATATTGCCACAAGAGGGCATAAAATTGCTTCCCCTGCTGCCCTATAAAAAGGCTAGTTTTATGTAGTGTACCTCTTGGTGAGAGACGTTGACTGCTAGACATGCCTCTATGATACACTAGAACACATTTTGCCCAGTTGACAGACATTGAGAGGGGGTGCATCATTGGTCTGAGAGAAGCTGAATGGTTGTTTCAATTAATTGCCTGCCATCTAGGTTGTTCTGACATAGCTGTTTGGAGGTGTTGGGAGCTGTGTTTCCACGAGGGCATGCACTCATGGTGAACAGACTCTGGACAGCCCAAACAGACCACAAATAGAGGTGATTTTTTGATTTGCCAACAAGCATGAGCAGCTCCCACAGGCACTTAGCTGAAGGAAATTTATTATCACAGTGCCCATTATGTCTCCTGCCATTGACAGCCAGCCACTGTCACCTTTGTTTGCAGTCGTGTCATGAACGAGATACCTGGACTGCTATGGACTGGAACTGTATAGTGTTTAGCAACAAATCCAAGGTTCTGTTTGGGGTCTAACAACAGTTGGGTTCGAGCATGGAGGACTCATGAATCATGCTCTTGAATCATGCCCTTGCTGTGGCGCCAAGCGACACTCTGCCCCATCTGCTGGTGTGATGGATAAGGATCTACAGGCCAAGCTGCAACATCTGTGGACAAATGGGCCACAGGATACCATGTGTAACCTGTTTGTCTCCAATGCCCAACCGTTTCTACTCTTGTATCTAGGCTAGAGGTGGCCTAACAAGGTAACTAGAGCCTCATTTCAATTGCACATTTTTCCCCCAATAAACGTATCCTGTCACTGTAATATTGTAATTACTTACATATATTATCATTACATCATTCACAAATGTAAAGTATCAGTCAATTCCAACTCATTCTTGGTGAGTTATTTTTTGTCAGTGAGTGTATATAGATGTGTGGCTTCCCTTTGAAAAGAGGGGTTGAATTATTTTGATGTTGAAGAGGAGATACCTGCATATTTGGGTCAGTTTGGCAATATGAGCAGATAAACTTAGTTGGCTACTCCAAGGTTCCATGTGTTCAACTCAGTTTACTGCAGTTTAACTTCAAATGATTAGCTGATGTCCATGATAATATGCCCTCCAGACATGCTGAGATACATGCAGAGACATGCACATCTCTTGCATAATTCTAACAATTACTTTTTTATATTCTTCAAAATTATATTCCTTCCTTTCAAAACTAGGCTTTCTTCAAGTGTGCTTCTTTCCACTTTTCTAAACCTATTTTACTCTTCTTCAAAGTGTTTTTTTTTTTTTTTTTCCTCGAGGCTTGTTTTCTGCTTCTTCTAAATGAACCCTTTTCTGTCCTATCTTCTCTTTTGTGCCACATAGAAAGACAAACAATTACTGATACAAGCTGCTCCTTTGCAAAGGCTCAGCAATGAGTCAAGCCAATGCCATTTAATAAAACAACCTGTAGCATATGCAGTTTGGGGTAAGTAGGTCAAAGGACTCTGGAAATTTTTGATTTAGCCTCAGAATAAGCCAACTCCTGACAGATGCAGGATTGTCAGAGAATTGTTAAAAATAATAGTGTTTTTAGGTGTTTCTGTGCAAACAAGACAGAGCCTAAGCATAAGGAAGGGTGAAGTTAAAGCAATTTAACTCAAGGCTGGCAATTCCCTGTTTCACATATCATAATTTCCATTGGCTGTCATCAGCACATAGGTATAGTTTGGAAAGTTTGAATGCCAATTTTAGATGTGTCCACCTGAAACACAAATAGAAGGACTGGGTGAGTATGGTATAGGATGAGACCATTTATGAACAGGCCTTTTATTTTCAGGAAGGCCTGGGCAGCCTCTGCATTAAGACCTTGGTAATCACTGCATGAGTGCAAGACTCCATTTTTTTTCCCACCAAAGGTATTCTACCACATTGGGTGAAGTGGAGAAATGAAAGTTGCCTAGTGCTATGGCCTCTTTGATTTACTGCTCTATTGGTTTCTAGAATGAATAAAGTGCACACTATACTTTATAATGGTGATGCACTAGGCATGAGGTTGATAGCAGTTCCAGGGCGAAAGAGACAATTCAGATGTCCACTAATGCAATTGAAAAGATGAAAAAGATGTTTGAAAAGATGATCTGGATGAAGCCCAGAACAATCCACAATAGTGTCAAGTCCAGAGTGAAATACCAATGATTAGTCATAAGAAATGGATAAGTTCAAAAAAAATTATCCACATATATAATCAGAGGCCAAATGGGCAAACACAACAGAGAAGGGCCATACACAGTAAGCACAGTATAGATCAAAAAGGCACATTACATATTCAACAGAAAATGAGGGAGCCCTTTGAAGGTGTAAAGGCTGGTGTGACACGGGTTTTGTGTGTTTTTTCAGGGCATAAACTAAAAAACATTCCTCAGGGATTTTGGTCCGCACTGACATTATGACATCAGGCAGTTTCTGCACATCCATGATGCAAATATCAAATTCAACCAATCTGGCGAGTATGAAAGCCATTTGAGTATACTGAACTCATCGCCATGTTCAAGAAACCAATTTGAGATGATTTGACCATAGACAAGTAGACGTTGTGACCATAGACTGTATATATAAAGGATGTTACGTCAGCGGATGAAAAGTGAAGCCACTACATGTCTGATGCACTTTAGTGACTTTCTACAGTACAACTTTTAACCCCACCCATTCCCATGTAAATGAACAGCTCAGGAGGCAAGTTTTCATTTCAAATTACACATTCGACACTTTTTTTTTCTGGCAACTATATTCTGTCAGTTATATAAGCTACCATCGCATTAGTATCTCTCCCAGTATTTTCCTTTATGATGAATGGGTTTTATGGAAGTTATTTGGTGACACTTAAAGAGGTGTGGCGATTAGGTGATTGACAGCTCATTATATCACAGGACGTGAACACGCTCTTAAATCAGGCATACACTGAGTGATTTCGGAAATCTTGTTCTTTGGTGATACTACACATTTGAATCATTCATTATGTATTGACAAAGCCTGTGATTTATATGCTGACACTACAAAAATATTCAGTCCGACTGACATACTGTGACGTGGGTGCTCACACTGCATGTAAAATGCAGCACCTAGACAAGAGTTCTGTTTACGTATCAGCAGAATATGGCGCAATGTATATCAAAATGTTGAGAAAGGGCATACAGTGGTGCTTGAAATTTGTGAACCCATTAGAATTTTCTATATTTCTGCATAAATATGACCTAAAACTGTTAGGGCCTACACTTTGGCCGTTAGCGGCCAGTGTTGGTCCTTCTCAGCTGTGTCTGCTCTCCCCACTTCTCTGGGGATTCCCCTGAGCTGACAGTAGAGGCCACTGTTGGCTCAGTTATCGTGTGGAATCCCCACATACCAGTGCATTCATGTTGGCATGACTGATTGGCAATGTGATTGCGTTGGGAAGTGATTACACCTGTCAGTAGTGCTATTTAAGAGCAAGCTTTGCCACTGACCTCCTGATCCTCGCCTATTGCTCGCTTACTGTTCGCCTTTCGCTACGGTTGTAAGCTTTTGATCGCTTTCTTGCTGCTCGGATCTTTCCTCCTTTCTCTCCAGGGACGATGCTACGAGTTTCCCCGCAAAGGGGGGGACTTGAGTGAAGTGGAAACGCTTGAGGTAATTGCCAGGGTCTTTAGATAGGCAAGGGAAAACCTTTTTCACGCTCTGGAGTGGCGTTAGGCCATCCGGAAGCGCCCTTTTCCGTGCAGCTCCAGCGATCGTGGCTCGGCCGCTCTTCTGCGCTTGTGCGCGTCTCCCTGGCTTTGGTCCCACACTCCAGTGAGCGATCAGCCAGGAGTGTTTGTGGTACGTGCCTGCTGGGGACCTGCATCAGCCTCATGCTCCCTTGGTACAGGGAGGACCGTGACACGCTCCGCGCTTTAATCTCGTTGTTATTCGTGTTAATACGTCCGTTTTGGTCGCGCTGCCTATCAGCGTGCATCTTCTATTTCCTTTGGCTTCCGTCATAGTTTTTAGACAGTTTAATCCTTATTTTGAGTACGCTATAGGCGTCCCCTTCATCTGCCGTTCAGCTTACCTGCTCTTCCTCCCGGGTCCTAGTGTCTGGCGCCGTGGCAAACCGTGATTACACTTGTCTCTGACACTATGGTTCGGGGATTCTATTCCCAGGTCCTGCATTAACTGGTTATTATTTATTACTTATTATTATTTATTACCGCTTATCATTTAATCATCATTTATTTTGGTTCACTCATTACATCTGTAGCTAACTGCACTTGGGTCCTAACTCTCAATAAAACATTATTTGAAAGAAATATTTGTTGATTATTTTCTTCTTTAACGGTTCGCCAGCCCTCAGCATCATGGCATACTGTAACAAAAACATCATCAGATTTTTACACTAGTCCTAAAAGTAGATGAAGAGAACCCAGTTAAACAAATGAGGCAAACATATTATACATTGTCATTTATTTATTGAGGAAAATTATCCAATATTACATATTAGTGAGTGGCAAAAGTATGTGAACCTCTAGGATTAGCAGTTAATTTGAAGATGAAATTACAGTAGAGTCAGGTGTTTTCAATCAGTGGCATGACAATCAGGTGTGAGTGGGCACCCTGTTGTACTTAAAGAACAGAGATCTATCAAAGTCTGCTCTTCACAACACATTTGTGGAAGTGTATCATATGAACAAAGCAGATTTCTGAGGACCCCAGAAAAAGAGTTGTTGATCAGGCTAGAAAAGGTTGCAAAATCATCTCTAAAGAGTTTGGACTCCACCAGTCCACAGTCAGATTGTGTACAAATGGAGGAAATTCATGACCATTGTTACTCTCCCCAGGAGTGGTCGACCAACAATGATCACTCCAAGAGCAAGGCATGTAATAGTTGGCAAGGCCACAGAGGACCTCAGGTTAACTTTTAAGCAACTGAAGGCATCTCTCACATTAGCTGATGTTAATGTTCATGAGTCCACCATCAGAAGAACACTGAAAAACAATGATACAATGGTGTGCATGGCAGGGTTGCAAGGAGAAAGCCACTGCTCTCCAAAAAGAACATTGCTGCCCGTCTGCAGTTTGCTAAACTGCAGACACCTGGACATCTGGACAAGCCAGGAGACTATTGGAAGAATGTTCTGTGGACGGATGAAACCAAAATAGAACTTTTTGGTTTCAAAGAAAGGGTTATGTTTGGAGAAAGGAAAACACTGCATTCCAGCATAAGAACTGTATCCTATCTTTTAGGACCTTCTCATATGTTTGAAACATGGTGGTGGTAGTATCATGTTTTGTTGCATCTGGGCAAGGATGGCTTGCCATCATTGATGGAACAATGAATTCTGAATGTCAGGACATCTTTCCATGAACTGAATCTCAAGAGAAGGTGGGTCATGTAGCAAGACAACGACCTTAAGCACACAAGTCTTTCTACCATAGAATAGTTATTAAGTTAATAAAGGTTCACATACTTTTGCCACTCACTAATTTGTAATATTGGATGATATTCCTCAATAAATAAATGACCAAGTCATTTATTTTTGTCTCATTTGTTTAACTGGGTTCTCTTTATCTACTTTTAGGACTTGTGTTTAGGACTTGTGTGAAAATCTGATGGTGCTTTAGGTCATATTCATGGAGAAAAATAGAAAATCGGTTCACAAACTTTCAAGCATCACTGTAGTTTGGCTACCTTGTGCCACGCTGTGTGCTGAAATTAAACAAGAAAAGGAGAAGCTGGGAATACGTGGACAATACAGTTTGTCCATTTTACAGAGAGAGTTGGAGCTAAGCTACAGCTTTAACATGCATGTGTAGGGGTAGGAAAAACATTTTCAACTTGCTCTGTGTATAGTCTGTGACTCAGACTGCTCACTCTGAGATTGTTTAGGCAGTTAATCAGGCATCGCTTCCCCTCTTACACTGCATGGCAAACGTCAGTCGATCGAGCTAAATCTCAGGCCGCTCCTGAAATTCACTCTCCTGCGACCAAATCAGGCTAAAACTGCACAGTGTATGCCTGACTTTAATTTCTTAATGACATTCTGTTGCACAGTCTATGTTCCTATGGATAGTGCAGTCAGTCACAAAGCATGTCCCCATAAAACCGAGAGGTGGCCGTACCCTAGCGAGTTTTATCGGGGGTTTGGGCGGAGATTACGTTCCGCTTACAGTCTCTACTACATTTGCTTTGGCTGCAATCTGCATCTACTGCGCAATCGCACTCAATATGTCAGCGCCCAGGCCGCCATCTTGGTGGCTTCAAAAATTCACAATGGGTGATGTACCGTCCATAATATACTGCATACAGTCTATGGTTGTGACATGGTGTGCTATCCTGTTGGAAATGTCCATCAGAAGGTGGTACACTGTGGTCATAAACAGATGGACATGGTCAGCAACAATACTCAGGTAGGCTTTGGCATTTAAACAATGCTCATTTGATGTTAAGGTATGGCAAGAAAATATCCCCCCACATCATTACACCACCACCAGCAGCCTGAACCGCTCATACAAGGCAGAATGGATCCATGCTTTCATGTTGTTTATGCCAAATTTTGACCCACCATCCGAATGTCGCAGCAGAAATCAAGACTCATCACACCATGCAGTGTTTTTCTAATTTTCTATTGTTCAGTTTTGTTGAGCGTGTGTGAATTGTAGCCTCAGTTGCCTGTTCTTAGCTGACAGGAGTGGTGCCTGGTGTGTTCTTCTGCTTCTGTAGTCTATCTGCTTCGAGGTTCAACGTTTTGGTATTCAGAGTTGTCTGCATAACTTGATTTTAACAAGTGGTTATTTGAGTTACTGTTGATTTTCTATTAGCTCAAACCAGCCATTCTCGCCTGATCTCTGGCATCAACAAGGCATTTTCACTGAGAGAACTGATGCTCACCAGATATTTTCTCTTTTTAGGCCATTCTCTATAAAAGATGGCTTTGTGTGAAAATCCCAGTGGATCAACAGTTTCTGAAACACTCAAACCAGCTCGTGTAGCATAAACAGACATGCCATGTTCATAGTCACTTATATCATGTTCTCTTTTATTCTGATGCTTGGTTTAAACTCCAGAAGGTTGTCTACATGGCCAAATTCATTGACATGCTTTCATGTGATTGGATAATTAGATATTTGTTAGCAAGCAGTTGAGCAGGTGTACCTAAGAAACTGGCCTGTGTTTGTGTGTGTGTGTTTGTGTGTGTGTATGTGTGTGTGTGCGCGTTGGTTTTTGTGGCTTACGAGGACTTTTCACCTGAATATGTACCGACATTAGCAGGACTTTTGCGTTTATGAGGACAGGGCTGGAGTCCTCATAATTCCAGCACTGTAGAAGCACTTATCTAAGTGAGAAAGACTCCCTCTCAAAATTTGGCGACATGTCCTTACATACCAGAAAACCATGAAAGTCGCTTTACACAGTGTTAACTCAAAATGCTCTATAGCGCCCCCTGTAGTCTGGTCTCGGAGTAGCTCCTGTGTATCGTCAGTGTTAAGATTTGTGACCTCTGATTGGCTGGGCTCTGGACTGGCTTCTCGAGCTGTGATTGGCTAGAAGGTGTGTCAATCAAGCACATATCCTCATATCATTGGACGGAGTGTCACCACACCGAGACTGCAGCATGCTGAACATACTATAATATCAACAACTAAACAGACTGGAAAGTCAGGTAAGTCAAGTGATTTAATAACACTTTAAGGTTATTTCTTTAAGAATTTCTTATGTTGTTTAATTTATCAACATTTATAAGTGGTATTAGATGTGCTTAAGTGAGAAAATAATTTTTATGTGACGTCTTGAAAGCCATTTAGCCTAATGACCATGCTGCTAATTTACACTAGCATCTCTATTGGATATAATGTAATGATAGCATCAAGCTAACTTTTGGTATAACAATCAATTTTACCACACTGGCTTTAATACAGATATATAATCAATCTGGCTTGAAACCAGTTCTTTGAATCTTATAAACACACATATTTACTATATTCTTTTTAATTTACAGTCAATTCTTTAATGTGCAAGTTTAGCCATTCTCTGTTTGTTTATGGGGTTTGTTGTGCCTAAATATGTGCCAGTTTAGCCAATTTTCTGTTGTTTATGTTGTTTGCTGTGCCTGAATATATGCCAGTTTAGCCATTTCCCTTCCTTTTTTTTTTCGGGTTTGCTGTGCCTGAATAGTGCCAGTTTTTAGTGAAAAAACCCATGTTTGTTTATGGGTTTGCTGTGGTTGGGTGAGTGCCAGTTTAGCCATTCTCTGTTTGTTTAGGGGTTTGCTGTGCCTAAATATGTGCCAGTTTAGCCCTTCTCTGTTGTTTTATGGGGTTTTGGCTGTGCCTAAATATGTGCCAGTTTTAGGCCATTCTCTCTGTTGTTTATGGGGTTTGCTGTGCCCTAAATATGTGCCAGTTTAGCCATTCTCTGTCAATGTCCTCTTGCTAACTCACTAAGGCAGCTCAACTGAAAAAGCAAGAATGACTTAAAATAATGCCCTTAAGTCTGTGCTGGTCATTAAGAGCTGGTTAGTCTGTACTTGTTATTAAGTCTGTTCTGGTCAACACAGGTTTTTTTCTTGTGTTTTTTGCAAACTATGCAAAACAAAATTAGTTAGCCCCATCTCAGATGACAGCATGTGCACTCATTGACAAAAAAAGCACCCAGATAGAAATGTCAGATTGCTGCAAAACTCTGTATGCAGTTCTGTCTCAGGCAGATATGTAAATTATTACCAGTGTGGTTTGATTAAACACTTGGTCTGACCACAAGACAGCGTTAAAAAACACTTTCCCCTGCTGCTCTATAAAAAGAGTCTGAGAGCCTACTTTTGGTGAGAGATTGGTACAATGCACTCAAAGACATTTTGTCCAGTTGACAGACGTTTGACAAGGGGTGCATCACTGGACTGAGAGAAGTAGGATGGACGTTTTGATGAATTGCCTCAATCTTGGCCGTTCTGACCTAGCTGTTAGGAGGTGTTTGGGAGCAGTGGTTTTTAATGGGGGGACCAACACAAGGTGAACAGACTCCGGATGGCCCAGACAGACCGCTAGTACAGAGGATAGTTTGATCCACTGACAGCAGCAGCAGTCACCTTCATTTGCAGTGGTGTTGTGAACAAGAAACCTGGACTGCTATGGACCCCTACAGTTGGTCACTGCTAGTAGTGATACGAGGGACAATAACAACTCGGCAATATGTGCAGGACATCTTGTGTTGCCTCTCATGGCAGGGCTTCCAAATGACATTTTCAGCAGGATAGTTCTCACCAACACACAGCAAGGGTTTCCCAGGAATGTCTCCACCAGATTGAAACACTTCCTTGGCCTGCCCAGTCACCAGATTTATCAACAATCAAGCATTTATGGGACCAGCTGGAACACCAGCTTCTGCAAACTGTGTGCAGGATCTGCAGGCCCAACCGCAACATCTGTGGCCATACAGTATGTGCCAGAGGATACCATACAGAACCTGTATGCCTCCATGCCCAGCCATATCTTATCTTGTATCCAGGCTAGACGCATAGCTAGACTGGTAACAGGGTAACTAGAACGTCCTTTTTACTGTACAGTTTTCCTCAATAAACCTATCATTTCACTCTAATTTATAATCACTTACATATATCTTTATTTCACACATATAAAGATTCATTAAATACCAACAACACCACCTTGGTGAGGTTTTTTTTTTTTCTTTTTTCAATGACTAAACTTTCACACTTTTTTCATCAGGCTATCCTTATAGGGTGGTTGCCCTATACTATTTGTGTGCTCTGATTTAATTTAGTGAATTCATGTATCAGTGCATTTCATGATACAGTGGGGCAAAAAAGTATTTAGTCAGTCACTGACTGTGCAAGTTCTCTTACTTAGAAAGATGAGAGAGGTCTGTAATTTTCATCATAGCTACACTTCAACTATGAGAGATAAACTAGGATCCAGGAAATCACATTGCAGGATTTTTAAAAAATTTAATTGTAAATTATGGTGGAAAATAAGTATTTGGTCAATAAATTTGGTTCAACTCGATACTTTGTAACATAACCTTTGTTGGCAATGACAGAAGTCAAACGTTTTCTGTAAGTCTTCACCAGGTTTGCACAACCTGTAGTTGGTATTTTGGCCCATTCCTCCATGCAAATCTCCTCTAGAGCAGTAATGTTTTGGGGCAACACAGACTTTCAACTCACTCCACAAATTTTCTATGCGGTTGAGGTCTGGAGACTGGCTAGGACACTCCAGGACCTTGAAATGCTTTTTCCGGAGCCACTCCTTCATTGCCTGAGCGGTGTGTTTGGGATCATTGTCATGCTGGAAGCCCCAGCCATGTTCCATCTTCAATGCTCTCACTGATGGAAGGAGGTTTTGGCTTAAAATCTCACGATACATGGCCCCGTTCATTCTTCCCTTAACACGGATCAGTCATCTTGTCCCCTCTGCAGAAAAACAGCCCCAAAGCATGTTTCCACCCCCATGCTTCACAGTAGGTATGGCGCAACTCAGAATTCGTCTTCCTCCAAAGACAACGAGTTGAGTTTTTACCAAAAAGTTCTATTTTAATTTCATCTGACCACATGATATTCTCCCAATCTTCTTTGGATCATCCATATGCTCTCTGGCAAACTTCCAGATGGGTCTAGACATGTACTGGCTTTAAGCAGGGGACACCTGGCACTGCAGGATCCGAGTCCCTCTGGGCATAGTGTGTTATTGATGGTAGCCTGTGTTACTTTGGTCCCAGCTCTCTGCAGATCATTCATCAGGTCCTTCTGTGTAGTTCTGGGATTTTTGCTCACCGCTCTCATGATCATTTTGACCCCACGGGATGAGATCTTGCGTGGAGCCCCAGATCGAGGGAGAATTTCAATGGTCTTATATGTCTTACAATTTCTCTCACAGTTGATTTATTCACACCAACCTGCTTGCCTATTGTAGATTCACTCTTCCCAGCCTGGTGCAGGTCTACAATTTTCTTCCTGGTGTCCTTTGACAGCTCTTTGGTCTTGGCCATGGTTGAGGTTGGAGTCTGACTGTTTGAAGCTGTGGACAGGTGTCTTTTATACAGATAACAAGGTCAAACAGGTGCCATTAATACAGGTAACAAGTGGAGGTCAGAAGAGCTTTTTAAAGAAGAAGTTACAGGTCTATGAGATCCAGAAATCTTGCTTGTTTGTGAGTTACCAAATACTTACTTTCCACTATGATTTACAATTAAATTATTTAAAAATCCTACAATGTGATTTCCTGAATTTTTTTTCTCAGTTTGTCTCTGATAGTTGAAGTGTAGCTATGATAAAAATCACAGACCTCTCTCATCTTTCAAAGTAGGAGAACACAATCAGTGGCTGACTAAATACTTTTTTTGCCCCACTGTAAAAGAGCTTGTAGTGCTACAATTACAGACTACATTACAGACTACAGCAGTGTTTACTAAGATCTTGTGTGTAACAGGTTGTGTAGGGCACAGACCTGGTTTGTAAGCACTCTGTGGTTTATGGGGACCCTGCTGAAGTGTATCAGTTTATATTAATATTAGGCTCTGTCTATTGTGTGTGACGAAATTGTGGTCTCGAGGGACTACATTTTCTAAAGTTATCAGAGGAGAATGGCCAGACTGGTTAGAGCTGATAGAAAGGTAACAGTAACTCAAATAATCACTTGTTACCACCGAGGTATGCAGAAGAGCATCTCTGAATGCACAACACATTGAACCTTGAACCAAAGCAGCAGCAGAATATCACACTATGTGCTCCTCCTGTCAGCTAACAACAGACAAATGAGGCTACAATCCACACATGCTCACCAAAATAGGAGAATAGACAATTGGAAAAACATTGGCAGGTCTGATGAGTCTTGAATTCTGCTGTGATATTCGGATGGTAGGGTCAGAATTTGGCGTAATCAGCATGAAAAAAAAAATGACGAGTCCATCCTTCATCCAACCATGTATCAATAGTTCAGGCTGCTGGTGGTGGTGTGATGGCATGGGGAATATGTTCTTGGCATACTTTGGATCCCTGACCAACTGAACATCATTTAAACACCATGTGCACCCCTTTCTGACTGTGTGTGACATAATCCGTCTATATAAGGACTTTAGTACTTACTGAAAAAGCAGTGTTTACTAAGATCTTGTGTGTAACAGGTTGTGTAGGGCACAGACCTGGTTTGTAAGCACTCTGTGGTTTATGGGGACCTAGCTGAAGTGCATCAGTTTATATTAATGTTAGGCTCTGTGTATTGTGTGTGTGACAAAATTGTGGTCTCGAGGGACTTCTTTTTCTAAAGTTATAGCCCATGTCAAAGGTTGTCTTATGCACTATTTTCACACAGTTTTAGTAACCTGACAATAAAGGACGCTGCCTACAGGATGTTAGCAGTAGGGCTGCAACTAATGATTATTTAAATAATCGATTAATTGGTCGATTATTTTTTCCGATTAATCGATGAATCGGGTTAAAAAACAACAACAACCTTTCCATGTCTTTATTCAGAAATATAACATTAAATAACAGAGCAAATAAGTGCTTACAATTAATGAATAATAATAAATTTAATTTATTAATAAATTAAAATAACAAATTAAATAATAAAGAAAAATAAGTGCATCTCTGATGCAAACACTACATACAACTCATTCACGCTCTTTCTTTATGAACTTTGCATTGCAAGCCAAAAATGTTAGCATGTCAACATGCTCCTGGCTAAAGCTGGCTCTCTTTTAAGAGACTACATTTCCTGCCGCAGAAAATAGACGCTCAGACAGTGTTGTAGGAGTAGCAGGAATGCATAAATAGGACTTGGCTAGCCTGGCCAATATAGAATATCTGCCTCTTAACTCCATCACTGTCATTATCCAGCTAACCAGAATCAACCGTGCTATTCTGGTTCACATAGTACGAGTGCGCCGTTACGTTTCCTCCCTTCAAAACGGAACAAACTCGGGAATTTGTGGTGACTTGTGCTGTTGCTGAGCTCCGATCATCCTCATCGGTGACTGCAACATTTTTTCGTTTCGTTTTGAGGGCTGTATCAGCACCGGTCAGATCACTTTTGCAAAGCTTGCATCTTACACATGTTCCTACACTTTTGAGGACTTAAGCCGAACTTTCTTCTCTGTGTCGGTCATGTTTCATTTATAGAATTTATTTAATTCTTAACACTAACTTATTTTGAAGATTCCGCATCCGTGCCGGCTCCGCCTCGCTCTGTTCAATCGCTTGTATTTTTTTTTTCCAGTGTTGATGAAGTGCCACAAGTAAAGTAAGCGGATATGGTAAGGCGAGGGACACATAAATCATGTGACACAACAAATCGATAATGAAATTCGTTGTCGACACTTTTAATAATCGATTATTATCGATTTTAACGATTCGTTGTTGCAGCCCTAGTTAGCAGGATTTTTTTCTTATTCTCAGTCCAGCAGTGACAATGAGAATTGTCTGCTGATCCACTCCTACTAGCACAACACACTTTCTGGGATCCAAATGCATTGCTGTGTCTGATCCACTCATACCAGTGCAACACACAGTAACACATCACCAGCACATCAGTGTCACTGCAGTGCTGAGAATGGTCCACCACCCAAATAGTATTTGATTTGTGCTAGTTCTGTGGGGGTCCTGACCATTGATGAATTTAATCAATAATATCATAATACTGATTAGTGCAATTTCCTATTTATAGGCATCCAGAAGACCCAGACAGACAAAAACAGTGCTGCTGTGCGTTGAGTGCGGTTTTATCGGTTGAGCTGAGGCAAATTCATATAAGGAGAAGAAAGAAGAAAACACTTTGAGACGTCCTGCGACTTACAGAAACATCAATTTCATCTTCTAAATTAACACAGTTAAAGGACAACTATAAATAATATTTATTTATTTGACCTTATTTATTTTCACTCATTAGTTGGGAGCTACAATGAAATATAAAAAAATAAAAAATAAAAAAAATGCGGTGTTCCTTACATGACTTTTATTTCATTGCAGACAATGTGAACCCCAGATATTTCGTTTTTTTTTTGTTTGTTTTGTTTTTTGATCAACTTCATTTCATTTGTTAAAAAACATCTTTTCCTGCATTTCAGGCCTGCAACACATTCCAAAAAAGTTGAGATGGGGGAAATTTAGATCTAGTAATGTGGTAAAAAAAAAAAATACATGTGATTTCAAACAGATGATATCAACAGGTGATTGTAATCATGAATTTTGAAACGAAGAATGCCACAGCAAAGACCTCGTACTGTTACACACCATAAAAAGTGTTTGCAGGACAAAATACCACCCAAAACACTCCATCACTTGGTATCCATGGGGCCAAAACATCTTTTAAGTGTTGTGAGAAGAAATGATAACATTATAAAGTGGTAAATGCTTTATGATTCCAACTTGTTTGCAATGTTTTACAGGCCTGAAATGCAGGAATGGATGTTTATTAACAAATGAAGTGAATTAGATAAGACAAAACACGAAATGTCTTGGGTTCTTATTGTCTGCAATTAAATAAATGTCAAAGGAAATGTAAGACACTGCATTTATTTTTTTAATTTTAATATTTTTTTTTCCATACCATCACAACTTTTCTTTTGGGATTGTAACACAAACAACTTGATTGTTTCCCAATATTGTATGTACCTGTTCTGCTTAATCACACGTCTTGACAATGCACCAAGCAGTCATGTTTGTGTTTGTGTATACTCATGTACCAGTAAACCATCTCTGTCCCTCTAATGCTCTGAAATGTCCTTTTTTGTGTATTGTTATTTAGTGTTCTTGTAAAGCGGGTATGACCTTGCAAACCACATTCTTGTCATAGGCGGGAGCTTTTCAGCATGTCCCCATAAGCCAGCTCTCTGTCAGGTTAATATATTAAAAGTTTTATTTTGTGTTTCCCGCAACCTTCTAGAGCAAAGGGAAAGGTGGGTCCCTGTAAGCCACGTTACAACTGGTTTGGCCAGTACAGTCCTCATAAGACATAAAAACCAGTGTGTGTGTGTGTGTGTGTGTGTGTGTGTGAGTGAATTTTATTTGAATGCATAAGCAATTTAATTATTTATTTATTTTTAACAACAGTATTTAACATCATTCACATCATTGTTTTGTGCTTTTATTACCATAGTAAAATCATTACAGAGCAAAAGTATAAAGTATTCATTCAAAATCATTTAGTCTGCTAAATGACTGAATGTACTCAGAAGTAATTTAAATGAAGTTCCATAACAATTTTTATGCATTTTGAGGAATTGTGCTCCATGAAGCTCATTTTACAATAATAGACAACTGAACTGAAACCAGAGCAAATTCACATGAACACATGGAGAATATGCAAATTCCTCACAGATGGACTCCAGACCGGGAATCAAACCAGGGATCTCTGTCTTTTTTTAGGAACCACACAGTTCCCCAACACGAGAGGGCAGCGGCAGTGTGGTAAACGTTCTGAGATTAGGACAGCAAGCCCTGGTTCAGCTCCGTTCACCGCTGAAATGCGAGCTTGCGATTTGATTTACTAAGCATTTGTTGATACACCTACTCAGTATTTCTGAGCTTATACTAGCGATTGGCTTTTGTTTCCTGTTTGCTGCGTCGCAAACTCTTTTCACAAGTGTTTTCCTTTTCTGTTTCATGAGCCTGGCTCATTACCATTGCACAAGCCTCTGCTTTGGTTTGCGAACCATTCACGGAGTCAACTAGAGTCTGCATGTGTGAAAAAGAGCTTCTGCATTTATCTTGCTTTTTTACGCCGCCAGGTCAGCTATTCACCGATTAACCCAGCGTGTTTTCACCGTCTTGTTTTTCCACTGTTTAGCGGTCAGCCTTTGTTTGAGTCCATATCCAAACGGCTCCTTAGTTTTAGTCTTAGGTTTAAAATCCACTCACATCCTCATCTTACCATGCCTGTTGTGTAGCTCAGTGGCAACATACTTTACTTGCAGTGGAGTGATCTGGGTTCAGTTCCAGTGAGCTATGACCTAAAACATCATCAAAGTTTCACACAAGTCCTAAAAGTAGATAAAAAGAACCCAGTTAAACAAATGAGACAAAACACTATACTTGCTCATTTATGTAGTAAGAAAAAATACATAATATCACATTATTGAGTTGTAAAAGTATGTGAACCTTTGCTTTCAGTATCTGGTGTGAGCCCCTTGTGCAGCAATAACTGCAACTAAACATTTCCTGTAACTGTTGATCAGTCCTGCACGCCGGTTTGGAGGAATTTTAGCCCATTCCTCCATACAGAACAGCTTCAGCTCTGGGATGTTGGTGGGTTTCCTCACATTAGCTGCTTGCTTCAGGTCCTTCCACAACATTTCGATTGTATTAAGGTCAGGTCTTGGCCTTTTCAAACCATTAACTTTATTCTTCTTTAACCATTCTTTGGTAGAACGACTTGTGTGCTTAGGGTCGTGTCTTGCTGCATGACTTCCCTTGAGATTCAGCTCATGGACAGATGTCCTGACATTTTCCTTTAGAATTCTCTGATATCATTCAGAATTCATTGTTCCATCAATGATAGCATGCTGTCCTGGCCCAGATGCAGCAAGATAGGCCCAAGCCATGATACTACCACCACCATGTTTCACAGATGTGATAAGGTTCTTATGCTGGAATGCAGTGTTTTCCTTTCTCCAAATATAATGCTTTTCTTTTTTTAAACCAAAAACTTCTACTTTGGTCTCATCTGCCCACAAAGCAGATGAGAAGCAGGGTTCTTTTTGGAGAGCAGTGGCTTTCTCTTTGCAACCCTGCCATGCACACCATTGTTGTTCAGTGTTCTTAGTGTAGAGATGGTTTTGTAACTTTTTCCAGCTTGATGAGCAACAACAACTCTTTTTTTGAGGTCCTCAGAAATGTCTTTTGTTCGTGCCATGATACACTTCCACAAACGTGTTGTGAAGAGCAGACTTTGATAGATCTCTGTTCTTTATATAAAACAGGGTGCCCACTCACACCTGATTGTCATCACATTGATTGAAAACACCTGACTCTAATTTCACCTTGCTGGGTAGAGTGAATCTACAATAGGCAAGCAGGTTGGCGTTAATAAATCAATTGTGGGAGCAATTATAAGAAAATGGAAGACATGTAGTACAAGACCATTGATAACCATCGATCTGGGGCCCCACACAAGCTCTCATCCGGTGGGGTCAAAATGATCATGAGAACGGTGAGCAAAAATTTCAGAACTACACGGAGGGACCTGAGGAATGACCTGCAGAGAGCTGGGACCAAAGTAACAAAGGCGACCATCAGTAGCACACACTACACCGAGGGGGACTCAGATCCTGCAGTGCCAGGCGTGTCCTCCTGTCCAGGCCCGTCTGAAGTTGGCCATTGAGAATATGGATCATCCAGAAGAGGATTGGGAGAATATCATGCATCATGTATAATATCACAAATTTTTGGTAAAATCTCAACTCGTTCGTATTTGAAGGAATAAGAATGCTGAGTTGCATCCAAAAAACACCATACCTACTGTGAAGCATGGAGGTGGAAACATCATGCTTTGGGGCTGTTGTTCTGCAAAGGGGACAGAACGACTGAACCATGTTAAGGGAAGAATGAACGGGGCCTTGTATCGTGAGATTTTAAGCCAAAACCTCCTTCCATCAGTGAGAGCATTGAAGATGGAACATGGCTGGATCTTCCAGCATGACAATGATCCCAAACACACCACTCGGGCAATGAAGGAGTATCTCCGTAAAAAGCATTTCAAGGTCCTGGAGTGGCCAGTCTCCAGACCTCAACCCCATAGATAATTTGTGGAGGGAGTTGAAAGTCTGTGATGCCCCAAAACATCACTGCTCTAGAGGAGATCTGCATGGAGGAATGGGCCAAAATACCAGCTACAGTGTGTGCAAACCTGGTGAAGACTTACAGGAAACGTTTGACGTCATTGCCTATAAAGGTTATGTTACAAAGTATTGAGTTGAACTTTTGTTATTGACCAAATACTTATGTTCCACCATAATTTAGAATAAAAAAATTTAAAAATCCTACAATGCGATTTCCTGGATTTTTTTTTTCTCATTTTGTCTCTCATAGTTGAAGTGTACCTATGATGAAAATTACAGACCTCTCTCATCTTTCTACGTTGGAGAACTTGCACAATCAGTGGCTGACTAAATACCTTTTTGTGCCACTGTACAGTAAACGCTAATAGCATTCAGATAAAACAAAATATACAAATTGCTACTAAAGTGCATAGGATACCATACCATTTTACCATTTCTCTTGGTATTGTTTGAAGAGGTGAGTCCTTCAGATGTCTGTGGAAGGAAAGGAGACACAATGAGCTATTCATACTGGTGTTTGAAGCTCATTCAACCAATGAGGGGACAGGACCCTGATATTCTGCAATCTCATTCTGTGTGCATATTTACGACCCTGAATCAGAAAAAGCTGGGACAGTAGGGAAAATGCAAAAAAAAAAAAAAAAAATCCTGTGTCCTAGATTTTACTTTGATTTCACTGCAGGCAACATTGTAACAAAGGTGTGGAAAAGACAAACCAGGCAAGAAAACTTTGCTCACTGAGCTCTTTAATAGACAACACCAAACGCAGCACAGACACATTACCAGCCCGGGGGCTACATACCAGTAATGCATATTCCCTGAGAAGGGGCCCAAGCTACTCAGCACACTAAGATAACACACAAACACAAATACAGTTACTTAAATCACATAATAATTAACAGTCAAAATACATGTTACATATATAAAGTCACTACAATATATAGAACACAAGCACCTCTGTGAGATTATTAGGTTCTAAACCACATACAAAAAAATGTCACGCTAAATCATATCTAAACAAACCGTCAAAATATCAGAGCCATTGAGCCACAAACTGCATGTTGGGACCAGGAATGCCCCCTTGTTGGCGCTACAGTATGAACCCAAGATTCATGGTTTGTCTGATCAACTTCATTTCATTTTTTAAATATACATCCATTCCTGAATTCAGGCCTGAGACACATTCAAAACAAGATGGGACAGGGAAAATTTAGGGCTATAAATTAGGAAAAAAGTAAATGTGATTTTAAACAGGTGATGTCAGTAGATTGTAATCATGATTTGGTGCAAAAGCAGTACCGATGAAAGGCTGAGACTTTGAGGAATAAAAATCTTCCCATCTTCCCATTTGCGCAAATGTTAAATAATAAAAATATTGCTTTCTTATTCAGAGCCAGTGAATCTTCATGAACAGTACTGTAAGAACTGTACTGTAAGACAGAAATAAGACAAGTAAGCATTTGTATGAAAATGTTTTTGGTTTCCTAATGACATAATAGATGATGCCATGTTCCATGTTACCCATACTGACAGAAATTAATTGCTCATCTATAAACAATCCACTTTCATATCACCAGTAAATAGTAGCTGCCAGTTCCAGTGCCAGGCATTTAGATTCTGAATATTTGTTTCTGAACAATAACTGTTTCTCCCTTTTTTCCTCCCCTGTTTTGCCCAGACACTTGATTATTATGCCCTGCTTTAACATCCTGCTGTTATTCAGCTCATGGATGCAGTGATTTTGACAAAAAGTTTAACCTTCTGGTCTTATAAATTGGGTTAGTAGAAAATGTGCTCATTATTTTGCTTCCCCACAATTTTCAGTGGTTAGTCTTATAGTGAGTGCACAGACAATGCTGTTTACTGTGTTTCAATTTAATGTTACTTCAGAGAAAAACCTCTGAACAGAAGCTGGCACAAGTTTCACTGTTCATCCTGTATTTCGACTGTGGCAAGACCTTAATGACCATTTCTCTGTACCTACTTAATCTTCTCGGTTTGTGTACTTTTTGTCCCCTTTTGTCGTTGCTTGCCCTTTAACACTGTTTGCTTAACTCTTAAAGATCCAGCATTATTTTGGCTGTTTTTTGCTTTTCATTTTGTTCAAATATAGAACCTTTGAAATGTTTACCATGTGAGTACATTTAAAGACTCAGCCAGGTTTTAAATTAGCTGTACTGAATCAAGTTGAAACAGATAAGACAATACTGCCAATACCAGATTTGTGTATACCAGTCGCAAAAGAGGCTATTAATGGTGCGTAGGCACAAATATTGTGGGACCAAGCTGGCAGTAAACAAAAGTCTATTTGGATGTGTGGCTGTGTAAACAGGGCCAAATAAAGGGATAGGGAGTGAAAACTTGGCTTACCGGACATATTTCCATGGCTCAAGATGTCTTCACAGGCAATCCTATGGCTTTCATAGTAACAGGAAATAACGGAATATAGTTAAATTTGAATTATCACACACCACCATTCCCAGCATCATCTCATGATTCAGACATATTAAGTACTTTCTAAAACTACTTTGGAAACTTGGTTGAAGCCAGAATTCAAGTGAATAAGTTAAAGTCAAGAAGTCCATATTTGGTGTCAACACCAGAGAAATAGAAAGACTAGTAGTAAGACGTATATAAACACAAAACAAACACGAAAAATGCTGGTTTGTTTCCATAATGTTTAAGCAATCCCCAACATAGATGTACAATATAGCAAACAAGATAAATCCAAAAAATATGATCTACAGTATGTACAAAGTTTAATATTTTTCGATTATCATATCTCATGTTAAATCTACTTTACTTCAGTATTATATACACTGTCTCTATGGGTGCTCAGAATGTTTTGTGTACATGAGAGTACATGAATGTTTTATTTTGCTTAGGTTGGTGTAAAGAAGATATTGTGGATCTGCACATTAATTTCCTGATTAATCAATTTTACATTTTTTCTGAAACTGTTGCGTGTAGGATGCAGCTGCATAGTATTCACCTTCAGCTAAAATATAGTCTTTAGAGTTCGATTATATATCTAGTTTCCCATAAATGTTATTCATCTGTTTCATGAAGTGATGTACAGTGTCTATAGAAATAATCATATCCATTTGAAATATTAACTTTCTTGCCAAACAGCCTGAAAACCGATTTATTTATTTAAGGTTTGTTTGTTCACTTTTCTAACAACTTTCAAGTAACAAGAAAACTGGCAATGGTACTGAAAAGGTACAGAAGAGGGACAAAGGTTTTCTCAAAAATCTGGGTGCACTTGGCAGCATTCATTATTTTGCTATATGGAATCAGAAGTGCAAACAAAAGTGAGGATACTTTTCAACCTGCCATACAGCCCAGCTTTTTGTAAATCTTGTGAGATTGTTGTCACATGCACATACCAAACAATCTCAGCCATAATCTTGTAAGCACTTTAAAAGTTGCCACTGGCCTCTAGGTAGCTTCCATGATCAAAATCCTCCGTTCTCTCTCATCTAATTTTCAAGGAAATGTGGAAATGTGGCCTCATGCACTTTCTGCTTCTTATAACCTTTATAATCTGAATTTCCACAACTTTATACCAGAGCCATTTTGAAATCAACAATTGAAAATACAATTATTTTGTATTAGCATGCTAGTGGTGGAATTCTCAAGGAACCGCTACATTATTCTGAATTATACCAAAGTTAGTTCTGACCCTGCAATTTGACTGAGAGATGTTCTAGGAGTGCCAGTATTGCATGATCCGAAGCCTGACCAAAGTCTTTCAAGTATTACTCCACCACATACGTATTTTTGTAGCAACAATGACAGGTATAAAAAGCAGCAATGTTATAATTATACAAGTAAAAGACTGCCAAAATGTAGGCTTTGAGAACATTTCTTTCGATTTAAATTTGGAAGATGAAACTATTAATGACCATCCTGAAACTTGCCATGAGCCAAGGCTGGAAAGGCAGAGAAATTCATTCAATACAGTAAAAAAAATGTCCTGGGCTCTTAATGTATCCACAAGGTTGCTGAAAAGCAATGACATTGAAGTCAGTTTTAGTATCATCAACATAAATGAATGAATCAGCTTCTATGTCGTTTTCATGGATCGGAAATATGAAGTGGGAGTAATTACAACAACCATAAAGATGTTGTTTGCTGGTTTAAACTCTGCATCTTTCATTAACCGCTCATAAAATAAATGCAAAGTTTAAATACTAAGATACTAGGACACTAAGTCATTCACATTGATGCAGGAAGATCATTTCACCAATGCGTAGACTGCAAGAACACGATCTGGCCCTACAGGTGTGGTTAGATCTCACAGAAGAGTGTACCTGACACTCTGAAGCTGAAGACCTGGTTTGGTGTGCAGGTGTGTAGTTCTGAACCAAAAGATGTAAATAACTTGGAGTAGAAGATTTTGAATAATGGAAAGCTAGAACAAGGCTTTTGCATTTGATCTTACCCACAACAGAAGGCCACTGAGATAATGTAAGTAATTGAAGAGTAATCTGAGGTGGTAAGTTGTGCAGGAAGTCCCTTCTCTGTGCTTAAAGAACCCCATAATAAGAAAATGTTGGGATGCTATGGAAAATTCATCATTCATTCATTCATTCATTAATTTTCTTATCCAAATACAAATAAAAAATATAAAATAAAAATAAATAGTGTTCCTTACATTTACTTTGTCTTTTAAGTAATTGCAGACAGTATATATCAAAGATGTTTCATGTTTCAATTCTTGAAAATGTAAATCCATCCGTGTATTTCAGTCCTGCAAAATATTCCAAAAAAAAGGGATGGGACAATTTAGGGATAGTAATGAGATAAAAAAAAACTTGATGTCAACAAGTGATAGTAGTCATGATTTGGTATGAAAGCAGTTTCCATGAACGAATCTTTGAGGAGCAAAGGTGGGCAGAGGATCTCCAGTTTGTCAACACGTGTGAGAAAATTATTGACATGTTTAATACCATTTGTTCATCAACAAACATTTGTTAAAAGCAAATGTTCATTAAAGAAAGTTTGGAAGGGATTTGCAAATTTCAGTCCTAACATTATGGTTGGCTTGTTTGCATTGTCTTCTAGAAAAATGCATGTAAATCCCTGGAATAGATGTCAACTTGATGGTAGCTGTCAAGCTCAGGACAAGGACAGACGAGGGAGACAGACGCATTGCAAATGTGCAGGGTTTATTGACACTTGACATGGTGAAACAGTGAATGCAAACCAAATTAAGGAAAACAAACAGGTCCAGTATTATACATAGATGCAAACAAGGCAACTACAGAAGAGGTGCTAACAATAAACAGCTATAACCCCAGACAAGTGCTAAATACAACAGAAGCTTAACAATAAGTGCTAACACACAGGGAGAAGGCTAAACATAACAGAAGCTAACACACATGGGGAGGCTAAAATAACAGAAGCTAATCGGTTACTAGGCTAACACAAACAATAAGACAATGATGAAAATGAATGAATGAAAAACCAGACAAACAGCTACAGTGCTAACAAAGGAAGTGCTACACTAACATGAAACTTGGGATACACAATACACACTGAAACACAAAACACCAGAGGTACTGAGACAAAAAAAAAACAGGAAAGAGCACAAACCAGATGGG
This sequence comes from Ancistrus triradiatus, assembly GCA_025084515.1. NCBI lineage: Eukaryota > Metazoa > Chordata > Actinopteri > Siluriformes > Loricariidae > Ancistrus > Ancistrus triradiatus. The sequence continues at coordinate 851,538 of JAJAGP010000094.1, forward strand.
AAACAGGAGAACATGTAGGAGTCATGGATCACTGGAGAGTACAAAATGCAAGATAAGGAAGTGAACATGAAGTGAGGTTTTAATAGGAAAAGGGAAATAGGTGGAAAAAGTCCCACCTGTTGTGGAAAAACAAACAGAGAGGGTTAAAGCAGGGAGATCCTGACAGAAACCCCCCCAAGGTGTGGCTCCGAAAAGCAAAGCATAGAAACAGAAAGTGAACGAAACAAGACAGACCCAGATTACCCAAGTGAAACGGAACAAAATAAAGAGGTGAACAGGGCAGGGGGCCAGAATAAAGGAAGTAAGGACACTAGGGTAAGGAGGAGAGGAGACAAAAAGGGGGAGGAGACTGGAACATCGGGGCCCACCTGGATCTCCCTGGACCACCTTAGAGGGGACCACTCACAGGACCCCCAGTATCCCCAGGATGAGCCTCTCCGCCTCTGACCCATCCGCAATCTGCTGGGCAAACTCCACTGCTTTCTTGACAGCACACATGGAGTGCCCATTGAACCTCTGCCATGGCCAAGAAGGCTGGGGTCAGGAGCGGGCAGGGAGGAGCAGGCATCCCTGGGGAACTGGCGAGTGCGGGATCCGACTTGGCCCTGGAAATGACTGGGCCCCTTAAACAGCCGGTGAGCGGAAGATGTAGTAGCTGTCTGTTAAGCCGAGGCACAGGCTGGCGACTAACATATTTAGGTGGCGATGTGGCACTAGCGGGCATGGGTTCCAGCATGGAGTTAGCAAGCATGGACTCTGGCATTGAGCTAGCGAGCATGGAATCTGGCATTGAACTAGTGTGCGTGGACTTTGGCGTAGAGCTAGTGGGCATTGGACTAGCGAGCGTGGATCCTGGCATTGAGCTAGCGAGCGTCGGTCCTGGCATTGACCTAACGAGCGTGGGTCCTGGCGTTCAGCTAGCGAGCGTGGGTCCTGGTGAGAGTCGTCTGCCGCTTATTTCGACTTCTTGGCCGAACGAGAGAGTCCACGTTTGGGTTCTGGATGGTGATGACTGGTACTCCCACTTGAGATGACCCTCCGAGTACTATAAACTCCGGAGGACTGGAGACACATTTGCTGCGTCACTATTGTGGTCTTGCATTATGTCAAGCTCAGGACAAGATCGGACAAGGGAGACATATGCAAGTGCAAATGTACTGGGTTTATTGACACGTGACATGGTGAAACAGTCAATGCAAACCAAGCTAAAGGAAACAAACAGGGCCAGTATTATACACAGATGCAAACAAGGCAACTACAAAAGAGGTGCTAACAATAAACAGCTATAAACCTAGAGTTTTAAGCACAAGTGATAAACACAACAGAAGCTAACCAATAAGGGCTAACACACAGAGGCTAATCATAACAGATGCTAACACACAGGGGGAGGATAAACATAACAGAAGCTAACGGGCTACTAGGCCGTTTCTCAATATGCGTACTTTCTGTACTTGTGTTCTTGTGTGCTTGTGAAACGTCATCAGTCACAGCCCAAGTACTGATCCATTTCTAATTTCGCTTCTAACCAAGTACGCTCCAAATCCCCGGATGTGGTCTTGATCCGCCCATATTATCGAGGATGCATCAGAGCAGACTTGTGCGGACTTGAACAGCGAAATACCCCACAATGCATTGCCAGCTCGGTAATGGCGGATGAGAGAACTCCCAACTGGATGTATAATTTTTAAAGTAATACTGTTATTGTGTCACAGAATGAAGTTATAAGATTTTTTTAGGCAAGAATGTAAGTTGTTTAAAATTCAACTACGCGGTCAGTTTATCAAGATAAAGCTTACATAAAAAAATGCTCAGATGATTTCAGAGATGTGACAAAGTTATTTACGTATTTATTATGTATTATATTTATTGTTTGTTCAGCCTGAATTCTAAATATGAATTGTCTGATATAAATTGAAGTTCAGAATTAAATTTCCTTCTATTCCCTTTTTATTTATGCTTACCCAGGAAAAAATGTACTGTGAATTTTCATAGTAAAACTGTGACTTGCTTGACAGTTTTAATGTGAACTTTCACAGTTTGATCATGAAGTTCACAGTTGTACTATGAATTTTTGATGGTAATTTGGCCACATCATGGTTCTACTGTGAAATTTCATAGTACAAATGTAAACTGAACGTGAATTATTTCGCTGTTGTACTATAAATTTTGGTGGTAATTTTGCCACTTCATGGCTCTACTGTCAGATTTCACAGTACATTTTTTATTGGGTAAATGCGATCGGTCCGTTGTTACACGTAGATTAAACTATTCAATTTCTTCCACCACTGACAGGCTTTATACAATATGTTTTAGGATCTTATCTATGATTTTTATTTTATCATAGCCAAGTATGCTGCTGTTCCAATTGTAGAATAACCGAACTGCATCCTCCCTTCATCGGGAGAATGTACTTGCAAGTCGAGCTTCCTAGTCCAGACGTGGGAAGTACGCAAGTCCGAACTTCGCATCCTTGGTATTGAGAAACGGCCCATGATAAATAAAAAATACAAACAGCTACATTACTAACAAACAAAGGAAGTGCTACACTAACAAGTAACATGGGATACACAATACACACTGAAACACAGAACACCAGAGGTACCGAGACAAAAGACCAGGAAAGAGCACAAACCAGATAGGAAACAGGAGACTATGCAGCAACCAAGGATCACCAGGGAGTGCAAAATGCAAAAAATGCAGAGTATACAGAACAGAAACTGCACACAAGCAAAGCAAAACCAGGACAAAACTGATAAATAATGACAGGCAAAGAGACAGGTAAAATAGAGCACAGACCTACCTGAGTGGAGTGTAGCAGTCAGAATTACCATATAGGACTAACATTAAGATCAGATGACAGACAAAGGACATGTGCAAGGACATATACCTCCACGCATGCAAACTCGCACAGGTTCCTGAAATCATGCCGGAATGAGCAGGGTCGAGATGCATGAATGCATGGTTGGTAGGAGTGATGCCCTTCTGATAGTTGTAAATACGTTTATATTTAGATATGCTGCTATGCATATTCAGTGTTTGAAAAATAGATGCAGGATAGATTGTCTGGGATGGTAAAATATAATAACAATTAATCTGAATATAGCGATAGTTCTGAAAATCCCGTCTGCTAATTATTTTCAGACGCAATACATGCAACAGGATACCATAAGTAAAGAATCGTGCTTTGAAAAGAAAAAAAAAAACAAAAAACGGCAATAATTAGTTGTTGTGGGCTGCCTCTAGCCTGGATAGAAGATGAGATATGTTAGAGCATGGAGGGATACAGATTCTGTATGTTATGCTGTGACACATTTGCCCATATGTTCTCCAGCTGACTGAGGATGCAATGCCACCAAAACATTCCTGCTGAGAACACAAGATCCTACAGTGACTCTGTGTACAGGACTAAATAATGCCTATATGCACATTCTCACATTATTCTATTCGATATTTTTATTTATTTTCACTAATGCTATTATTAATCATTATATTTTTAAATATTTTATCAATATTAATATTTATTTAGCTTCTGTTTATTTAAACTATTACTATAAATTATTATTAAACTAATTAGATAACTTCTAATTAATAGATGATATTCTTACATATATCAGATGATTTTATTACAAATATCATATGTTCACTGGCCAATGTATTAGTTCCACACCCAGCAAGTGCATCCGCATGCCAAGTGGAACTGATAAAATGGATTTATCCTGAATTTCAGGATAATGAAATAAATACAACATGGAATTTAAAGATCCAATGGTTGAAACCAAGCAGTATCAATGTATATCATCTTAGCTACCAAAGGAGGATGGGTCCCTTTTTGAGTCTTGGTCCGACCAGTTTTCTTCCTCATAAAGTTTAGAGAGTTTTTTCCTTGCCATTGTTGCCCTAGTCTTGCTCAATTTGGGAATGGCCTTAGATATTAAAAAATAATATAAATTTGTATAGATTCTTTGAGACAATGCTCCATTGTAAAAGGTGCTATAGAAGTAAATCTGACTTGACTTGACTTGAGATGTCTCATAGACTCATAGGTTGCTGAAGCTGGTGTCCCAGCTGGTCCCTTAAATACTCGATTGGAAATAAATCTGGTGAGCAGGCAGGCCCTTGCTGTGTGTGGACAAGCATTGTCCTGCTGAAAAATGGCATATGGACAAGAGTTGTTAGTGTCCATCATATCACTACTAGGGGTAACCGACTGTTGTATGAAATAGCTCCATGAAACTCAGGTTTTTGAGCATACAGTGGGGCAAAAAAGTATTTAGTCAGCCACTGATTGTGCATGTTCTCCTACTTAAAAAGATGAGAGGTCTGTAATTTTCATCATAGGTACATTTCAACTATCAGAGACAAATGAGAAAGAAAATCCAGGAAATCACATTGTAGGTTTTTTAAAGAATTTAATTGTCCCCCACAAACAAGCAAGATTTCTGGCTCTCACAGACCTGTAATGTCTTCTTTAAGACGCTTTCCTGTCTTCCACTTGTTACCTGTATTAATGGCACCTGTTTGAACTCGTCATCTGTATAAAAGACACCTGTCCACAGCCTCAAACAGTCAGACTCCAAACTCAACCATGGCCAAGACCAAAGAGCTGTTGAAGGACACCAGGAAGAAAATTCCCTGCACCAGGCTGGGAAGAGTGAATCTACAATAGGCAAGCAGGTTGGTGTGAATAAATCATCCCAGAACTACACAGAGGGACCTGATGAATGACCTGCAGAGAGCTGGGACCAAAGTAACAAAGGCTACCATCAGTAACACACTATGCCAAGAGAGACTCAGATCCTGCAGTGCCAGGCGTGCCCCCCCCTGCTTAAGACTGTACATGTCCAGGCACATCTGAAGTTTGCCAGAGAGCATATGGATAATCCAGAAGAGGATTGGGAAAATATCATGTGGTCAGAATAAAACAAAATAGAACTTTTTGGTAAAAACTCAACTGGAGGATAAAGGATGCTGAGTCGCATCCCAAGAACACCATACCTACTGGGAAG